>WBMW01003581.1:2276592-2291515 GCA_013396635.1 Penelope pileata | reverse complement strand
AGCGGCTGTGCCCCGCGATGGATGCGCGTTCGGGTCAAAATTCAGCTTGTCCGTGGGAATTGCTCCAAAGTCCAGCAGAGCCTTTTGCGGGGAGGGGGCAGTGGGGGACAAATCGCCAACGCGCTGCCCTCCGCCCGTACCCCCCAGGCCTCTGCTTTCCAGGCGCGGGGATTTCTGAGCACCTCTGTGCTGAAGGGGAGGGGGCACCTCGCCAGGGCTGTAATCCTCTTTATCCAGTGCTGCTGCCTGGGCCGAGGGGCCTGCACCAGCGGAGTGCTGCTACACCACAGGGGGAAGATGGTGCCAGGCAAAGCCCATCCTGCTTTTTGGGAAGGCGTTTGAAGGGCACTAACGCTGCTGCGTCTCCCTGGGCTTGTCACGGGTGTTCCACAGCCAAGCTCCTTCACAGGATTCCCTGTGCGGCATATGGCAGCACCACACGTGTTGCATCACCCAGCAATCCCCCTCCTGCCACCGCCCTGCCAGGACCCTGGGAGGAGGACAGAGCCAGAGCCTGGAGCAGCAGAACACCGGGGCTGACCGCAGGCTGCAGGAGGGGGAAAGGCACCAAAGAAAGGCAAGGCCGTAGGTATGGTCGCTGGGAAGCAGGTATTCAGTGCTGTGCCACTGCCCGGTGAGACAGGCAGAGTGTTGGCTCTATAGAGGCACCTGCTGGCTGAGGGAAACACACCAAACAAAAAAATTCAATCGTTGCTTTCGGCGGATCTCAGACCTTTTCTCCCTTTTGTTCGTTTTTGAATGCTTTGTGTCACCTCGAGGCGCAGCGCTGGGGATGCGCCCAGGTCACACCAGTCCCGAGGAAGGCTGGGACGGACCTCCCAGCCCCATCCACCTCGTCCTGCCCTTGGGTCCACATCTGGGGCAGCTCCCTGCACCCTGTCCCCACATCCTGCCTTAGGGCGAAGGGAGAAACCCAGCTTCTGGAGCCCGGGGAAGGACATAGGTCCCCTCAGGGACCCCTGGATGTTGTTCAGATGTTGCAAAATAATCCTTTCTCCTTTGCTCTCTCTCCTTCCTCTTCTTCTTCTTTTTTTTTTTTTTAAAACTGATTGTTGCAAAGAGCCTCTGAAGAAACAAATATCCGTCCAAAACAACTGGAGTTTCCCGTATTCGGAAGGCAATTGCCAAAAATGTCCTCCAAGAGATAGGGAGGCTGCAGGCATCCCCCGGGGCAGCAGAGGGGATATTTCACTGCCAAAGGTGAAGCCACATGAGAGCTCCCAGGGGTAGGAGCTGCTTCCCACCCTGCCGCAGTTCACTGCGAGCAGCTCCTCCTCACACCAGTGCTCTGCTCTGCTGACCAGCAGAAAACAGATGATTCTTTTTGTGGCAGAAGGTCCTGGGGGCCCTTTCCCCTCCCTCTAGGTGAGCAGATTGTGAATGAATGTGGCTCTGCTGCACGTAACCCGCAATTTTCACCCTCCTCTAGGTGGATGAAATCCCCAAAGCTGCAGCACTTTGGAAAGTCCCACGCAGAAACCCAACAGAAAAGATTAAATCCACCAGTGGAGAGGGGGAGCTTTGCCCCCTTAAAGCTACAATGTACTGTAAATAATGTACAGAACCCAACTTCTAAAATTACCACTACAGGATTGCTCACGTCGTCTTAGGTTTCGTCTGGGTCCTGTGATCTGCCCACCTGCCAACATCCTGCTACCAGGAGAGCGGCGCGTGTGAAGTTGGTGCAAACGGTCGTGTACTTGCGTGGATCCTGGCACAAACAGGGACACTCATGTGCCTGCCGTGTCACTGTTACACCATCATAAATACGAGGACAAGAGATGCTGACACCGCTGCAGAATCCACAGCGCTCACCAAAAAAAGCAAATAAACGCGTGCCTGGGCTGTGCCGTGTTGGGAGCCTTGGGGTCCTCCTTGCATCGACAGCTCTTGAGGCAGAAAGGAAGACAGAATCAAGGGGCAGGATTTTAAATATGGAACACCAAAAAGCAAGAGCTCCGTGTTTAGGCTCTTAAGGAAGACACGTGATTTGCAAGAGGCCGAGTGACGACGTCCTCGGAGCTGTGAGACGCAGAGAACTTTTTAGAACCCAACCATAATTTAGGACTACATCTTGCAGATTGAATTCAGGGGAAGCATTGGCCTTGACTTCAAAGGGCACAAGACCGAGCCCGTATTTAGGGGCTCAAAATACAAATTTAGGAGCCTAAATTTAGGCATCCATTCTTTAATACCTCGTCCCATGCTCGTAATACCCTTCCTCCCATCTCTCTGTTCGAACCGAGAGGGGAGGAATGTCAGTAACTTCACCGGCTCGCCCCAACGAACCTGTGGCTGAATAGGGGGAAATCCAAGAAACACATTCCCTGCACTTTTTATTTTTCTCCCCTCACTCAGGTCCCCAAAATAACAGCCAGAGTGGTGTTAGCGGAGGAGCTCGGGCCCACTTTGAAATTGGAACAGGAAATGTGAGAAATGTGGATGTTAAAAAACAAATGAAACACAACAATATTTTCTTAGAATTCTATCTCATGGGTAAGTCAGGGGGGAATCTGGATTTGGATAATCTAAATTAGGAGAGAAGTCAGGGAAACAAAGAGTAATTTTAGACATTTTAGTGCCAGAGCTATTTCTTAACACGCTGCTCACTCTGATTTCAAACATAGTCCCTCCGCGCTCAGCCCGGAGAACGGCACGAGGAAGCGTGACGTCGTGATGGAGCCGTCCCACAGAGGTGGAAAGAAGGCTGGAATGGAGCAGGCAGCTGAGAGAAGCAGCCAGGTGAGCAGACCCCAGCGGCCCTGGGTGTATTTTGGGTGCTTCCTTCCCAAAAGAAACCACAGCGACGCAAGAGCGATCACCAGGCTACGGCTGAGTTGGCGAGAGAATCGATTAAGCGTGCAATCCTCGTTATTGGGATTATTTTTGTGCCGGTTGCACTGACAGGGAAGGGAGCAGCTGTAGGTATAACAAAAGGTTGCTCTGCTGAGATGCTTTGCCAACGCTCCCTCTGCTGTGGTATAAATAGAATACATGCAGCGGGCACGGGCAGCGCGAGGCTTGCAGGCGCGAGCATTAGAGATGCCCATGCACCACCCACTGGCAGTTTCACTTGCCTCCATCACTCAGAGTTTGTCCAAAGATCTTCAGCTCCTGGAAAGGAAGAAAGAAAGAAAGAAAAACACTCAAGGGGCAGCACCATCCCTCAGTTCGTCCTCACACGTTGATTTTGTACCCTGGGTGCTTCTCCCATAGTCTGTAATTGCAGCAGGTTGCCAGGAGTCGCTCCCCGCGTCTCGCTTTCCATCCGTGTCTTCCTGTCTCTCCCCGGATCCTCGTATAATCCTTTTGCAGCAAGCAGCAGAGACAGTGAGAAGTGGAGGTAACAGGACAGGTCATCAGCTGTCAGCGGCTTTGCTTTAACGTCTACAGAGAGATCAAGAGGCTGAAGCAGCTCTTTCCCTGCCCGAAGCACATGTAATGTCACCCTAAGGGTACAGACGTCTTGACCCCAACTAATATGTCTCCAGCTAATAGAGCTGGTAGGAATACGCACACAGTTATTGCGATAGTACTTCACCTTACACTTACATCACAGTCCCAGAAGAAATATCTGATGGGGCAGCCTTATATGTTAAATCATCTCCTGGAGGGGAGATTTTATACGGGCTCATTGGTTATCATTTGTCCCAGAGTTCATATTTTACACTCACAGCATTGGGAGCGGGTGTTTTTCATGGCTGTGGGTCGAAGAGCCAAAGGCTGACTTCAGAAAAGCTGTTCTGTTGTTTCAGGTTGGTCATTTGATGTCTGTCCCAGGTGCTGGACACATGTTGCTTGCTGAAGGAGGTATGATTTGGACTCGGACTCAGACCTTGACGTTTTGGTAACTAGCAAACAAAAATAAAACTAAAGTGTGCCTGTTGTTCTCCTCAAATCAAGTGACCATTACTGACTTTGACTTGAACAGTAAATAAACCAATGCAACAACCAAATCAGAAGTTGGACAGTCAGCGTGTGCGGTCCTCCGCAAGGACAGGAAAATGGGACTTCAGTCCAGAGGAACCCACAAAACATCTATTCTACGTGCCACAGCTCACCAAATCCCTTCCAGCACCTTGCACCACTCTTTGGAGTTGCAGCAAAGGCCAAACACTACAAATGCAATGTGCTACACAGAAAGAGCACGAGGCTCTCCCCACACCTCGGCAGCAACAGGCTGTGGTTTGCAACCCGTGCCCCACAGGACTGTCAGAAGTTGTCAGCGCTCCACATCAAGGAGGACGATGGCAAACCCCAAACGGTGGTGTCTGTGTGATCAACTCCCTCCTGCCCATAGATCTGACAGTCAGATTGAATGCTGTGGACACAGGGATGGGAGCTCGGATATGCCTCGTGGCAAATCCTGGTTTTGCTCACAAGTGCCCTCCTAGAAGGAAGAAGCTAGAACAGAATCCCAGAAGCATCTTTCTCCTTCAAAGGTAGGAGAAACCCTTCCTCCCTCCCCCCAGGAAGCGTGAGATTATTGCTGCAGAGGCATGGCGCCAGCAAGCACTCACCCAACCTCCTCCCAGATCTGCTTGGCAAGGCCCAAATGCCTCTCTCCAGCAAAAGGGGGAGATCTGGGAGTTCTATCTTCCTTTAGGGTGAAGAGCTGGGGAACAACTCCTGGCGAGCTGTAGTTGCTCTGGCAGCAGGGGGGGAGTGAAATGTATATCCACCGAAACAACAACCGTGCCTCTTCCCGGCAATTAGGGTCTGAGGCAGGGAGCCTCCCCATCCCCAGACACCGCTTCCCACAGATGGCTGAAGACCTCTTTGCACCATTTCCTCCTCCCACCCCTTCCCACAAACCACTCGTGATCGTCCCAGGTTCACCTCTGCGACCGCCTGATCCCTTCACAAAATCCTGCCCACTCTACCACGCAGGTTATAAAACCCAACCGAAGGAAGTTGCAATCAATCAAATCTATAACTGTATGCCAGTTAAATATTTCCATATTGAAAGGAGATTACTATCTGACATGTAAACCACAAACCATAGATACAATTGTAAAGCTCCCATCTCAGAGCTATATTAGCGCCTGGCTCACCACTCCACAAACATGCAATTTTTTTTAAAATAACAGACTTCAACAAATTGTTTGGGATAAATGGCAACTCAATCAGTCTTTTGAATCACATTTTGCACAAGATAGTATTTCAGTTTTGTCGGGACTTTAAGCTGAGCATATTGAATACAGGTCGACAGTTTCTCAAAGCAGGGGAGTTTTCTTAAATTCTTTCTGTGTCTGGACCTTACAGATGCCCACACACCTTGGTGGCTGTCTGCCCGCAGCCACACCTTCGCACCCAAAAGCTCCTGGGCAATACTCCAAACAGAAAAAGATCAAAACAAGGGCAAGCAGGCTGTTAGGAGGATCCTAAGTTCCCCAGCTCTCTGTCTCCTGGGGGAGGGCTGCTCAGCGCTGGAACTGAAATGCAGCATTTCTCCAGAACGGAATTTAAGAGACAGCCTTCCTCATCCTTGGCCAAGCTCATCAGCCTCCTCCTCGCTAAGTATGATTTCCAAAATTCCTTTTTCCTCTCAGCATTTCGAAACCAAGTTCTTAGGGCAAATCTTGGAGGCAGGAACTTTGGTCCAAACAGCTTCAACTTGAGACTTCACTAGTGTCAGTTCTGGGAAAACCTCTTTTACATCAGCAGGACAAAACACAGCCAAGGCTTCAGATGCCTGAGATGCCAGGAATGCCCCCTTTCTTCCAAATGTGACATTCATAAATAAAACTACTTTTGAAGAAGGTTGGCAAAATCTGAACTGGGTAATAGGTTTTGTGATGTCACCAATTCACAGAAAGATCAACATTAAAAGCCCTGATGATTTACAACAAGAACTGCAAGGGCAGCTACTCATTCAACTGTGATCCATCAACAAAATTAAAGTTCAAACATGTGATCAGTTTCGTCACTCCCAGCTTATTTTCTGCTCATCTAAATAGAAGTGTTTTTTTTTCTGGAACTGAGCTATAGGTCAAGGAGCTTAGCTTTTGACATCTGTAGTTTGACAGAGAAAAGTAATTTTTCAATATTGTCTGTATTCCCATATATGCTATTTCTTCCCCCAAGGGGCCACATTAATTCTTTCACAGAATGGTGGACTGAGGAAGGGATATGAGTTTGCAAATCTCCAGTGAATGTAACATATTATCTCTGTCCTGGAAGCAAAATATATATACATACATATATATATATATACATATAGTGCAGCTTTATTTCATCCCCTTCCTGGCCTTTTCACGACAGTTGTGAACACCTTATCAGACTGCATTATGTCGCAGGGCAGCGCATGGCCATCAGGGCAGGGATCCAGACTGGCACAGGGCAGTGCTCTTTTCTCGTTATGATGTGAGGCAGCAGCGCTTAGAAAAAGCAAACTGCTTTCCTAGAAGAGGAAAAGGCACAGTCCTTGCTCCAAAACACTTGACATAAGTACCTAGCAGCTTGTTTTTTCTGAAAGGGAGCCATAAGACAACTCTGAGAGCAATGCTTTTATACCTGGACAGCCCAAGTCTTGAGCCAGCCAGTTTGCAAATACAAGAGAAGAGAAGCAGGCTGAGTTAGCGCCATTAGTTTTTGGGTGGTTGGCTTTTGTGTCTCAAGGCACGGTGCTGGGCTGGGGCTGGGACACGCCTGAGATCAGGACAAGACAGCCATTCTCAGAGATAACGTTCTGAGTACATGTCACTGGATGGGGACAGGGCTTGCCAGCAAAAACGCTTTTGCTTCACCCGACATCAGCTCAGTTAGGTGAAATAACGTGAGCTGAATCCCATTT
The DNA here is from genome assembly GCA_013396635.1 of Penelope pileata. Lineage (NCBI taxonomy): Eukaryota > Metazoa > Chordata > Aves > Galliformes > Cracidae > Penelope > Penelope pileata. Next base: position 2,284,698 of record WBMW01003581.1, on the reverse strand, counting down.
TCACAGAAAATGATTGCACAAGCAATTAAGCAAACAAAACCAGGCTGCAAGCTCAACGCAAGTATCAGTGTGCTTCGTGCAGCGCCATGCCTGCCTTGCTGGCCCTGCTCTGGAGGCTGGCAGCGCTGTCTGTGACACTGCTGCTCGCTCTCTGCCTTGCACGCTGACCCACTTCACTGCATTTCACTCGGGCAGCTCCCTTTGATCCTCGTGGTTTTGGCATACTCAGCCAGATGGACCTTGCAATGGCAAATGGCTCCAGCTGCAGAGCTTTCCCGAAGCAGCATTTGCGTCTGTGAGGTAGCAGGCCTCCGCTGTTCAAAAGAAGGGTGGCTTTGAAGTCTTTGAAGGCAAGGGGTGACTTCCAGAACAGAAATACCTCACTCATTATGTATTTTGGTTCCTTTGCTGATGAACACCTCTCCTGTGCGTGTACCCACATTCCTGTCCTGGACAGGGGGCGGAGGCTGCTGGAGGAGGTGCTGGCAGAGGGCCTGTGGCCTTCTACCCAAGGAACCATGCCTGGAGGATCTCATGGGGAGAGGACAGCCGGTCTGGTCACAGCGTCACCTCTGCCCCACCAGACACATTGAGAGACACTGAGAAGCCCAAAGGTGACTACCCTGGAGGTCGTAGTGGTTGCCAGGGGAGTTGTCTTCTTTAATAACGTGACCAGGTGCAGGCCGTGTGTGGGCTGGCCTCACCGCTGGACAGCATCCTATGGCACACAGAGCTGAGGCCGGCGCCTCGTGCCAGGTTTTGGTCAAAAGCGCTTGCCTTTCGTTTTGCTCTGGACTGGGCAGTGGGAATGGAGGAGCTGCATCACCAATGCTGATTTCATCTGGTCAAATGCTTGGCGTACGCAGATGAGTCAGGACTCATTAACCAGCAGCTGAGGTGTACCAGGACGGTTGCGTTTTTCTCCAACAATGTGCACACACTTCAGAGAGTGGCTGTTGGCTACCTGCTCCCCCAGGGGTGCAGCTCACCATGGTCACACCAGCGCTTCCCTCCTGGCACCTCACCTGCATGCACCCAGCCACATGGGACAGCAGAGGTCTCTGATGGGGTCATCACTGGGGCCAGCCCCAGTACAGGAGTACTGCCCTCACCGGGAGCTTCCTGACCCAAAGGCACCAAAGCACGTTCAACCCCAAAGCACTTCAGCATTAAGGGCAAAACAGCCCGTTGTGTCCCAGCAGCACGTATTTTACATTGGCCAGCCTCAACAACACCTGGGTTAATGTGGGAAGTGATGCCACAGCAACATCACCCATCTGCAGGCAAAACTGAGGCAGCGTGATACAGGAGGGGTCGTGGTGGACGTCCCAAAACACCTTCCTTCAGTGAAAACTCATTCCCTATTGGTATTCTGCATTAGAGGAAGACTACTAGCTAGAGAACTAAAAATGAATTATTGATTAGTTAGAGTCAAATGAGTGCGACTCAATGCGATTTGTTATGGGCAAACAGAATAAAGTCCAAATGACTGATGTACAAACCTGGAATTTTAAAAGGGTGAGTTTCCAAAGCTGAAAACATTTCAACTTTGAGCTAAATCAGCTGGGAGAGAAAGGCCAACAGGAGAAATTGAATAATTGGGAAACTAAGTATTTTTATTGGTGCTGAAGTATGGTGAGAAAGAAGGTTGGTTTAGAGGGAAAATCAAGCAGTTGCAAAAATTAAATACGTAGATGTTGCTCTCTCTGTATGTTTTTTTGTACATGCAGATATGAGGGGGGAAGAGAGAAGCTGACAGCAACAGTTAACGTGACAACTAATTTAATAGATTGCAACTGTAGAAAATTGATAGGGGGAGCAAAAAGACAGGAAGACATTTGTGGACAGTAGAGTTAAGTGCAATAAAGCACATTTTTAAAGCTAAGTCAACACAAAGGATATCATAAAACAATTCTAGTCCATTTTTACGTGGAAATAGTGCAGCAATTTAGATCCAATAGACCAAGAAAAAAAAAAAGAGAGAGAGAAAACAACCAACCCAACAAAATAAACAACCTAACAACCTTGCAAAGCATTAAAAGAGCTGGCAGAAAGAGACTGTGAGTGATTTCAATAAGTTTTGGGGAACGGATGTCATAGGCCTAGAAGGAAGGTGGCATTGGGCCAGTATTACAATGAGCAAACAAAGGAGGTTGTGTGGCACTGCAGCAAGATAACCAGAGAGCTGGTGGAGTCTCCACTCCCGAGCTTTTCGGTATTCAGCCCTACAGAGCCATGCTGACCTGATCTAGTGTTGGTGATGGTCCTGATCCAAGCAGGAGGTTGGCCTCAAACCCTCTAGTTATCCTTTCTAATCTTTTCTAGACCTCTGCAAATGGGAAGCAGGTAAGTGTATGCCTGCAAGGCAGCATAATCAAACAGGATAGAATATGAATTAATAAGAATGAATTAAAGGAGATAGTATGATTCACATCAGTGAGCCTAGATAGGTAGAAAAATGATCTAGTTACACTAATGAGCTTTTTTCTGTGAGATTATGAGTTTGCTTGACAGAGGTAACCGGGTTGATGTAATTTACTTGGACTTCCTCAGGCCATTTTAGTTCATGACATAGGATGATACAAAATAAGCGTGGACCTTAAGGATTAAATGTTGGCCAGCTCCTATATCTCGTGAATTGATATTGTAAGTGGAGAGTCAGTAGTTGGCAAGTGGTGGTTTTGGCTCAGCTCCTTCAAACCCAACTCAGAATGACACACAAAATGATTCCTATTAAAGTCTGAAGATGGCACAAAGATGGAACTATTGAATAACGATGAGGTCTTTGGTTCAGAACAACGTGGATTGTCTGGACTCCTGCAAACAATATCCATTTTAATGCATAAATGTATGACTCACAGCTTTGGAACAAAGCAGGAGACCTCCTAACAAAAGGGGTTTCCTACCCAAGTGAGCCAGAAATCTGGAGAGAATTTGGAATTCATGGATATATGTGCCAGTGTGAAGTACGGTGTCAAGAGTAATAAGATCCTGGGCTGTACAAACAAGGAAATACCAAACAGGAAAAGAGAGGTTGCATTATCCCAGCCTTTTGCACCAAGACAACTGCTGCTGGGATCGCTGCATGCAGTCCTGGTGCTGTGAGCTGGGCAGGGAGGAGCTGGGAGGGTGCTGAGAAGAGCCAGGGGATGACTGCAGTGCTGGAAAAGATGCCATGGAGCAGAGCTGCCAGGATGCTGACCATTCGTTGGATGAAACAGAAGGTCATGGGTAATTTGGTCATGGAGTGGAAGAGCCTTACACTGGAGATAGCAATGCAACAACAAATGGTTCTCTTTGGCTTAGCGTTTACAAATATTAAAAGATGCAATGGGGGAAGTGATGCAATGCAATCTTGGAGATTAGAAATAAGGCAAAAAAAAATACAGCTGGGGAGAACTGCAAGAAGCTCTGGTGGGTTTCTTGATGACTGGAAATCTTTCAGTTACTTTTTTTTTCTAGAAAAGAGCTTTAAAATTTCTTCTTAATTGAAACAGGGATGAAGCCAGGAAGTTCCTTTGGCAAGTGTTATACAGATCAGATGAGATGGTCACAATAGCCCTATGTTTCTGAATCTGTGCTGTTACCAAAAATTGATGGATTCTCTCAAACTTACATCAGAGGCAAACTTTTGGGTAGCTAAAGACGATTTTGGAGCTGGTAAGGCAGCTCCTGCACCGAGCAGCTTGTCAAGGCCATATCCCAGGCCTGTGGCAGAGTGGGGAAAGCACCCAAAGCAGACTCCCACCACCAGCATTTAGACCCTTGGACCACGTTTGGGGCTGGTTGGCTTTTTCCCTCCCAGCAAAGCCACATTTTGTGCTGCCCACACACTCCCCCCTGCTGGTCATGCTCGGCCCTTGCTGCAGCCTGGCCCGTTTCTGGCTTAGTTTTCTGGCTACTTTTAATACTGGAGATGAGATACAGACAAAGATCACAATGGCATCTGGTCCCCTGCCTGGAGGTATGCGGGATTAAAATATCCCTCCCCGGTGTGCTTCATCAGGGCATGAATTTCAGCCCGGATGAGGGGAGCAATGAGGAATGCCTCTTTATTTGGCTGATGCTAGCAAGAAAATAAAGCCTGTGTAAACACTGTCATCCATGCCAGGGAAGCTTCTGCCTGCAAACGCCACTGTAGGAAAGACTCAACAGCATCAAAGAGCCACAGAGGGCCGTCGGGCAGGCCTGTGAACAGGAATGCCATTAACTCACTTGAATGTTACCTCACGCTCTGCATGACTCATGGCTGGAAGTGGAAGCACGATCCCATTACCTGTGTGCTCTGACAGCACGGTCATAACCCCAGCAGAAATAGATATTGTTAATCATTAACTTATTAGTATTGTTGTTGTTGTTGTTATTACTGAGAAGCCAGATACTGGAGTACTAACTCAAAGGAATGGCCTGTCCCCCTTTCCTCTCCTGCCAGCCACCCTCCGAAGACAGACGTTTGCTGCTGAAGATAGGGATTAAGGAGAAAAATGAGTGAAGATTTCCGTTTCTGAGATAGCTGGTAATAATTAACATGCAGCTAATGGAGGGGCATGTTAGTTGGGCTTTCCAGGGAATGTCTTCTAGCTGCGAGAAGATGGAAAAATTCCAGACTGAAATGCAACTGGCCTTGCACCTCATATTTCTTGTGCTCCCCAGATCCCATCAGGCCATTAGAAAGCCTGACCCTGTGCATGCTGAAGCTACTCTGAGCATTTTCTTTGTGTGTAGAGGACTTTGGGACAAGGCTGCTAAACCCCAAAGAAGAAAACTCCTACGGCAGAGAGCTGAGACTCAGGAAACCCATGGGATACCTCTGTCTCTCTGGCAGTATCTGCCAGAACAACCCTGTCGACTCCTGCTCTCCCCCTCCTCAACCTACTCTTTCAGAAGAAGTTGGTTTATCAGAGCAAGTATGGCCCTGGCTTCCATACAAAAGTTCTCCAACACGGCAATCAACACAACAGACAGCGTGTGATCTGGCCTGTGGGCTGCACACCACCACCACCACCACGCTCTGAATAAAGCAATAAGGGAGCACAGACCTTGCTGTAACAGGGACGGCACAGCCCCACTCGTGATGAGTTACATTTTTAGTGTATCTCTGGCCTATCTGGTAAGGAATCCAGCACTAATTTCCTCTGGGGTAGGACAATTCACACACTGTTAGCCCATACACAACCAGTTTTCAAGCAAGGAAGTGAAGAGCAACTTCTCCCAACAACTGGGATTAGACATATTTATATACAAAGAGTAAAAAACACCATCAGTTTGTGCTATCATTGTTTACTATTGCATATGCAGCAGGAATAGCTCAAGATAGTGCAAGAAAAATCGTTGAAGTCGTACAAACATATAGATTCTGGGGTATTTATGGGACAAGATAGCACAGTGAGGAAGGACAGATAAGGTGGTGCAGGAAGAAAATGAGAAACTTTGCACAGGGCATTTGAGAGAAGACATGAATTTGAATGAGAGTTTTAAACATCAGATGATCACCAAAGGACAATTGTGGTTTTCCTCTCATAAACACAGAAACAGCATAAACAGGGGAGAAAAACATGCCGAAATCTTAGCTCGCATTAATAGCATATAAAAGAGGAAAGTCTCGCTCCATATGCTTTCTTTCAGCTCTGCACGGGCAAAGACTCACATGGGAAAGGGGAGTGAAGGACCATTAGTAATCACAAAACCCAATCTCCTGTGATTACCATCCAACCTTTAAACAAAAAGTCTTCACAAATTGCCAACTGTAACCATAATTCTATTGTATTTGCTCCCCGGTCCCTCGGCTCATAGTTACAGGCACTCATGCAGAACGCCAGGTTATAATTCTGATAGCTGGTGGAGACAAAGAGAAAGTCCATCAGGGAAAGATAAATATTGTTCTATAAAGATCACCAACCAAATCTACTCAAATTCCAGAAGATAAGAATCGTTAATAATTTCCTGCTCAAAGTGGTCGGCCCTGGCCTCTCCTGCAACCTCTTGTTCCCATGAAGATAACATTTTTGAATAATAATTTTTTTAAAAATTACCCCAAATTAAAGCAGTTTTCCCCTGAGTAAAATTTCTGTCCCTAATTTAGCAAATGTTGGCTGTAGGCCATCGCAATTCTTTCTTCTCCGTGGATTGTACAGTGCATTTGGAGAAATGCAGCTGTGTCTGAATAGCTCAAGCACTTTATTTTAAGCAAAACAGTTTCTACCCATCTCCAAAAGACGTAAGAATTCCAGTAAATGAAAGCTACCTGTTCATCTTACCAGATTGCAAGCTCTTTCAGCTTTCCCTGGAGAACAAAGTAACTGTAAGTAAATTTTGAAGTAAATTCTGTGCTTTAAGGGCTGATGACACGCTTTGATTCCAACTGTGCAGAATCACTTTCTGGAATTGTTATCTACCAGTGAACTCCAGCGCGTTCAGACTTTCTCATACATCCTAATAGCTGAAAGTTTACAAGCCTGGTTTTATTTTCAAGCATTTGCAAGACGGTTTTGGTTTGGTGATACATTCCCTTCAGCTAGAGAAAACATTTCACAGGAGCCACTCTCTGGCTCTTCTAGCTCAGAAACATCCCCGCAGCAGAGCAGCTGCAGAAGTGATTTGCCTCATAACAAGGACTGTAAACTGCATCTCAGGATGGGGAAAACAGGACCAATCATTACTAGAACAGCCTCATGTCATGTTCTGCAAAACATCCGTAGCCATGACCACTGCTTACAGCAGAGCTGAGCTGCCTGCATCTGCCTGGTGCTGCTTACTCTCGAAACTCCCACCCAGGGCTTTTCCCTCTGTGCTAGCCCCACAGGAGCCGTCCAGCTATGAGACAGAAGACGGACGCTGCTCACCAGAAATGTGGCATTTTGATTATTGCCATGCACCAGGAGGAACCACTCTTGGAGCCAGATACAGGGCTGTGCTCACGTGGTGGGCATGGGAGGTCAGTAAGTTATCGCTTTATTTGTAAACATGAGAAAACTTCATCTGGAGTCAATAAAAACACGGAGTCCCATGGGGCCTTTTTCTGAGTCAAGCAATAAATACAAAGAGCTCATCCTCACAGCGAAGGGAAATTGGCAAAGAACAGCAGCATAATAACATGTTACATTGTATATCTACAGGCCCTTTGATCCCAGGATATTTACAAATATTAATGAGTCATGCTTCTCAAGCACCTTTTTGGAAGGTATCATTAGATCATTTTCCAGATGGGGAAACCCAAGGGAGAGAGAAGTGATCCTTCCGTAGCCACACAGAGCGTCTGTGACACAGCTGAAAGCAGAAACCAGATATTCTTGCTTCCAGTCCTTTGTTTTTAATTATAGCACCATTCTTCCTCTTGTATTTTAGGTTGCATTTTATAACAAGTCATATACGAATACACACCTACGTATGACATTTCTTACTGGCTTACTTTCCACCAGTTACACTAATACTTTACTCCTTACACTAAATGATTTTTACCTGATCCCTTTTATAGCAGAAAACTCCACAGTAAATATATACTGCAGTCACACAGATAGTGTTCCTCACACAAGATAGTAATTGTCTTTGCAAGAAAGCAAAACAATACTGGAAATTTAAGAGCAGATGCATCTTTAATGTCTGAGAGGGAAATTCTAACAAACAGATGCATGTGCATATATGAGTGAATGCAGAATAATGTTCTGCTGTGCTGTCTTGGTCAAGTTCAGCGGCTGCCATACAGTATCTTAAGGGCTCAGATTTACAGAGATGGAGTTTATGGCCTGTTGGTTTAATGGAGAGGTAGAAAAGAAAGAAATGAAAAAACCGTCAAGTACTCACAAGTAGGTGAGAAGGCAGCTATCTCCAGGCTCCTTTGTTCTGGGGGATCTGATAAAAGAAGCTCAGTCCTTTGGAGACGCACCACCTAGCACTGCTCTCTTGCTCCTATTGTGGATAAGCAAGGACAGTTGTCACTAGGTGATCTAACCCACAGCAGCTCTGCTTGCTTCTAGAACTCCACAGCATCACAGAATTTTCTTTCTTTTTCTTTTTCTTTCTTTCTTTCTTTCTTTCTTTCTTTCTTTCTTTCTTTCTTTCTTTCTTTCTTTCTTTCTTTCTTTCTTTCTTTCTTTCTTTCTTTCTTTC
>WBMW01003581.1:2141635-2276339 GCA_013396635.1 Penelope pileata | reverse complement strand
TTCTTTCTTTCTTTCTCTTTCTTTCTTTTTTTCTTTCTTTCTTTCTTTCTTTCTCTCTCTCTCTCTCTCTCTCTCTCTCTCTCTCTCTCTCTTTCTTTCTTTCTTTCTTTTTCTTTTTTACAGCATACAGATATAGCAGCTCATGCTCTAGAGGCGGAACACTGTCATAGAGTTCAGGCTAGTGTGATAACTTCATTTACATACAGGCCCAGTACTTACTAGCTGATTTCTGCAGGCCGTATCGAAACATTCAGATCCTCCTGTCTCCCTCCTGTGAAATCTATAAAATCTTCCCATCAAATCCATAGATAAAGGGGTGAGATGGGCCCCTGCCCTGATTCTGTTCCCTAGCAGCCCTGAGGTGGTGTGGGAATTTGATCCCTTTATCACTTTCTCCCCAGCTTTCCCTTCAGCCTCACTCCTCTCTGCTCTCACCCTTGATTTATCGGTAATTGCACTGGATTTTACCAGGGGACGTTTTGCTGGTGGGATAAACCTGTCCAGATGTTGGCATTTACATCAGAGCTAGACGTCTAGACTTACACTAGCAGTTAGTGGAGAGAAACAGGCAATCGGGAGCACGGGTAATCTCATTTTAAGGTAGATGTTGAAAAGAGCTTGGATGAACCAAGTCCTGCAAGTGCATATCTCTCCATTGGCTATAAAGATTGCCTGGAGCATAGGCTCAAACATAAACATCAAAAGTCAGGTGAGATGAAAGTCTGTGGTCCACAAAGCGCCTAACGCAAAGGCACTTCGATACTCACCAGGCTGTGGGTCTTTTGTAGTGCATGAAGTAGTATCTATGCCTGTGTTTTTCGTGATAGGATCAAATAGTAATAGAAAGTAAAAGAGAGGCTTTTCAGTGAAGGAGGCACAACCGTACACTCCCTGTCTGGGAGTGAAGACAGCTAAGCCTGAGCCTCAGCCCCAGCCCCAACAACTTTGGTTCAAGTATTTCTGCTGCCATCAGTGGAGTCAGATTTTCTTCTCTCAGCAAGGGGAAGAATGGCTTCACAGAAATCTCCACTCATGAGAAGTGCTGCTTGTCTGGTGTCACCAAGCATTGTCAATATGATGAAGTCTTCCACAGTGCTAGCTCACGTTTGCCCAAAGTAATGCAAGACAAAATACCTCATCTCTAAATTTATACCAAGAAAGTGATCAGCTCAGTTGCCTTCATTGGCACGGGTTGCTGCCTGTCATCAGTGAGACCTCATCTTGTCCACCTCATGACAGGAGGCCACATGCAGACCTCCTCTGAATCGTGTAAACAGTAGACATTGCAATTGTTACCCCACTGATGGTGCAGATGGAGAGAGTCCAGCAACCCTAGGCAGCAGACTTCTAATCAGGTAAGTACTGACAAAGTAATCTCATATTTAGCTGCCAGTATCATGACTGGTGGGCTAATGAATCTGAAAAGCCACCCTCCTCCCCAAACTAACCATTTCTTCACGTTCTTCATACTAGAAGACTGCAGACAAGCACTTGTGCAGATTCCTTTTTTATTTTTTTTCCCTTTCTTTGACATCAGGGTTGGCTGTCATTTTATCCATATTCCTCTTCAAATCTAGCTACATTTACACAACACCAGGATCTCACCAAGATCATTGAAGACATCATCCTATAACTGAAGAGCCTGGTTCACTCTGAGAACTCTGCTTCCCCAAAAGCAAAATTTCCAAACATGTCTGAGCAAAGAGGGAGGGTTGTTTTATGAGCTCGCTCTGAACTATCTTCCTAATCCTGTGGAAGTGTCTGGAAGATTTTGCATTCTGTGTGATCTTTTCTGCTCTCTGTTCTTCCACAGTTCAACGCTGCTTTAATTTTGCTTGTGTTAAAGGCCTAGTGGACCTTTAAAAAAAGCTGTCCACAGTGGCTAGTTGTTCTCATTTTCAGACAGTCTGCGTGTAAGGAGTAATCTCCAAGTGCCCCCTCTTTGCATTATGAAGTAAGATTGTTTTTCTCGGGTTTCCTTTTCTTGTTCTCTAGGAACACTTATTGGCAGAAGAGTCTTTGTTTCTTAGAAGTTCATCAGCTCTCACCATCTGTTTCTCCCATGATGTCACCGTTCTCACTTTTGCCTCATCATTACTTCCACAGCAATCAATCAGAATTGAATGCCTTAAATGTCTGACCTCCAGGAGGAATTAAAAATGGGAACAGAAAGGATATGAAAAAAAGGATAGTGGGAATCAAAACCAGAGGAAAAAAAAACATCAGTCCAAAGTCTCTGATTCTGTATGAATGTCTTCCAAAGAAAAACTGTTTGAATCTGTAGACTTTAAGAGGTAGTTAATAATGCTTTCATGGTGTTTTTAAAAAGTGATTCATACTCATACTCAGCCTCCTGTACCATGAAGATCAGGAGATAGCATGAGAACTAAAGACAGTTCCTATGTCGTAAGAAGAAGAGAATAGCACTCAGGCATTCTATGTTGAGGGATTTATTTCTTTTGCTTCATATTGGTGCCTGATAAACATAGGAAAAAAATCTATCTTCATTAACAATCACTGCTTTGTCAATTTAGATACAGGACATCTGCTGGTTCTGAAACACATCAAAATCAAGGAGGACTCAAATGCGAGAATTTTGTTGTTTCTAGCAAAGAAACAAGCAAACCATTCCCTCTTCCCATTTTTCTTTCTTGTCCTGATCACACAATGTCAACAAACAAAGAAGGCCATAAACCCAGTTGTATTTTGCCTTGGCAGGGCACCTGTAGCATGTGCTTGCTCTTACATAAAACAGAGCTTTTTAGCTGTTTTTTATTGCCCTCTCTGGTATCAAGGTGCCCACAACATTCCAGCCAGGAGCTCTCAGCCGCTTCTGGGGTTGTAACAATGCCAGAAATAGTACTGCAAAGAGGAAGGCTTCCTCTCCATAGACCAGAAATAATATTTTCCACAGATCCCCAGCTTGCACAGGTTAATGTGACCACAGGCTTCTTCCTCAGCCCCCTGTAGTGTCTATCATGATGAAAGTGTTTGAAAGCGCTCTCTTTGTACATTAAACTTCCTGGAACCAACGGGAGGGCTCGGTATGGCGTTTTGCAATCTGAGCATCCATCTAAGGGGCCGTGTTCCTCATGAGGTCCCAGGGCTGCGTATGCTGCATATCTGTGCTAGCAATTACTGCAAAGGGGTGCAGCTGAGCCTGATCTCAACACAGCTGAAGCATGAGCGCTGCCAAGAACAGAGTGTGTTCAGCACTGTGTTAAGAAGTATGGTTCGTCTTTGGTTGCAGGAGCATTCCTTGTTCTCATTACCTCTCCCAAGTGCCAGAGTCTTTGAGGTAAGCAAGAGAGTCCTCTCCTGCCTTGCCACAACGAAAACTCCTTGTCTCAGTTTGGAACCTCATTTAACTGGACATTATTCCCACTAGATGTTTGTCTGTCCTGGAGGATCTGGTACATCCCAAAGCTAAGCATTTTCTCATTCATCTTTATGCCTACATATATATATGTACCTCCATATGTATTTATCCAATAATCTCCTGGAGTAACACTTGGTCCGTGCTTGGTAATGGACACAGTTTCATCTTCAGATCATTTCATGTGTATTTGATTTTATCCTTTCACCTCCCCAGGAGGAGTTTCCCTTTCTCTACAGCTCACGGTTGGGAATAGAGAAGAATGAGTTCAAAGCTTTTTACCTGGATTATATATCTGTCTCTTTTGTAGCACATCTAGCTCTGTGCATCTGCACAGAGGTTGTTCTGAGCAGACCTCTACAGACAATTCCTTTTTTTTAGCGTCAGAGAGAAACTGTGGTGAGAGACCAATTTTTGTGCTTGGTGTTTGGCTAGTATCAGCCAAGCAGAACTAAAGACAGGCCCCTGAAAGTGGTATTTGGATTCGCTCCAGGAAATGGAGTGATAAGATGATCACTGTAAACACATACGAGGAGATGATGGCTGTGGTACTGTATAGTCACCATGCTCTCCCAGATGGCCTTTCCCAGGAGTCCAGTGTTCCTCTTGTGCAGCTTCAAGCAAGACGCCCATCAGTGGTGCCTTCTTCTTCAAACATTTCATAAGTGTAACTGATCCCTTCCAGTAGTTATGGATGAACAAGCCACTTCTGAAGGCTGAATCAAAGAGAGCCCCAGTAACCTCCACTTGCATCATCTGTTTCCACATATGCATGCTCAGACTCCCTTCCACTTCCCTCTCTCCTTTACCCTCAGTTTCAGCTTCACTTCCCCTTTCCTCATCTGTCGCTCTTCACATCTCACTTTACCCCACAATACTCTCCCTCCGTCTTCCACCATTCAACAGCAGTGGGTGGAGCAGCTGCTGAAATCTTACTGGATCCGCAGTATGGGCAGTGGGGTCTGCACGCACTTTAGAACAAAATCTTGAGGGAAATCCTAGAGCCAAGCTACGACGTCAGGATTTTGCTCAAAAGGCCAATAGATCTGAAACTGAGAAAATGAACCCCTGGCACCAGACAAGACGAGCAGGGGGTTTTGAAATTGGGCTGTTTGCCCAGAAGTCCCCCGACTAATCCCTGCCTCTGACCTTTGAGGGTGACCCAGAGGGAGACTTAATTTGCCTCCAGATGATGAGACAGCTTCAGAAGGAGGAGCGAGGAGGACCTTCAGCTTCTCTTCCCAGCCTCTCCATGACCACTTCACTCAGCACTGCACTGGCCCAAGCATTTGCCTCATCAAAAGAAACTGGAGTGCAGCATCTATTCTGGGAAATACAGATGGGAGTGAAGGGAAGGAGGGGGGAGACCCGTTTCCATGGTTTCAAGCTCTTTCTTTCTCAGTGTTGCTTTCCTCCACTTAAGCAGTTAATTTCTCCGGTTTGGGGGCTCAGGCCCAGCCCCGCCTCCACCCCGATGTTTCTTGCAGCATGGCAGGGGCTTTCGCACCTTGGCAAGTCCTTGCGGAGAGGCCAAGGCAGTGAAGTGAGCAGTCTGCTCCTGCTCACACCAGGGCAGGCTCTGCCATGTGTTACACTCCAGTGGGTGTTTTCAGGTTGCTCTGCCCCACCGCTGCTTCCTCCCGCTCTTCAAGCAGCCCCTCACACAAACAAGGCCTCAGCAGCCCTGAACCATGGGGGATATAGTATATCTGGGATACACCACAGCCCCCCTTTCTCCTACTGCTTTCCCCAGGGCAGGAGGCTCTTTACAGCCCCCATTTCTCTTTCTTAGCTCCACGGAAACACCCCAGCAGCCCCGTATTTCAAGGAAAGCAGTCCATGGATCTAACTCGCCTAGAGGCTGCATGCAGTTAGGTCCTGCTGGTGGCATGCTGACCTCATGCCATGCCCTCCATCCTGGCCAGCCTGTGGCAAAACCTCATGGCTCTTCCCTCCCTCACTCCTTCCCCCCATATCCCTTTCTGAGCAGATCCTCCTCACAGACCAGAGGCAGACATCCCCCCTGGAGACTCTGTAAAGGAAAAGAGCCAGCTCAGAGAGATCTTTTGTATTGCCCTGAGCCCTGAATTTTCCTGGGAACACCTCCCGCTTGCTTATTCTACGAAGGAATGAATGTACCAAAGCTTAGAGTTGGGCTCATGCCTACGAGTCCAAACACAAGAAAAGGGAAAGCAGGACTGAAAAGCTAGCTACCCTATCATTAAAATATGAAAAGGATTAAGCTTATCTTCTCCTTAGGAAATAGAGGAGAAGTGGGAAGTGGCAGTGTAAGGGGCCTACAGTTGAACAAGCTTTGTTTGCAGGATAAGTGGCTTTTGTTCCTGGTGAGGAGAACTAAGCCATGTTTACAAATAACGCTGATGGTCCAGCCCTGACTGTGCTCCAAAAATGCCCCATCCCTACTCCTGGATTGCCTCAGCACTGTGTCCCCAGAGGCAAGGAGAAACAATAAATCAGAGCAGCAATCCAAAATATGACACAGAGTTTTGAGCAATATTTTCTTGTGCTTTGTGGTACGTAGAGGACTGCTGTCCCCACATCCCACTGGCAATTGCTCTGGTAACAAAAATATTATTGTCTGCACTGACATGGACAATAAAGACCCCTCAGGCTCATTGTTTTAGAGTCGGGATTTAGCCCAAGTATCCTTACCACGCCTCTGCCTCTAAATGCCGTGATTCAGTGACTTGGCTGTGGGCTGGAGAGACGCTCCCTCCCATCTGCTGCACGGCTCGGCCCATAGGTGGGACGGAGGTGATGCGAGGGCCTCGAGCTGGCCTGAAGGACAAGGGCAAGTCAGACCCCTGCGGCAGATGGTGCTTAGGAGTCCTTTGGGAGGAGAGTGGTTGAGAGGTAGGTGACCTGTGCACCTCCTTCGTCCTCCTGCCCAGCCCCTGGCTCTGCTGCTGTGGACTCGCTCCTTCGTCCCACAGCCAGTAGTTCCCAGGTCCTGTGTCTTCTGAACCCTAGAGGGTACTAGAGAGCAATATTCAGCCTCCTGAGAAGCCGGCTACTTGCCTGTGGTCCCAGTGGTGTCTTTCATGAAAATAGGAAGCAACTTTGTGTACCTTAGAGAAGCCTTGGAGACACCAGGGCCTGAGCATCTCCCTCAGTCACCACTGCTCTCTGAAGGAACCTCAGCAGGGACTGTTCAGCACAGAGAAGATTGTGTGAAGCCTTGCAAAGGATCGGCTTCCCCCTAGGTGCACATAAAAGGGTACTAACTCATGCACGGTCAGCAACACTCAACTTTAATGACCAGGAGTCCCTTTGTTATCACCACCTCTGCTTTACAAGTAATGCAAGACATGTTGCTCAGACACCATGGTGATGTGGGCCATAAAAGAACAAGATTCAAGGAGACCAAGCAACACTGCATTACTCCAGACCTCCAAGCAGTGAACCCACATACCCCGACACGGAGGAGAGCACGCAGTGTGAGCACATACTCTGCCCTGCCTGGAATTGTAATGCCGAATGGGATCATCCCAAACTCATCCCATCTAGGCACTCATCCAAATTTTAAATGTTCTGCGAGTTCAGACACAAGAGAAACATTTCTGCCCTTTCTGCTTTGCCCCATGATGAGAGAAGAGCAGCAGAGACTGGGTGGGAAGAACGTCAAGAGGACCCCACCAAATGATGTCTTTGAAAACAATGACCAGTCTTGGTGACTTGTTTCTTCCTCCTGGACCACAGAGAGCCCTGACACCAATAAAGCCCCTCTGCTTCTGGAGAAATGAACATCTCTGAGTCCTGACAAGCTGAGGTGCCAGATGTTGGCACTGCTGAGGAGCATGCTGGCAGTTTGCCAGCTTCGTGAGTTCGACATGTTAATTACACCTAAATGCATAGAAGATTTGGATCAGATCTAACTGCTCACAGTTACAACTTTCTATTTGGATGGCAAAAGCATGCAGTTTACAATGCGTGGAGTAAAACACATTATGCTTTCAGAGCAGCATAAAGAAAGAGCTTAAAGAACATCCTACAGAACTAAAGAGTGAAAAAAAAGTGTGCCTTTCTTATCTCTTAGCCTATTTTAACTTGGTGGAACTGACACATGTCCTGTTGCACAGCTGAGCATGTCTTGGAGTCTCTTTTTGGAGATCGGTTCTTACAGGTGGGATTGCTTGTTCACAACCTCTCTCCCAGCGTTGCAGAGCCGTATTTCAGTGATCCCTGATGTTGTTCCCAGGAGTCAGAGACAAGGAATAGCACAATATTAGAAGCAAAGCGAGGTCTCATCTGATAGCATTTCATAACGTTCATTCACCCCTTCTGGATCTGAGTTTCTCCTTTCCACCAGCTGTCTTCTTCTTGTCCATGGTCTGCACTGTTCAAACCTCTCCTGGCTGTTCTCCCTGGCACCACTTTCACCAACAGCCTGTTTGAAAGACAGAAATGAAGGAAAGCATGTGGTGGGGACAGTTAGTTGTTTGTGGGGTGGCTTATTGAAAAGATTTTAGTAGGAGCTTGGTACAAGATTTTCAAGAAGGAAGAGCAGGTCTCCTGACCAAAGTCAGGAGAAGTCTCCTTTCTGTGGCCTAAACCAGTGATAAAGAAGTTCTGGATGGTCTAATTTGCTGCTTTTTTCACCGCTCAGATGAATTAGAGAAAAAGGATGTCCACAGGTACATCCATAAACCATTCAAATAGCAACAGCCAAACTCAAGCCCTCATAAGGTCCTACGTGTCTATCATTCAGCAGGCACTGACAATGATGTAGGGTGGGGTCCTTTGCAAAACCTCATTCCCGTCTGAAAACACAAACAAAAGGTTCAGCCTTGAGCTGGATATGGATCCGCAAACAAAGCGAGCTCTTTGTGTCACTGAACACATCTAAATCTGTGCTCTTCAGCATAGCTGTTGCTCTCATCTTGGCATTTCCTGAGAGTTTGAAAGAAAATGAGAGACATCATTTTATGGAAGCCATTTTGGGAAAAAAACATGTTTTCCATGCCATCTTGCAAGCAAGAACAGAACTTTTACTACATCTTTGGCTTTAAAATTAGAGAACTGACTGTACAGGAGAGCTGAAGTCCATGTGGGGAAAACACAACAAAACAAAACAAAAAACCACCAGATCACAACACACCTTGCCATTTTCAGGCACTGCAGTCTTTTATCATTAAAAACACATTTTTTAATTCCTGAAGCACATCAGATTTTACCAAGTATCTGGCAAGATCCAGATACTTATTGGCTATGCTATTTGCTGGAAAAAGCGTAACAGCCACCATCAGCTCTCTCCTGTCAGACAGACCTCACTGCATAAGCAGCCATCGAGGATTTACCTTTTCACCCACACAATCGCCTAAAGGTCTGTGTTACTGCTTGTAGCCACCTGGATAAACTCTGGTTGCACCCACAGTGCTGTAGGAAAGCCTGGCCAGGAGGTGCCTGGAGCCCCATGAACTCCGAGCCCTGCTCCATGCAGCCATCCCCACCCGCAGGTGCGGAGCAGTTGCAGGTCAGCACACGCGCAGCCACACGCAGCACGCCCCGAGTCCATGAAACCACATCACGGGCAGGAGGAAAACCAGGTGGGCACCAGGCAAGATTGGTCGTGAGTGCAGGCTCAGGCCCAAGCACAAATTCAGGATGTACATCCCCGGTGAAACCACAGAAGAAGCAGCAGCTCTTCTGGCAGCAGCAATCAAAGCCCAAGTTTCCAGTAGGCTTTTAAAAGTGTCAGACCTTCTGCACTGGCCCAGAGATGAAGGCACATTCAGAAGCTATTTATTGCACGTCAGGTTTTCACTCCATAAAGAAAATAAATGTTTTGGCCATGAACACAGTCAGTTGTTTGGCTTTTGCTATGCATACGCAGGGAAGCTTCCTAGTAACATCTTGCACTGTCATCAAATACCACAAATTTGTTCCTTTCCACTGAGTTAGGCTCAGGCTTGAATTCTTGATTTGTAGACTTTGAACTTGACTCAGGGTAACATTGTTTTATCTGAGGTTCACAGTCTCTTAAGGCCATTGAGGGCCAGCCAGAATATCTAGTCTGACCTCCTGTTGCCCCTAGGCCACAGACTTCAGCAGTTCAAGAGCTGTGCTTGGTTTCAGCAGATCTCTGTTAGCAGTGCCAGGAGAAACCCCAAGATTTTTGGGTTTTGAGTGAAAAGGAAGTCCAGGTATTGATTGGCTGATCTTTGTCTGACACAACTTTGAGAGAGGGAGCCACACAAAGACAGAAGTATGGTAAAATCTCCATGGCTCCAGCCCTTACATGCTGTCCAGGTGAGGACAGACCAGACCATGCCCAGCTGTTCTCCTGGGTCTCAATACGAGCTCAGGATGAGGCCTCTCAAGCCAGCCATTCTGCCATGTCTGCTGCAGTCACTGGAGTGCTCCCCTGCCTCTCGCCCCCACTCTCTCCGCACCATTCCTGAATTCAGAAGCACAAATTACACCTGAAAAAATATTATTTCTGAAGGCGAGTTATCCATCTCTAATAAAAAAGGTCGAGCTCTATTTGTAACTGCAACCAAGAAACTGCGTTGTAAAAACTGAGCTCATTCATAAAGAGAAACAAAAGAGGAAGCTGTGTGCAAGCAACAATTCATAGAGCACAGCTCCAACAGCTCTGGCTGTTCAAACCCTCTGCGGACCTTCAATACCCACCTACATAGGCTGTTCTCACAAAATCTGCATGGGAGAACAGAAAGGAAGGTGAGATTGTCTTCTCCCCTCTCAGGTATGAAACAGCAACGACATGATGATTTATGAGATACTTTTCTCTTGCTTTCACCATCTTCAGAGATTCAAACTGCCTAGCTGGTATGAATACTTATGGCCAAATTCCTGTGGGAAAAATTCTTGCTGTGTCAAGCTGGTGGAAAAACAGAAATTCTGCTTTGTGGGAAATTCCAAGAACTCTCTTTTCTCCCAAAATTAATTGTAAAAGTCAGAAATCAAAACTTTCTGCAGAATGACATTTCCAAGCATTTTGCTTGAATATTTGGAAGAAGAGAGAGGCCAGTCTGTGCTTTCCAAGTGACAGCTTTCTGAGATGTGCGCCAAGTATAGAACCTTTTGGACATTGTGCTGCAATTCCCAGAGCCGCACCACGCCACAGTAAACAAGTGCAGCATCAGAGACAGCGCTCCTAGCAGCATCGGACTGCCCTGCAAAAAAGCAGTGTCTGTGCAGGCTGTATCTGTGACCTTCCCCTAGCAGACATGCCAGGTTGGAAGGAAATTCCTTTCCTGGCAGGGCCATTTGTTGGGCTCTCATCTGCTATCTGTGCAAGGTGAAAGTATGTTTATATTGTGAGTACTTTCTCCTTCCACTGTCATTACCTCTCCCACCCACTGTGTGTGTTCCAGTGATGTGCAAAGGAAGTTACAGCTGACATAGAGAGGGACAGGCTTTTAAGTTCCCCAGAGCCTTGAAACAAAGGCTACTATAGGGAACTTTCTGTGCTTCTTCCAGTGCGGAGAGTATATGCATACCCACACAGCAGCTCCTGAAGCCCGAATTGTGCAATCCTATTTAGCACCAGTAAGTCTTTGAGCAAATAGTCCTGAACACTCACGGAACTGAGATCACAAGGCTGAGTAAGAGTGACTTCATCCCTGCATCCTTTCACTTCATCAGGAACGGGCGTAATGGTCAGCTGCAGGCGGCTTCATGAGGTGGTGCTCAGAGGACATCATGTCTCCAGCGTGGTGGCACATGGGACTGCAGCCTCCAACACCCAGGCTGGAAGTGGGGTGGGAAAAAGGGCAGGAACAGACCAAGGCTTGGCATCACTCTTCTGCGTGAGAGCTGCATGGGCTTTCCTTAAGCCAAGCCAGAATCAAGCAGAGATTTCATTAAATAAGCAGTCTCAGGACAAGGTTTCTTCAAGTGCCAGAGCACTACAAAGGACGGTTTGACTGAAGTATGATGAATTAATTGTTCTGCTGAATCCAGGCAGCATCTCTTGCTTCCAGATTGCTCAGAGGCGTAATTGTAACAGTGGGAAATACAGGCACTAAGAGCTACACCATGCGGTGCCGGAGAACTAAACAGTTCACAAAATAGTTCATGAATAGTTCACGAAAAACAAGGGGAGCTTAAGAAAGAAGGCACCCAGATTACATCTTCCTGAGTTGGAGCATAAATTTCCCCTCTCATGCTGTGTCATAGAATTATAGAATCATCTAAGGTCCCTTCCAACCTGAACCATTCTATGATTCTATGATTCTATGATTAAGGTTGGAAAAGACCTTCTAGTCTTCTAAGATCATCTAGTCCAACCGCCCACCTACCACCAATACAGCCTACTAAACCACGTCCCAGAGTACCACATTCACACATTTCCTTCCCTTGTCCCAGGAGAGAAGAAGCATTGAGTCTCTCCACTGGGCTATAATGCGATACAACTACAAGAAAGGACTTCAAATTGCAAATATTGCTGTCAAGGTGCTGCAGGGTTACAATCACAAGCCCTGATTCTGCTATCTGCCTGCTCTTCCTCCAAGCCTGGCTAACTCACAGGGGCTCTCTGTGGGCTCCAAAGCTGACTTAAAAATTGTTCCTCCTAGTCGGACCACGGCCAGAGTTGTATCAGCATATTCATTTTTAGGGAGTGACGTTTATTGAGGCTTAAATGGTCTGGGAGAGGTGTGAAACTTCCTAAAAGCTTCATCATTCTCCCTCATTCCCTCAGACAGGAGAACCAAAGGCCAAGCGACTTGATCACATCCCTCCTCCCACCTCATTCCCTGTTCAGGAAACAGAAACAGCAGTGTGCCACAGTGGTGAGAGTGACCCGTAGCTGCAAGGTTACCAACATTACTGGATAGTAGTGGATATCCAGGAAGCTTTCACTGACCTAAGGGGTTTCTGGTAGCATCATGCTACCAAAACTACACTCAGGCAGCATGCAGGAGAGGGGAATATACTAGACTGACACTCCTGTAGTGCATAGGGCTAACACCAGGCTAATTTGCCATTTCAGCTCTCTTTAAATACATTGGGAATGATTTGAGCATAAGTTGATTCCAGCCTGGCGTTACTTTTTCTGCACAGGAGTGAATTCCCCACCACCACCACTAAAAAAACAGACCATTATAAAAAATTTCCTAGCTCTGCTATCAAACCCTAGAGGGAGGAGGAATTAATTATAGCAGGACTGATAGAATAGTGCGAGAGGAGAGCCAGACTTTCCCTAGATCTTCTACTGCAGGAGCCAGACTTTATGATGAGCAAAGTTTATGCTATCAAGGGTTCATCTTCATGGTCTACACTCCAGTACACCTCCCAAGTAATCTGACATTGCAAGAGAGGGGCTCTGCCTTCCTGGCTCCCCTTTGTGTTTTTGAGGGCTCATCCCACAGCCTCAAGTGCTGTGCCAGAAACTGCATGGCTCTACAAACCCTCTCCTAGAGAACTGGCAGGAGAGCTGTCTGTCTAACTCAGGGCAAGGGGGTGGATTATAGGGAGCCCCTGGAGGACTAGCAGCATGGGCTAGCCCCTGGAGGAGTAGCAGGGGCTGGCCTGCACCCACATTGCAGAGCAGTTATGTCAGCAGCCTTGGGGTTGTGCTCTAGCCCATATCCCTGGCTGGCCAGCCAGCTCAAGTTGAAAAAAGCATCTCTGATTTATAGGTGTGGATAAGATACAAGCCCCCAGCAACACTGGAGTTTTAATCTCGTTAACTCTGCAGTGAGCACCCACCCTAAGCAGGGAGGCCAGGGAGGCAGGGTGACTGTAACAGAGAAGCAGAGCAGCCAGGCTCGTAGTTCTGGTCCAGTTGTAGCCTTCCCACTCCTGTTCCCTCCAACCCACACACCCAGCAGTCCCAAGGCCACCTGCATAGGGTGGCAGCAGGTCATGGCTTTCCTTTCGAATCTCCAGGACAAGGGATGTCAGCAGCCAGACCCCCTCCCCCTGGTGCTCATCCTTTCTCCGCCTCCACCCCAAGACCCCGCAGCTGGGCTCAGAGCACGCAGCCAGAAATGGGAGCTGTCAGCGCAATCACTGTGGGTTTCACAACCTCCTATTACGGCAGCTTTATGGTTTGCTTGCTCTGTTTGCCAACATATGTGGACGCATGCTCTGTGTCTGTGGATGTACGTGCACCCTTGTGTCATGATACCCACCTCCCTCAGTACAGGGGAACACCAGGCCAGCAAAAAGGTGGTGTTCATGGTTTGGCTTCTGCACATTTTGTGGTTGCTCTTTGTATCAGATGGGCATGGGAAATTCCTGCTAGGCTCTGGCAACAAGTCTCTCCCTTGGCTAATTTTTAATGGCAAAAGGTTTTGTAATCACTATCCGAGCCTGAGGAACAGAAATTCCTGAGGGGTAATTGGCTTTGTCGGTCTGTTGGGCGCACTCAGTCTTGATCTCTTCAATTACTGTATGTATGTACCTCCTCTCACACTGACACGGCAGCGAGGACAAGCCTGCTGGCTCATGGATGGGTGCGTGTCTTCAAGCAGCACAACCGCTCTGGCAGCTAATGCAGTGCACAAGACCAGCAAGGCACACCGGGCTCAGCTTGGTGACAGCCGCTTCACAAACAAGATCACAGAGGGGACAGAAGCTGGGGGACAAATGCAGCAGGCCAGTCTTCTTCCAGCACTTTGACTCAGCTCACTGACCAGGCCTGCTGCCACTTAGGGCACTTCATTCTCCTTTCCAGCTAGGCCTTTTTCATGCTTAAAACACTGTAGCAATCCTCCCCATCCAGACAGCTTCCACTGGCAAAAGCCCGCCCTTGCCAGAGTGGCTTATCCCTGATGAATTTGCTGCCAGCAGAACAGCACATTGTCTTAAGACTCTTGCCAGCATCGCTGCATCAATGGGAGGGACAGGATGACTTTTCCTTTCCTTAATTAATAGGGTTATGCAGGGAAAAAGGTTTTGGGGACAGATCAGGCTGATGACCCCTTAATGTTGCCTCATCAGCACGCACCATTTAAAGGATGTATATGACATTGAGGCATGCTTTGAAGCTCCTCCATTGGGCCCAACAGGGCCATGCATAGGCACAAATCTTCAGGCCCAGCATCCGTTGTGTCTTATTACACGCTGAACACCAGTGGGGCCCCAGGCACAGCAAACAAGGCCAATGTACGTGTGGGTTATCCTCCTCATGTACCCCATGTCTTCACCATGGTGTGACCAGCACATTCCTCCACGCCATCTCCCATCCGTGTCTGTCCCGCTTGTGTCCCACCTGTCTTGTGTGCTACTCCTGTCCCTCCCCATCCTCCCCACCCTCTCCCTGGGGCTGTCTGTCTGTCTTTCCCCCCAGACCACCAGTCTGCTGTGCTCTCCCATCTGCCAGCGGCCAGTGGGTTGTTCCCCCGTGCTGCCGGAGTTCACCGCAGGCAACTTTCACTCCCATGTCTCCTCTAATTGCGGTCAGCACCCCACGGGCTGGGGGGGCTCATAAATACCACGGCCTTGTGAGGGAGTCTCCCAGTCAGTAATTGACTGAACTTTCCAGATGCGCTTCCAGCAAGAAATTAAAAAGCAATGTGACCCTTGTCAAGGGCACGGACACCCCCCACGACATAAGCACCCTCTCCCAGGAAAACCCCATCCCTGCAGGCCGGCAGAGCTGGACAGAGCTGCAGTGGCAGAGGTGCTGGAGGTCCATAAATCAAGCTTCCCCTCAGCCCCTTATCGGCACCACGCAGCACTGTGGGCGATGCAGGAGGGAGATAAGGGCCCACCAGGGCAGGCCCGGCTCCACTGAGAGGCTCCAGGCAGGCAGTCCCAGCCTGCGGCTGCCCACCCCTGCTCCATGCAGCCTGCGGCCTGCGTCCATCTCCTCTCCACCATCACAGTGTGCCACTCAGCAGGCCCGGTAGCTTAACCTGGGCAGGCCACTACTTCCCCATCCCCTCTGTAACACAAAAAAGAGCTTTGGGCCTTCATGAAAAATAAACAATTAGCAAACAAAACAGCAGCACTGACAAAGGGGACTGTGGTGTACACCTATGAGGAGAAATCCCCATTCCTTTCTCCTGCTACCACACATGGTGCTGGGTAAAGTGGGCTTGTCCCTCTCCCCTCAGGCTCTACAGGATGTGGCACCACACTCAGCTCTGTGAGGCCAAGAAATCAGGACAGCAGTGGTCAGGGATGCAGGGCCAGGATGCAGAGTCCAGGCAGAAACAGCAGAAGTCCTCAGTGTGCAGTCAATAATGGGGATCTCTGAGGGGAAGGCATCCTCAAGCAGCAGAGAGGATTGAAGAGGCAAAACACAACCACTCCTGGGGCAGAAAGTCTGCCTCTCCTCTCCATGCACACTGCAGCTGGCTTCTAGGTCACTGTTATGGCAGGCTGGTGGCCAAGAAGCAGCAAAAGCAGCCAGGGCTGGTGTGAGGGCAGTAGCGGAGGGGTCCCCATCGGGCATGAAGTGCCTCGGGAGTGCCTGTGATGCACAGCACCCTGAGCAGGCACAGATAAGTGGTTTAAAGGTCTCTCGCCCTGCTGATCCCATTTCCCTCCAATAGCTCTAAATCCATCACTTAAAAATTCAGCGCTCCTCTGCTGGAGCTCTGGGTGGCCCACAGGATGAATGGAGCTCTTCACCCCTGGGGCAGCAGGGAGACTTCAACAAACAGGGCCAGGAAGGTTCTGGCATGTTAGCACGTAGCTTGGTTATAATTTACACACATGTGCCACATGCTGACTCCCATTAGCATCTTGGCTTGGAAGGCAACCAGTCTCCTTTCACCCCTGAAGAAAATGGTCTCATTAGAAAACACTCAAAGGCCTGCGTGGTGATATTTGTCTGCAAAACAGACGTAGCTATGCAGAGACCAAAGACAACCTAGAACATAATGTTTGTTTCTGTTTGATGGAGTTAGAAGAACAGCACTTTGCTTGGTGGGCAATCTTAAGCTGACTGGTTTCCCTGAGGGGTCACAGCACACTAACTTTTCCCTGCTGCAATTTCAGCGACCTCAAGTGGCATGCAGCAGGGATCATTGGGGTTTGCGTATTTAAAATAACACCTACGAGAGATTGCCCAAGGGTCCAATAAAGATCAATTAGCTGGTGGGAGAGAAGTCTTTAACTGAATGGGTAGTCCACGTACGATGGGACCTTGGGGGCATTTAAAATGTGATTGAGCTGAAGTATGGCCTTACTGTTGTCACTAGCACCATTCACAATGAGTGTGACAAGTACTGTCCCCTCCTGCACTCCTCAATGACAACCATTTCAGAAGCCCCACGGAAGCTGTAGAGGTCAGTGAGGCCCCCAATGGTCAAAACAGTGCTCCCAGCTACACAAGAGGGCTTTGTCTTGGGATGTCCCAAGCAGCTTGCCCACACCTAATACTCCAAGCTCCTAGCATTCTGGAAAGCCACAGCCTCATCTTTTTCCACCATGTTTCTAGCACCTCCACTTAACGAGCGCCGTAAAGCCCATTGCAGGGCCACAGATGGAGGCTCAGAGGGAGGAGGGGTGCTGAGTCTGTATATTCTTCCAGATCTTCCCCCTACACACTCCTCCACGCAGAAATATCCCTGTTCCTATCAGCGGTTTTGGAGCTGACGTCCTTTGTGACGCAGGTGAAGTCATGCAGGGGCCACCAGCAATGATTTTCCCCCACCAAGCTCCCAGATCTGGGCTGTTTTGGCTGGGGAGATCCCTGCACACCTCGTGCTCACCCCGGTGCTGGTGGGACACTGCTGGGTTCTGTTGGCTCTCTGAAGTCAGGTCTGGTGACACAGGGTATCATCATTGATGCAGAGCCATTCAGAAAGCTGCCTGTTGAAATGCTGCTTCCCTGCTCCCATCAGCCAGTGTTTTCCCTCCTGTAGGCTGATAAAAGTCTGGTCTGACAAAAGTCCTTGCTTGCCCTCTTAACTAGCATTTCCAAGTGATGAAACCAGGTCTTCAAGTGTTGAAAGCACTGGAGCTTGAGCCCACTGCCTGACTGGCACCTCCAACCAGTTGTGATGGGTGGATATACGGGAGTGATGGATTCAAGCTTGCAGTAGTTGCTCCAGGCAAGGAGCAATACTCATAAAGGAACAGCCTCAAAGGCACCCTCACTGTCATGCGAACACATATGTACTGTGGAAAGGTGTTTCCAGGGACCTCCTCTCATTCCCTATCCTGATTTGACCACACAGGAACCTTTAAAATGGAAAGAAATGTGAGCAGACACTGCCAGGTAGGCAGAGGGGCGGGATGACAGAAGTTCACCCAGTGAATGCCTTAAAATGAGGTGCTGAAATCCTCTGATGCCTTGGTGCGTAGCTCTCTGACAAGGTGATGAGCTAAATTCCCTCATCAGCCCCAAGCTGTGGCTTGAGGTCAAATGCAAACACCACCGCAGGGAGAGAAGCAGCCTCTGCCCCTTTCTGACTCCCTTCCTTCCTTCCTTCCTTCCTTCTTGCCCCAGCATCCCACTCACCTTGTACCCACTCACCTTGCACTCAGATCTCCTCCTTGCCTTGGATTAACACTACAGGAGGGGCTGAGCAGAGGATGGGGCATGAGGGAGAGCTCAGCTTATCTCTGCCGGGGGGAATTTCTCACCTCAGCTCCATTCTGCTCAGCTGCCCTGGAGTCAGCCCTGTCGCCAGAGACAGCGTCTGGCCTGTTGTGTTGACAAAGTCACAAGAGATGTGGAGTGCACATGGAGATCAAGGCAGGGCTGACACAGTCTTTAAGCCTGTTCCCCCTGCTCTGCTCATCAGAGAAAGGAGGCGGGGTGGGGGTGGGAAGGGAGAAGAGTTGTCTTCTGCACAGCAGAGCCTTGGCCCTCCTGTTCCCCCCAGCCTAGCTGCTCTCAGGCACTCACACTTCCAGGCAAGCAGAGGCAGCCCAGGGTTGACAGATGGAGGTATCACTCCTTGACCCTCACAGGGAGAGCAGAAAAATTCTTCCTCAGAGCCAAGCAGCGCTGTCAAATTCTGCTGCATGTTCCTGCATCAAAAGCACCAAGCACATGGCTGTGCTTTGCTCCCAGACTTGATGGCAAAGCAGACTACTGGACAGGCATCCACAGAGTACGTTGTGTCCCTCCTCCTCCTCTGCTCTCCTACTGTATGGCTCTTTATCTGAATGATTTCTCCTCATTCAGATGCCTATCTGCTAAGTTTGGCATCAGCCCTCATATCTGAGCACTCTGCCCACGATCCTGCCGCACCCCCTGTTTGCAAAGGATCTTGATGATGTGCACTGCAACTCCCTGGCAGAGGAGGACAAGTTAGCATTTGTCTGGTAGTTTTCACACACACACCACTCAACGGATTGCAAGTGCTCATCCATGCCTCTGCTCAGCACAAAATTCACTTTGCCAGGAGGGGGCTGCCCGTTTCCAGAGGCTGGGACCAGTGCCGCTGCAGACTCTCCTGAGCACTTTGCTCTCCGATTTTTGGGTGTTGGGGCCTGAGAGAAGTCAGGGGGCCTGGCTAAGGACACATCTCCAGCCCTAAACGACTGACAGCAAGGCAGAATCAGGCCCAAGTTAGCTGCCTTGCAGAGCTCTCTCACTGGGCAATGCAGAGGAGTGTCTTGGCCAACGCTGTTCTTGCTGCTTCAGCAGATGGGATGAGTTAGCAATGGCAGTTCAATGCTGGTGTAACGATGGCTACACTTCCTAGTATAGAAATGTTGCTTAAAAAAACCCGTACTCCTACATGTCTCAATTCTGCTGTGAGTCTGCCAACAACAGAGGCCAGCTTTGCCTGAAATAGCTGGATTTCTAGCAGTGCCCAGCTCCCACCGAGGACAATAGCAATCCCCTGAAGAGCAGCAGAAGAGGTGCTGAAGGGTTGCGCAGCGATGGGGCTGCAGGACGCCTCACTGGGAGGAAAGGCCTGGCAGGGCTTCCCCTCCACTGACACTCGTCTCCACCTTTGTGTTGCAAAAACAAAGAGGTTTGGGTGTGATCCCGCCCCGCGCCCAGCGGCGGCTTCGGTGGTTGCGTGCACAACGTGCCCGCTCCTGGTGCTGCTCATGGAGGAGGAGGGTGCTGGGGCCCTGGCCATGCTCCCCAGCCCCCCAGGCACCATGCTTCTCCCTCTCCAACGTACACACGCCTGCTCCACCGCCCCATTGCCGACAGTGGGGCGGTTGCTGGAGACTTTTCCACGCTTCGAGCCAGGTTGGGTGAGGAAGGCTAGGCTCTTCCCAAGGTGCCCAGCCGCCTCCTACTATGAAATCACAGAGCTGATGGATGCAGATGAGCACGTAGGGCAGAGGGAGGGACAGTCTGTGCTGTCTTACAGCTTACTGCCAAACCTGGCCTGACTTCCTCCAGGATCACCCCAGGGAGACAGAATCTTCTTCTCCAGCTTTTCTTTTCTTATTTTATATTTCTGACCTTTGTAGTGATATCCAAGCAAATCCCTCAGGCTGAAAATCAGGGGGCTGCAGTTTTCCTCTGTGGTCAGTGGAAGCCAAGAACAAGGAGAGACACGTACTAAACCACGCTGCCACCTAAAGCAGCACAGGCAG
This sequence comes from Penelope pileata, assembly GCA_013396635.1. Classification (NCBI taxonomy): domain Eukaryota; kingdom Metazoa; phylum Chordata; class Aves; order Galliformes; family Cracidae; genus Penelope; species Penelope pileata. The sequence continues at coordinate 2,256,505 of WBMW01003581.1, read as the reverse complement.
GGCCCGGGGTCCCACCACCAAAACTAGCTGGAGGCTCCCATCTGCACCATGCAGAGCATCAGGCATCAGAAGGGCAAACGGAGTGGAGGAGGAGGAGGAACAGTCTGACACTATGCACACATGTGTCCCCAGCTAACAGCCGCTAGCAGAGAAGTTGTGAAGACCCAGGCCAGGAGGAATGGAGCTAGAGGAGTGTCTCCATCTAGTTTGGCTCCCATGCTGAGAAGATGAGCCTGTGGTAAGCACGCTGGCAAAGCCTGCCAGAGCTAAGCTGCACACCAACGCTAGCTGTCAGAAGCAAAGCCTCCAGGCTATTCTGTCTAGGATATTTTTTTTTCAAGTCTTACTCTGCTTTTTCCAAACTCCAGAGTCTGGCAAGCATTCTGGACAGCCTGGTAACTGTGTGCTAAGTTTGGCCCAAAAACATATAATCCTAATGAGAATAGAAAGACCTGACTCTCTCCAGGAGCTCCTGCTCAGCTTCAAAGGATCCAGGACTTACCCAGCGGTTTTGAAACCCATCCATGACTTCTGGCCCACTTTCTGGCTGCTGCTGAGGAGGGACGGCTGCCTGTGCACCAAGGAGGGGGCACGAGGCTGGGAGGGAAGGCAGGGGGTGCTCAAGGAGAGCAGGATGGGAGAGGCAGGGCTATGGGTGGATGGGGTGGGCTGCAGGAGATTGTGTTTCCAGGAGGAAAAGGGAGGATGAGGGGTGAAATCCATTGGTGCCTAAAGCAGAGGGCAGGGGAAGCAGGGCTGGGTGTCAAGGGAAGTGTCGGACAGGAGGGGGATAGGAAAGCCCACGTTAGGCTGCGTGTGTGCCCCCTGCACACCTGGGCTGAGGCTCACGTCTTCCTCTGCCCACTTGGCATGAGACCCCTGGGCCTTGTAACACTGTGAACATCTGCCCCAAAGGAAAGGGTTTCCAAAGGCTGGAGAGGCTCCAAGGGAGGAGGTGCTCTCACCCCAACTGCTGTCCACTTTACACAGTTTTTGCTGTGTGTCTCAGAGGGGAGCAAATTACGTGCTTGTCGAGGCACGGAGATTGTTCTGTGTATAAACAAATAGGGGATGAAAATGGCCACAGCCACTACCAACACAACACGGGAGCTCGTGAAACTTTGGGAGGATTGCCCTCCACCACCACCCTGGCGGTGAAGAGAAATGCCGTGTCCTTTAGCAAAGATATTTGAGGTTAAGAAGCACAGAGAGGCCACGAACGGTGAAGAAATAACACTGCCACGCAGGTATTAGTGCTAGCTCGGGATATCACATGAACTGAGGCAAAGGGGAAACCGGAGAGCCGGGAATGTAAGTCCGATTAGCACTTGGAGAGAAAATAGGAGAGTGCCTCTGTGCAACCCTCCTCTCTTGTCAGATCTAATATTGCCCGAGTTATGGGCGTGCTGCTGGTGGAGCACTGTGCAGACAAAAACCTGGGGCTATGCCAAGCAGCGTGTGTGCCACACTGCTAAAGCAGAGCAGGCTGCTGCCCCCATAGGCACGATTGGCGGCTCAGTGCCCGGTCTTTCATCGTTTTATACACATCTGGCCATCCTGCTGCTGGAGTGCCTGATGTGGAAAGCCAACTGCAATGCATTTCACACAGTGCCAAGATGCTCACCTGCCTGCTAGCTGCTTCCTGCTGCTCTGCCCCCTGCTTCAGTGCTCCCTCTTTGTGCACACCAGGCCGTTTTGACACCACTCAGCAGCAATCATAGCTGTTGCTTAATGACTGGCTCCACAGGAGCTTCTTGCCCAGAAATACAGGGGCAAGGGACTGTCCTCCCTGCTGGCTGCAGGTCCCGAGCTGCACTCAGCCGCCAGGGAGGCCCCAGCTCCACCGCTTTCTCCCCACTCCTGGCAGCAGGGAGGTGGGAGGCAGCTTCTCATCCCATGCAAGCTCAGGGCTTACCTGAGGCCTTGGCGTACGATCAGGCTATACCACGGACCATAATGGGCCAGCCCTCTTAGCATCCCCAAGAGTGCACACATAGTGCTCATGCTCTTAGCTCGATCCCAAGCAGGGCCTCTGATGCTGATGTGCTCTCATGCCCTGCACTCACAGACAATGGGAATGGTCTCGTTAAAAAAGCTGTAGACAGAATGAATCACAGCCTAGTCTCTGAGCCCTTCCCAAACAGAAGAGGCTGGCAAGAAACAACCAGTCCAGCACCCAGAGCCTCCTGCTAGCTCTAAATGGCACCAGGAGTAATCATCCTGCTCCCTGCTCTGGGAGCCAGGCTTACCCTGGGACAGGCAAAGTGCACTACAAACACCGAGGGATGCGGGCAAAGGGAATGCTGTAGCAGTGAGAGAAAACAGATCTCCACCAAGGAAGGCACCCCGATGTTTTCCCCAGGATGCTCTGGCAATTGAGTCTTTCTTAGGGCTGGTCTGCTCTGTCCTAGGGAACTCAAGCTCTAGCACCTATCTGACTCGTCTCTCCCAGCCCTGGTTTCAGCTGCTGGTAACATGCCACTTTCACCACTTGCGCTGACATTTTCCAGACCAGGCATCTGCCTTAGGCTGTTAAAAGAAAAAAAGAAAAACCCACACACATCTAAGGGTTTTGATGGCTTTCAGAATAGAAGGAAGAAAAAGAGGTTATTCTGTCCACGCTCAAAAAGCAGAGTTTACAACTGGTTAACTGAGAGTTTCCAGTTTAAAGCAAGAGCTTGAAATTAAGCAAGGGAAGTGCCTAGCTGCCAAGAATATGTCTCTGCTGTCCCCAAGAAAAATATCCCTGAATTTTGATCCAGTTATGAGCTCTATGCTCACGCAGAACAGATTTGGCAGAGTTGGTGGCTCCATGCTGCAAAATTTTTGCCTGAAGTGAGTGCACCATTTGTCCACACGTAGCTCCCAAAATGCCGAACCAAACTGATCCTGCACTGCATAATCTGCATCCCTCCATGGCAGCGTGTTTGGGCTGAGGGCTGTTGGTGGAAATCTTACTTTCTCTGCAAAATGTGTTTGCTTTGTAAAATCTCGCTGAATCACCCCAATCCCAGTTGCCCAGCACCAACTGGAAGCATTTGCCAGGCCTACCCTGACTTCATCCACTTAAAACACCTTTTGATTGTTGCCATGACCAAGACTGTGTCCCGTGAACAGCTCTGGTTTCCTACCTAGAGAAGCTGAATTCATGTCCACCAATCCTGAGATCCATGTGAGTCTGAAAAAAAAAAAAGTATATAATGTAATGGCATAAATATAGTATCTGATCACCTCATGAATCCTAGATGCCCAGAAAACCTTAATTGCATTAATTTTCTTACTCGGGAGGTTAGGCAATATCTTTAACCTCTATTGCTGTTTAGGCTCCTACAGCACCTTCGTCTCTGCGGTTTCTAAGCTGATCCCAGGCAGTATTGATCCTTGAGACCTGGGCCTCTGATTTTTTCACCCTGCACCCACAAGAGAAATGGGGTGTTTGGTTGCCTCCCATCTCAGGCATTGGTTTTCATATAGATATGGCAGAGCAGGGAAGATGGTCCAGAGCTGGAATAGCAAATGCTGCAAATGGAAAATACTAACCCATAGCTGTTGTCTTACAGAAATGCTGCACCCTCTGATTTTAGCCAAGACATTTGCGCTCAAATCTTCCTTCTTCTGCTAAATATTTATTCACAGCAATACCTAGCCACACTGATAGTGATGGATATAGCAAAGGGAGATGGAGGAGAAAAGAATCCTGATACAGAGTGATGGGTGTTCTGGAGCAGGAGACAGAGTGGGAGTGTTTTCCTCTCCTGCCTTCTTTATTAGCATGGCAAGGATTGTAGGGAGGGTGGTGGAGCTTTCTAATTAGAACAACGGATGTATTTGGGGAAAGACAGACAAGCTGTCAGCAGCTTGAGCTCTTCTTCAGGTCTGAAAGTTCTCATTCAACACGTTGAACCTCAAGCTGAGCACAATTGCAAACAAGTTGAACTTCAGGGTGTCAGTCAGCTTGCTGCTTTGGAGGAAAGGGTTCGTTAGTGCAGCCACAGCAGCCAGCAGTGCTGGCAGGGGAGGAGGGTAGGGGCTATGATTTTACATGTAACAAGGAGAGGCAGAAGTTCTTGTCAGGGGAATAGCAGGGGATCAGTGGAAAAGTGGGAAGCTGGGGAAAATTGTAAAGTGCCATAAAACCACTATTGGTGCTGCATCTTGGTTTTTAGCATTCATTAAAGTCACAAATTTTAATTCCTTACTCATCTTATGAAGGTTTTCCCTGGGTTTACTTTAAGGATCAGGAGCAGATCTTTGGCAGAGTGGCTGCTTTTGCTGTGAGCAATGCACTCAGCCTATTTCTGTCATGTACTGATGCCCCGTGCTAGTTCATTAATGGCACGGTGGTGGTTTGGTCCCCCCATCTGTTTCCTTGAGGACATGGAGCGTGCTGGACGACATGCAGCACGGTCTGCATGCCACTGAGGTGGCTTAGGGACGTCTTAGCAACTTTATCCCCTGTTGCTCAAACAGTCTGACTGCAGGGTGGCAATGCCTTGTTGTGCCATGCAAAATCCCCAGCTTGGAATACTTCTTCACAGCCTGAGTTAACACTAGCACCTCCCAAAGCTTCATCTCTGTCTTTCAGTCACTGCTCTTCCCTATCTATGCCTTCTTCAGAAAGCTGGCACAGGACAGGGAGCTCCCTGCAATGTCAGCCTTGTGCTGTGCAGGCTGCCCAGCCTCTCTGCAGGGCTTACAAATGCTTGTCCTGAAGCAGGCAGGACCGTGCTCATCCTCAGCCTGCCCTAGTGCCAGGAGCTGCCATCACACCACACTTTGCCACACCAGGTGCTGTAAATCTGGATGGCTGTGTAGGAGGCATGGGGCAATTTCTGAGGATGAAAGAGGTGGGATCAGAAAAGCCTTCCCTCCAGCCTGGGAACAAGGTCTGGATAATATTCGTTGCTGAGTCCCCACCACATAATTCATTGCAGAGCAATTTCTTCCTACTGCATCTCTTTTTCTGACTCTCTCTTTCAATCTCTGCTGTTTGTTCTATGAAGCTATTCATCAGATAATTCCCACAGATGGCTCCCGGGCATCAGTTCACTCATGAACAGCTCTCCGTAAGCCTGCTTGAAATACAAGCTGCTTGGAGTGGATGTGCAGGTGCCACGGGATCTTTCTGTCCCCTGCCATCAGGGAGATCCTTCGGATGGCTCAGCTGAAAACTCCCAAATGTCTCTTTGGAGCGCGGGGAACACTCGGGGCAGAACCACCAAGTCCAGAAGCAGATTGCTAACCGGATAGCTATGGGTCAGCTTACCCAGAGGTGCAAACAGGGTGGAAGTTTTGACAGGAAGGCCAGCAACATCTGGCTCACCAGCAGGCTGTTGCAGATTTTCCATGCCCTTCCCAACTTAAAGCAGTGAAGAGGTGGCTAAATTGGTACCCACTGCTGGCTCTATACTTTTTCATGCTTTCCTCTGTGAGCACAAACCAACCAGCTTTGCTCGACTCCAGCTGAGATCATGTTGGAAGGCATTTCTCAGGGTGACGGGCCTGCTTCCCTCCGAAGAGGGACTTAAAACAAAACAACCAAAGCCACTCAATTAGAGTTTGGGGCTTAGAAGGCCCTTTATCTCATGAAAAAGAGATTAAAGCCCTCTGATAATTTATAAAGCGCTTAAAAGTTTAAAGGGGAATTGGGCTTTTATCTGAACTATCAGATAACACGAGGCACGCAAAGGCTACGCACAGGGCAGCCCCAGGGTGCAGTAGCTTCATCGCAGAGGGTTTTCGCTCCCAACCATGGAACTGATCCCAGTCCCTGAAATTAATAGCCAGACTCGCAGGATCTCAGGGTCCAGTCTGACATGTCCCTGCGGCTCAGACGTGCCGTCACATAACTCTGGCTTAGGAAGTCCTTGAGTGTCCTCGCTTAGTGGTGGCTGACAGCTCCTGCCGTGAGATGGGCTGGGTTCCCTGGATGCCTCTGTGTGGCCGTCCTGGCGTTGAGGACTTCTCCCACTACCCCAGTGGCCAGTGTTTACTTAATGAAGGTACGTGGCGTGCTCAGCATACCCTTAGCAACATATAGTTGGCCCGAGTGCTCTCAGGAGCTTGCCCAACCTGTTTTCATTTGAGTTGGTATTTCGCACAGCCAGTTATTATTTGGGTGGTTGAGACCATCATTCACTACTTTCCCGGTAGACTGTTGCTGTCTTCCCAGCTCTCTCTCTGCTCATTATCCACTTTGGCCACTGCTGACAATGGTGTCCCAGCAGGCTGGGACCACCATCGAACAATGGAGGGAGGAACGTGTGTGGGACACAGAGCGTGCCCTGGAGCTGGCCCTGAATGCTGGAACTCTCTCTCACGGGAGATGGGGACTCCCAGGCTCACAGCAAAATGCCAAGCTCAGCTTATTCCTCAGCACTGCCCGCGCATAAAGGAAATGAGTTGGCCTTTGAGCAACAGGGCTAGTGAAGCTCAGGGTTCCAGGGAAAAAGGGAGTGTCTGTCACCCCCAGACACCTTCTCCTCATCCGCTGCATTGACCCTCATCCCTCAAATGCTGGAGACAATAGTGGTGTGCATAATTTAGGGTTAATATCTGCTGGTGGGCAGGTCATGTTCACACATCGTGATGGCATGGCCAGCTAATGGCTAACAAAAGGTACAGCAGCTGGGTTCCCTCTCTCTTTCCTTCAGAAATCGCTGGTTTGCATAATTTCATCTACTCTGACAGCCGCGAACTTTGTTTTTCTGTAACTTCTACTGCTCTTTCAGATGTGGTTGAAGCTGGCTGACACCGTACAGCTACTTGAAGAGGGAAGGACAGACAGCCAAATAGGCGTTGTTTCATTTGGAAAACGGGCTTTAAAAATACCCTATAAATAAACCAGGCTCTCCTCTTTTGTGCTGACCCCCAGTTAAAGTATGTATTTCACACAGCAGATAAAATAGTCCCAGCACCAGTCATCCCAGCATGCAGACGGAGCCACGTGGCCCATCCTCGCTTGACCACACTCCTCACGAGTGAATGAATCAAAATACTCCACCTTGCATCTGCTTTGCTGGCAGCCTATGAGAGGATCAAAATGTTCCCAAACAAATGCATTATGCAAATTGTTTGCCAAATACTCAGTTGTTTGAAAATGAAGGTTACCTCAGGAGATTTTGGTGGAGTGCTGAGAGAGATAGGGCTTTGTCAAGTAGCTAAAGCTCTGGTCTAAGGGTCAGGAGACACAAGTCTCCCCAGCTCTCTCCAGGACTTTCTGCATGATCTCAAATTAAAAATTCTATTTTGTACTTTCTCTCTCAGGTTTTATCCATCTTCTCCAGGTGTAAATCAGCCACCATGCCCGTGTGGTGCTGAGCGTGGGAGCCACTGTGAAAAACAGGTGTTCAAAACACCTCGGGACTCGTGGGCTTTGTGCTGTGGTTTGTCCTTTGGTTTAGGACACTACCAGAACCAGCCAAGAATACTTCAGCGTGACAAAGTTCTCATTCGCATGGCCGGCATGCTAACATCCTCATTCTTACCTTGCTTGTCTGTCAAGTGTAAGCAAAGTATCTATTAGTTGTGTCTGACTGAATTTCAGCCTGTCTTTTAAAAGGTCGTTGATATAAGTTTAGACAGTAGGCCAAGAACAGGCTGAATCCCCGTGGAAAACATGCAAAAGGCACTCTCCTGTGTCGCTGATTTAATAAGGAAGAGTTGAATACACTCCTGCTTAGAAAGGCCCAAATGCTTTGAAGGTTTCTGCTTCAATGGAAATTGGAATTCACTTTGGCTGTGCTCTCACCCTGTGTGCTCACCTCCCTGCACTGCCCCAGCCAAGGACATTTGCTGCGGGAAACATCTGCAAAAATAGCAAGGGATGCTGCTAGCTTTTGTGGGAAATCCTGTTTCCAGTGGGCACCTCTTTCCAAGCATGAGGCTCATCCTCCAGGACCAAGAGGTGATGTATGGGACTCAACATCCAAGGCCATAAACAACACACGAGACCATAAATGAGGTGATCAACGCGATCCAAGAAAATGAAGTAATTCTAATTTTCAAGTATTGCGGATTTCCAAGAAACAAACTGCTGAGAGTTCATCGGGAGACAAGAAATGAATATATTATTTGAGACGACGAGTGATCAACCATAAACTCATGGGCTGCTCATAAACATGACCAGGATTGAAATGCCCCTGGTACGTGGTAGGAAGTGTTACTCACTTGGTTGCAGGCATGACTCCTCGGTCTGCATGGTAACCAGAAACCCAGCCAAGATCTCACCAAGCTGGGCCTAGCTTCCAACTCCTAGGCCCCTTCACTTAGTCAAGTCCTCTGTGCAATACATACTTCCTGCCCGCTCCTTTGCCAAAGTCCCACTCATCTGCAGCTCACCCCCCAGCAACAGATGGAAAATATCCACAGCAAGAAGCAATGTGAAAAACCAGCTCCAGTTAGGTCCTTAAACCCCTCAGCATGCTTCAAAATCGGTGAGCTGTGCTGGCTCTCCATCCCACTGAGCGCTGCCATCTCTCCCTTTCTATTTTAACTGCCTTGCATAAGGAGTGGAAAATTCTGCGAGGGAATTAGGCTGCAGAGAACGCTGGTAGGCACTGAGCTGTGAATAACCTCCCACTGCCTGAGTCGCAAGAAGTGCGTTACTGGGGGGAGAATGGCAGACCAGCACTACGATGGGACATGGGCATGGATGCCTCGCCTTACTTGCTCTGTGCCTCACATACCATACAAAACCAACACACTCTGTGTACTACATTCACATATACCTTTACAAGAGCCTCTAGCAGATACGAAGTGGAACCAGGCACCATTCACTCCCCAGTAAAACACCTCACGATGCGGTGTGCTAGAATTTCGTAAGCGCTGCACGTGAACACGAATGAACACTGTGTGCCCTGAGCACCCTGGCAGGAAGGCCGTGCATTATTGCAGCCACACTAATCAGGGCCGCGTATCTCCAGCAGCGATAACAGACAGTTTCTGTTACGCAAGCAGCACCAGGTAGAGCAAAGCACCCCACGGCGCAGCATCCCTGACGTGATGGTTGAGGAACGGCGTGACGCTGTGGTAGCCAAAGTGCACCTCCTGCTGCACATCCCAGCACGCTGGCACTCACACAAGGAGCTGCAGCCACAGGGAAATGTCCCCCTGCAGCAACATGGGGGTGTTTTGGGGGTGAAGCTCTAATCCCGCTGGAGAAGGCCAGCAGCTTGGTCGATGTGGAGCAGCTCATGCAAGGCCCAGCACCACACAGGGTGCCTGTTGCTTGTAAGAAACAGCTAATATAGCTGGGTATCATCCAGGCAGCCCCTGCAGTAGGTGTCAGTGTTCACGTGGAGGACTCCCAAAAACAATATATGTGCAGTCTTCGCTGCCCAGGGAAAGAATGTAAAGCAGGAACTCAGCAATTGGGTTTTGTTGTTCCTTGAACACACAAATCTAACAACAAACGTGGAGCAAAGCTGTATCCAAAAGGCACTTAAGCATGTGTGGATTAAAGTTAAGCATGTGTTTGCATGCTGTCCTAGATCATAGCCCTTGCAAAATCAGGGCCTGTGTCTGGGGAGACTTTGCTGAGGAAAGGTGTTTTCTGCCGTGAAATGCCACCTACTGAGAACAGGCTTTCACTGGGGAGACAAACGTGCTGGCAAGGCATAGCAAACCAATAAGCAGAGACAGGGAATTACCCCTTTCGGTGCAGAGCCTCCAAGCATTCTTGGTCACAAGCACCAGCAAAAAAAAAAACAAACCAACAAGCTTATACAGCTGCATTGCGCTCCCAGATTTTAGAGAAGGAGCCTGGAAGGCACATCAAAGAGGAGGAGAGAGACACATGAGGACACATCCTTCCATTCCTCAGGGCAAGAGTACACCACAGGGTATTTATTTGAAACCAAAAGCATGAAAGGCAGGTAAGCCTCAGCAAAAACTCATCCTAGGAAATTGTCAGCACACATTAAAAGAACTGGGGGCATCAAATGAAAGTGGTAAGCAAAGCCAGTAGTGGGAGGTGTCCGTTTACACAACAGGAGTTAAATGGTGGAAGCCCTTGCCACAGGATGCTGTGGGTACTGGAATTTTACACCATTTCAAAAGACATCAAGAGAAATGAATGGAAAAAGAAAAAAAAAAATCAGCAAGATAGTAGTTCTGCATCAGAAAGTCCCCGAAGTATAAATTGTTGGATGTTGGCAAACATTTAGGAGACATATCACTACATGTTTGCCTTCAAATTACGCTGTGTGTTGTGCATGCGCTATCAGCCATTGCTGGAGACAGGATGCTGGGCTCCACAAACCCCCTTGGTCTGACACAGCACAGCTGTTGCTCCCCTATGCACACGCACTTTTTGCTTGGTGGGTGCAGAAAGAAGTAGCAGACTCCCAGCCAGAGGGAACACCCAAGCCTTGGAACAGGCTCCGTCCCATGTCTGGTTTTGCATGATCTGGGTTGATATTTTACTCAAAACGAGATCAAGCAGAGACTTGAAGCTGGGCACAAACTACCAGCATGCGCTCCTCGTATTCCAGCTGTGAAAAATGTAAGTTTCAATCTCAAAATCACATTTCAGACGCACAAACTGGAAACTGGACACAACTCTCTTTCTGCCAGAATAGTTGAAATATTGTGGCTTTGTCCCAACACAGGCTGAGAGCTAATTAGGCAGCTCTGAAAGTCATTCCCAAACAAAACTGCTTTCCTCTGGTTATCTACCATGGCAGCCTGACTGCAGAAATACACGAATATGTCAAAAAAAAAAAAAGACAAGGACATGTATCAGCAGTTTATAAATGCATATGAAAAAGCACGGCACAATCTATTTTACACGAAAGTAGGAGCATTGCTCTGACCACACACCACAGCTCCAAAAAGTGCTCGAGCTCTCTTTTTCCTGCGCTGTGATAGGAAATGCTGAAGGCCAACAGGACAGGCAGTGCTGGGGGGAAGCTGGTCTGGTCTCCCCTCCCCACTTCGGCAGCAAAAGGAAATATCCCTGACTAAAAGATGTACCATAAAGACAGCAAAGCACCAGTATATAGGAATAACCAGCACAGGAATAGCACTCCCATGTCCCCAAAAGCACAAATCAGGCATCAAAAACTTCATGATCTTGGTTTAAAAACGAGAAATGAAAATCCGACATGCTGAAGTTTTCATGTCTATCACAGTCTTTAAGCCTTCAGACTTCAGAGTCCCAAGTTTTTCTCGATGACTATAAAGGCTGGAAATGTCTTTAAAGAAAATCAAAACGTGAAAAATGAACTGAGATTGGCACCAGATTTAGTTTTTGCTGTGACCATTTTGAAATCCTTGCTGTTATGCACAAAGCAGCTCCTGTCTAAGTGTCTAAGTAAGAATTTGGCCTCAATATTTATCCTGAAAAACACTTTCAAAAATAGTAAGGGCGCAGAAGAATAAGGCCAAGGATCTATCTATGACTATCAATGCTGGAATAAAATAAGATAAAATTTACAACAAAATAGAAGAGAAACTTTCTCCGTGGCTGTTTAAAAATAAATAAATAAATCAGCAGCAGCGTGAGACAATGGGGCTACATTTTCTGGATTAATTGGTGAGTAAATCCACTCCAGTCAATTGACTTAATAGCCAAATAGCCTGCAGCATTAGGAAAGAATAAAAACCAAAGATGCTAGAGGGTTTTGCAACACATTAAAAGAAAAGAAAACTTAAATGTAGCTGCTGCTCTTCATGGACGGCTCCTGACACTGGAAGTCATTACTGACTGATTAATTCACCAACTCATTAGGGATTATTTACATTGTTTATGAGCATGTGACTAATTACACAATGAAGATACCAAAACATAATCACCTAATAACAGCGTGTGACTGTGGCACAGATGAATTGGGTGACCAGGGCGATCTTGTCTAAGTGCAGCCAGCAAGCCCCAGCTCGCCCCGATGACGGGGCGCTCGGGGTGCTCCTTCACTGCCTGCCCCAAGCACCAGAAGAGGCACAAACTCTGCCAGGAATGCTTGCTTGAGAGGAGCCATGTCTGGAGGGAAGCTGGGAGGGCTGCACACACCTTCCCGCGGGGTGACACAGGTGAGAGGCACCACGCAAAGCCTCGGTGCCAGTGCCACCAACTGGGAGGCGTAATTGGGGCAAGTGGTATTTGGGAGCGGTTCTCACCCTGTCCAGAGGCAAATTCCAACCCCGGAGAATTTGCTCCTGATGAAAGGTGCCTGACGAGCGGTTGCAGAGATAGACGGCCTCAATGCCTGAAGAAACGGCAACTTTGGTGCAAATGGAGCAATCCCCTTTGTCAGTGCTGGCCTTGCAGGGAGACTTATCCCCAAACACTCAGTGTCTTCTGCAGCCGTGGGGTTTCCTCATATAGAAACTTGTTCTCCGGTAGCAGTGCTGCTTTTGACACAAAGCACCACCCGGGGCACTGTACAATGCAAACCCTGGGGCTTTGCATGCCCAGGGTTGCTATAAATGCCTCCCAGAAATACGCTGTCACCAGTGAAGCTTCTCACAGGGGATCAGCTTTTATATTCAGGCCGCACTGCTTTACTTACAGGGTAAATTCAAGATGCATTCACAAATAACTTCTCACAGAACCACGTCACCCATTTCAGACAGGCTGCCACTAACTACATCACCATTTAAAAACAGAACGGGTGACACAGACCTGACTCGACCAAAACTGATATCTCAGGGTAAAGGCTGACCCCAAGAAATTTCCTTCGTAGAAAAGCTCCACGAGGCTTGGAGGGACATTAAGAGCTCCTAGCAGTGTGAGCTCTCCCAGCCTGGCCAGGCTGGCCCTGCTGTGCATGGGAAGATGCTCTGGGCACCCAGCCCCGGGGTCTGGCCAGGGGTCCTGCACGTGTCAGGCCTGCAGACATGCTGTAACTGGGATGTGAAGCAAGGCTGGGGGAGTGCGAAGAGCACAAGGCCGGATGTTTCGCTTCCAACAGCCAAGAAATCCAGAGACCCCAGGGAGATGTTTATGAACCTCAAGGGCAGTGATGTCTTGGAAGAGGCTCCTATAGAAGAAAGCACTTTGTTGGCGATGAGAAAACCAGCCAGGCTTATGGTACTGCTTGTGAATATTCGCTGTCTCCAAGATGCCATCCTGCCTGATGTTATCGCAGCACCTGCACTTATCAGAAAGGTGTTCCTCACTGTGCTCCACAGATTGGTAGCACCTGTGCTACCAGCACTGAGGCCCAAAGCCATGACCCCTGACAGAGCAGGGAGAGCCACCCAGCCACATACCAGATAGCCTGGCAAGGGAGGCTGCTTAAGTCCGGGGTAGATTTATTGGTTTTGCACTTTGGGAACCAAGTTAAGCTTCCTGAGAGAGAATGGGGCTTTGCTAAACAACACGGCCCTGCCTGGAGGGACTGCAAGTGAAACAGGCAGGGCAATGAAACACAGAGGGGACGGGCTGGTGGGTGCATGAGGGGCAATGTCAGCCATGGCTACCTGAAGGCACGGTGGTGCCAAGGGCAGGCGTATGTTGCACCTAGAATGGAAACTGACAGTACCTCGGGGGACAAATGTCACTCTGACAGAGCAGGTGGACAAGAAGGTCACAGAGGCAGTCCAGCACCAGTTTCTGCAGGCAGGCCGGCGGCAGCACCACTGTGAACCATGGCTCCCTGTGCTGCTCTTATTCCAACCACCCCAAAGTCAGCCATGAGCTGCCACTTCCCATCTGCTGCCAGCTCCATCCAAGGCTCCTGCCCCCGAGGCTGCCAGGGGTTTGTGCCCTGAGTCCTAGGGAACAGCCGCAGCCCCGCTCTTTTGGCATAGGCACAAGCTGAAACTGCAGCAGGAGCCACTTCTGAGGGAACAGCGGGGAAATCCCAGCCTGGCTGTGAACCCACGAGGGAGAGGTAAAGGACCCAGATCTCAGTCACTCTCCTATCTTCTCTCTCCTCTTGCCCTAAACAGGATGGTCAAGGGGGAACATGCTGATTTATTAAAGCAGCTCTCATGCAGAAAAGAGGCCTTGGGTGCAGGACTGCTGAGCTCAGCTGAAATCGGGCATCTCCCCCGAGCGGGGACGGGGAGATGCGTGTCAGCCGAGGAGTGGCCCGGCCGCACAGCTTCCAGCTGGTTCCCTTCCTCCAGCTCTGAGGCAGCGCAGCCCTCTTGCTTCCCTCCCCCAAACTGGCCATCACATTTGTCACAGACTATGTTGGCCTAAATAGTGAGGTGTCACGTCTCCAGCAGCCCGGACGGGAAGGTCTTACATAACCCAGATAAATGGGACAAGGTCGCCACCAAGCCCAGCTTCCTCCTGCAGAAGGCCCAGCACCCATGGGCCCTGCCGGCTGCACCGAGCCAGCAGCCCCAATGGCCAGTGGATGGAGGTGCACAGCTGATACCTATGGGAAGAAATCCCTGGCAGGATTTGCTGGGGTGGAATTTGCCAGTGTCAGTGGGTAACCAGTGGTGCTGGATCAGGTGACAGGGTTTGGTGCAACCACAGGTGTGGCCCTTTGTCTGGGCCCAGCGCGTGTCGTGGTGGAAAAGTTTTGCCCGGGTTACCTCACATCCCCTTCGCCTGCTGATTCAGGCTCCTCTCTCTATTTTCAAATGAGGTGCTTGGTGTCACCCACTCAGGAAAATTACTGTGTGCCTCCAGAAATACACGCTGTGCCCCATCCCAGGAGGGTCCTCTGTACATGATACCGTTTCTAGCAGCCACTGGCACCAAGGAAATGTCTGCAACATCTGCCTTAAGACAGCACAAAGCCTGTGTTTGTGGGAAACACCACAAAACGAGGAAGAAGGGAGCTGAGTTATAGGAGAGTGCCGTTGTAGGAGAGCACAGGGAGAACAGAGAGTGGGACTGCATGGAAATTAGGAGGGAGGATGGAGAACACAGGCCAGGGAGAGGAGCTGGGGAGGCTGGGTGCTGTGGGGCCATATCCAGGAGCACTGCCCTCAGGAGCAGGGACATGGATGGGAGGACAGACCTGCAGAGGGACTGCCTCACACAGTGGGGAGAGGGGAGCACGGGCAGCGCAGAGGCACCCAGGATTTTTGGGATGGGTTCTGCGATAGTGTGGGTTTTCCTTACAGTCCCTGCTTTTGCTGAGGGGAGAAAGTTTTCAGGGCTGGTCTGAAAACAAAAGGCAGTTTCCAGTCTTGGTGGTTTCAGAGAAAAGCTTAGAGTTGTGTCCCAAGAGGAATTTTAAGGGTAAGCAGTTGGAAGTGGGGGAGGAGGGGAAGGGCTGTTAAACACGGATGCTTTTTTTCTGACTGTTATTTTTACTTACTCTACCAATTTGTCACAGGCTTCAGGCTGGCAGCGCGGGGCCAGCGCAGGGTGGTGGCTGCTCCCTGGTCACTGCAGCAGGGCTGCAGCTCTGCTCCTGCTGACCAGCCTGGGGTGCTCGGGGATCTCCGGCCCCACTGCCAGCCCAGCACCACCATCCTGCATCCCCCTGTCCCTCTGGCTTTGGGGAGCA
The DNA here is from genome assembly GCA_013396635.1 of Penelope pileata. Taxonomy (NCBI): domain Eukaryota; kingdom Metazoa; phylum Chordata; class Aves; order Galliformes; family Cracidae; genus Penelope; species Penelope pileata. The sequence goes on along the minus strand of WBMW01003581.1, from coordinate 2,241,086 downwards.
CTGAGTGCTCTATGCAGGGCAGCCCTGAGCCTTGGCCTGCTGCGCCAGCCCTGACTCATCCAGGGTCCAGCTACAGGTGTCCGTCACCTGGAGGACACAGCCGGCGAGCAGTGTTTGTGTCATGTGCCGGGGAAGGAAAACCACAGAGTCAGCCAGAGGCCAAAAACAACAGCCGGGAGAGGAGGAATTCATTAAGAGAAACAGCAAGGGAAGCAAAGCCTGTTTGTGTAAGGGCAGAGCCAGCAGCAAGCCGTCCCGCGACCCGTGGCTGCAGAGGGTCAGGGATGAAGCCGTGCCCCCGAGCAAGGGGGGCCATCCCAAATGGGCCATCCCAGCCAGCCACAGCCAGGGACCCTCCTGAGGAAGCAGAAGGGCTTCCTTGAACTTACCGCTTTCACCCCCTCAGCAGCTTAATTTGTTGAAGCCTTTGCAGTGGCTGGTTTTTTGAAGCCTGTAGCCCCACGAGTGAGCGCAGCCCCATTCCTCGCAGCTCCCCGGCTTAGCATCCCCTCTGGCACGCAGGCCAGAGAGTTCCCAGCAAAAGAGTTGGAACCAACTTCAAAAGGATTTGCAGTGAGCAACCTTTCTATCTCTTGATCCTCTCAGCTGTATGTTGGATTAGGGGCTGGCTGAAGCCTGGAGCCCCCAGCCTGGGGCTCGCTCCCCTCGCTCTCTGGAGACGCACAGCGGACCTGCCCATCCTGCACACTCTCTTTCTCATGCTGGCCTGGGCAGCTGCTGGAGGGAAGTCCCGGTCTGGCAACAAACAGCATTTCATGGGCGCTAGATAGCAGGGATGCAGCCCCTGACCATGGCAGAAGCCCTGAGGGTGACACAGAGGCCCTTCCAAGGACAAGGGCTGGATTTGCTCTGTGTCCTCCACCTCAGAACCCTGCTGCCAGGGCACTCCTGGCCACAGCTCCGTGTCCAGGGGGAGGGAAAGCTGAGCTATCCCAAACCATGGCAGCCATCCCCCAAACATCATGTTGCCACAGGGCTGAGCCTCCCTAGTTTTTAATTCGGCTGCTTCTCCTTAGAAAATACATTTGGTCCTTCCACAGCAGTCCCATCTGGTGGGGCTGATGCAGCTCCTCATTTCCCAGGGAGGAAGGGAAAGGTGCCAGAGTGACACCACAGGGACTCAGGCAAGGGCCGGGTCCCATCAAGGAGGGGTGTAGGGGCAAGGGGGGATGAAATACTGCAAATCTTAATGAAAGGACAGAGTTTTCAAGACGGAAAATGAAAAGAAAAGCTGGGGGGTGGGGTTGTTTTTTATTTTTCCAACCGACAAAAGAGCTGGTCCAAGTTTTTGAATCATGAAAACAGAGAAAGCTTTTGAAAGGGAGAAAAATTACTCTGGCTCAGCTCAGGGTAGCAGAAGAGTGTTTGAGCTCAGCATTACGAACTTCCATTCGCTCTGCAGGATGGGTCAGTGTGATGTAAAGTTTGTCTTTGAGAGGGATATCCAGTCCTTTTCCAATAGGTGGGGATGGGAACAGAGGTGGAGTCACTTCATTAAGGAGATGAGGGTGGGAAACTGCTCAGGAAATGTTCATACTGCAAAAGTGGAGATGCTTAGCCATCACTGGGAAAACAAAACAAACCAGTCATCAGCGTGGATAGGGTGACTGCAGGGCAGGACATTAGAGCTCCCCACCACAGCGAAGGAGAAGGGCAGCAGAGCGAGGGCCAGGACACCAGGGTCTGGAAGCAGCAATGCTACACTCAGAGCTTGCTTCTGCACAGCTTTGTGTGCATCTGTTCTGTGCCTCAGCTGACTGACGTAAAACACGGGATGAAAAAAGCAAGGCAACTTCCAAGAGGCGGCGGAGGGGTCAGCCACTATTGCTGTGTGCTTTGGGAGACACTGAGAAAAAGAGACGGCTGCAACCCACCAGTGCGAGCAATGGAGCCATCAGGGCCTACTGAGATGAGCTTGTTTCCTGAGCCTCGGGCCCCCGCCATCACCCCCCCACAGCCAGGCCCCCCATCTGGCAGGGCCACCGCACTGGGATGCGCCGGACAGAGCCGCCGCTGCCTGTGCCGCTTCAGCTTGTTTGTTTTCCTTAATCCCAAGAGGCAGCATCTCTGACACAGCAGCAGCGTGATTAAGATGATCCAGCGTGGCTGTCACAAGCATGTAATTACGGGTTTCCTGTGTCACTCCTGCTGGGAGGTCAGTGACTTGCCCTCCCTCGCTCCAGCAGCGGGAGGGGACGGCCACCAGCTCCCATCGGCCCCTTAACCTCCTGGCCAGCTCTGGCCTCCAGCCTCCAGCCCTGGCCTCCAGCTCCAGGCCCCACAGCCCTGGGGATGGGAGGGCAGGCTGTGGCACACAGCCAGGCTGGGAAGGGACAGCAGGCAAGCCAAGATGTGAGAGGGGCCAGGGAGGCCCAGAGAGAAGAGGAGGGGGATGGAGAGGACCAGAGAGGGCCAGTATGAGGGCTACGCTGCCCATGGATACAGAACAGTGGATACTGTGGCCCATTCCCTCTTCTGTGACCCTTTTAAGACATAACAGAGTCCATCTGTGTCCATTCAGACTTCTCAAGTGGAGAGGCCTGGGCACACTTACTCATCCCCCACATCCACACATCTCTGCCTACATGAACGTGAAGAGAGGGGGCCCTGCTGCAGTCTGCCCCAGGTTCTCCCCATAGGCACTGCAGTACTGTTTTGGAACCCCCTCCCAGGGATCACCATGCTCCTCAGTACCCACATTTCCTTTGCAGCTCAGGGACACACAGAGGGGCTGCTCTCACCAGATCAGTTTCTGAAGCTGTTGCACACAGGATTAGCTGCAGAGAAAGACCCACTGCTGGAACAAGAACAAGACAAGGTTTTGTGCTGCATTTGCTTCTGGAGAAGGCAGGGTTTCCTCAAGCTCTGTTTGTTTAGTGACCCCCACATAAGGGAACCCGTCACATAGCCTCCTTTATTAATACTGGCAATCATCTGCAACCAGCTGTTGCCCAGCTGTCAGAGTTGGTATTGCACAGGAATCCCTGCACAGAGCACCATATCTCCTCGTCTTTGCAGACCCAAGCTCCACAAGCAAGCTGCAATGCTGAAACTCAGTTCTTCTCTAACTGGTCTCACTCATTTGCCAGGCATATCTTCCAGAAGGGCACTCAGTTTCAATCCAAAGATATCAAGAAACAAGAAGCCACCGTCATACGCAATGGAGTGCTCCAGTGAAGAGCACTTCAGCACTGGAAAATTTCTGCCTTCTTCCCAGTTTGGGCCTGCCTGGCACGAGCTGAGAAGCAGGCAAACCATACGTGAGCTGGGTTTACACCTAACACAAGAGTTATAGCCATGAAGTAACTGCTACACAAACCTTCTGGGAGCCAGCAGTAGTGAGGACTTTTGCTGGTTTCCTCTACTCTATGTTCTATTAGAAAACAATTGAGCCCAATCCATAAAGCATGCGGTAAGCAGAGTCATGATGTAGAACTCCCCAGACAGGGTTTGCTGATTTATGCCAGCAGCCACCCCAGGCACACGCCATTCCTCAAATAACCAAACTTTCCTCTGAAGCAGAAAACAGAGGAGCACGGAGGTCCTTTGAGCAAAGGCTCCCAGGAGCAGCCTCATGTCACAAAATCCTCCAGCTAATGCGCAGGCTTTGGGGTCCGCCTGCAGTTATGCCTTCTTGAAGGGGCAGTGCAAGCCTGGTGGTGGGAGTGCAGAGATGAGCTGCAGGAGGCACGGGGCTGCAGGGGCTCTGCCCACCTCCCTTCCCACATCCTCTGCAGGGCACAGGGAGATGCTGAGCACAATACCAGCCTGCAGTGAGGACTGAAGTCACCCATGCATGCCCCGCGTGGCTGCTCTGCGCCTTCTTTCCTCCCGTGCACCCTTTGCCCTCACGGCACAACATTTTGGTGCTCGGGGTGATTCATAGGCACGCACACCACGGCCTGTCCTAGCGCGAGGCCAGGGAGGAGCTCTGCCTGCCACGACAGAGATAACTGCTGTTTTCTGAACTGTTTCCCAGGAGGAAAGCCCTGCTCCGTGCCAGGGTTGGTGGTGCCAGCACAGCCGAGTCCCCTCCCAGGATGTGGGAGCTAACCGCTTCCTGAGACCTGCCGCAGCCCCAGGGCTGGGAAGGTGTCCCACAGCAGAGGAGCCCCGGGGTGCAAAGCTCAGGAGGGTTACTGCTAGAGGGAAACGGGGTGCTGCTTTATACTGAGCCATTAGAAGGGACACCAAATCTGCACGTCACACAGGTAACTTTGAAAGCAAAGACAAGACATACTTCAAATGTCAGGCAGAGGAGAGTCACCTACAGGACTGTGGGACTGAGTAGGACCACATAGGCCATCTGTCCCATTCCCTACACTTAGAGACTGATCCAGAGAGGTCACAAGGGCTTTCATCCCATCTCCTCCGTCGCCCACATCATGAAATACATGGCCATTCCTCTCTGCAGATACAGGGACATCGCCCATTGGTCCTGGGAAAGCAGAGCGTGCCACAAATGACAGGAGGTGAAAAAATTTTTCCTGCCAATCTGATTTGGATCAAAATACCTTCCTGACCCCAAACTTGGCATTTCCTCAGGGCTACAACACAGACATTGGACATGTCAGGCAGCCCTTGGAGGGATTTCTGTGTGCTGCTAACATCACCGCAACGCCCCTCCACGTCTTGTCTCCAGCATCCTGTGCGAAAGGACAAATGAGGGAAATGCAAACAAATGATAAAACTTTCTGAATTTCTTTTCAACCTTCTTTCTAAGAGAATTGGAAAGAGAAGAAAGTTTGCCGGTGGGTTTATAGGCAACCTGAGACACAGATTCAGTTAGCAGAATTGTGTGTATTAACTGGGATTAATTAGTGCGCTGTGACAGACTGAAATCAGATCACTTTTCAGTCCCTCTTGGCAATACCACCAAATGGACCATCCAAAACTTAATATTGAGAGCTTTATTCTTCCAGTCCAGAACCCCGTTATCCCGTCATCTGATCCCCTCCATAAATTCAGCAATCCTGCCAATGAATTATTCAGCTGTCCGAGGTCTTATGCATCAGCTGCTACACCCATGTAAGACCAAGATTACAACGAATGGGAAGAGGGACAAAAAGTAGGACAGAAGTAAGACAGTTTGCTTTCTCTTTAGCTAGGGAACACCCTATAGCTCACCCCAGAAAGAGGGCCAAAGCTCCCCGAAACATGCACACTCTCCTAGCTCAGATGTAGAACAGCCAAGAGGAAGGGGAAGAGATTCATACACTTGATATGAATCTTGTATTAAAACTGTCTGTTGAACTTGTACCATTTAATGCTCATGGCCACTGAGATCATATCTACAGAACACCATTTTTTTTTACTCCTTTTTTTTCTGTTTATCTAACCTGCACATGTAACTGGTGCAGGAAGTGCTGACAGGACATGACTCAGAAATACATACAAGCGTATCCCTCTACATTTACGCAAGTAAATTCCCAAGGATTTGCTGCTGAAGATGGCAGGATTGCACTAGATGTAACAGGTACCTGTACAAAACATCCTTGGGGCACTCTGAACTCATGAGTCCTCCATGGACACCCTGGGGCCTTCTACTTTGATGGGACACAGCCATCCTTTCTCAGGCATTGGCCTGTGATGAAGGACTTATCAAGTCCTACAACTTTCTGCTAACAAAAGCAAGGCACATTTTTGCAATGTTCCTTCTTCACAAAGGGATGTACATCCCAAGGAAAACACTGTTCTCCCACAAACAAACCACCTTTTTCCTAGAAAAATGAGTATACCATAGAGGACTATGTTAGTTAGTCACCTCTCTTAACCAACTGATGGAGGTTGGTGTGTTTTGTGCATGGAATGAGAACATTATCCCCTCACTGGAAGTATTCAAAGCCAGGCTGGATGGGGCTTTGATGGGGCTTTGGGCAACCTGGTCTAGTGGGAGGTGTCCTTGCCCATGGCAGGAACAAGATGATCTCCAAGGTCCCTTCCAACCTGAACCATTCTATGATTCTATGATTATCACATGCTAGCTGACCCTGCACCAGGGAGCCAAGCCCAGCCCTGCCTGCGATAGCTGTGCTGATCTTTATCTGCTAGAAATGTGATGGATCTATTCAGAGCTAGGTCTAGGGGAGAACCTCCAAAAGCTGAAAGCTCAGCAAGGGGAAAGGATAAGTGGATGAAGACTTGGTTGGCCTGCCAGAGTAGGGACATCCCACAGCACAGAAAGAAGGGAACCAAGACTGTGAGCTCTGCAGAACACGGAAGAACTGAAAGTTGGCCAAAGGAGAGCAAAGCTCCTTATACTCCTTTGGGACACTTCTTGGAGCTCATTATCAGCACCTCATGGCCAGCTGCTGAAAGAGACTAATCCCAAATGACAACAGAGCGAGGTTTTGGGAGTTTTGAAACAAAGTCGATTAAAGATCCCTGCATAGAGATAAAGCAGGACAAATACCTCCAGAAAGGCATAGAAGGGGCATCGAAGAAGCTGACCCTGCCACCAACCTGTGCAGAGCAGCACCATCAGCTCCTTAGACCACTTCCATGTGTGAGCATCATTCTTTCTTGAAGTCTAGTTGCCAAGGTCAGAGGTCCAGAGAAAAAAGGAACTTGTGAAAAGCAGGACATAAATGTGGTAGAGCAAGCACAAAGCAAACTTTTCATTGCAACACGTGCTACCTCAATTAGGAATGCTGGAGAACCACAGTGTCCTTCATGACAATAAGTAGTTAAACTTTGCGCCCTTACAACAAAGGCATTGCAATTTTACTGACCAGGAAACTGAAGCACCAGGAGATTCAAACCAATGTTCCTAAAAATGTGAAAGCCTTAAATCAGATGTCTAAACAGCTTGCAGGCATGTTAGAAAGGGCCTCGTTCTTCCCGAGATGCTGCCTGTCCCCATTTGTTGATAACTGAATAGTTGCCAGCTGACCTACCTCACAGTTTATGATCACGAGCCTCACCATAAAGGTGAAGGATTATTATTATTACTGATAAGAGGACCCAATTCATTCACTTCATTATTCCAATTAATAGTTTCCCAATGCCATATCCATCTGATAAGAGAGAGGAGCAGGCTGTTATATATTTTGCTCAGGACTTCCCCAGGTCTTCACAGTTACCTCTTGCACAGATTTCTTTCCAATCCCAAGGCAGCAGACTCATGCATGACTATGTGGGGCCATCTGATCCTATCACTTTCAAACAAACGCCCCCCTGGAAACCAGGTGTTAGCAAGCCCAAGCAAGAAAAATCTGTGTTCCAGCACTGTGGATGACTGAAGCAGAGATCTGTATTAACACGTCCTTGATAGGCCAGAGGAAAATTCACAGATTTTTTTAGTGTAAGATAACTTTATCCAAACTTCTGTTTTGGAACACCAAATCGGGTGTTTGAACAAATCTTCCCCCTGCTCCTCTTACAGCATGAGAGCGAGGAGCTTATGTGACAGAGTTGATACTGTTTTGTTAGATAAAAGCACACAGCAATTTGGACATCAAAAAAGCGATCCTTCATCACTTACAATGCATGTAGGAATTCCTGTCCACGAAAATACTAATCTTAACACTTTCCCAGTCTGTGTTAAATTAGTAGCATTCATACATAGCACTTCAGGCCATTTACAAGGGGCACTTCCTGCAATCAAAAACATATGTCCCATAAATGGCCCAGTTCTGTCTAAGTTTGCTTTCCTAGAGCAGCTGGCCGTTCCTGAGAACACAAAGGAGAATATTTAAGCAAGTGTAGTGTTCGCTGATAGCTGGAGCTGGCTGGGAAATAGGAATCCCTTCCAGCAAGAAAGAAAACAATAGTAACCGAGTTCCTTCTCAAGCAGAATGCTAGGCTGAAAAATCAAAAGCCACTGCTTTCATTGGAGCTCCACAAAAATCAGGATTGGAGAATCAGAAGGAAAGCTGCTGGCCTCCTGGCTGCCCGCCTGGCAGGGACCCGGCAAGTCGGCTGCAGGAGAGCTGTCAGAGCTCCCCGGGCTGCTCCTAGCCCCCCAGTGCCTCCGGCTGCTCGGCTGCATCTTGGATTTCTGGACCCGAGGGGAGGGCTGGGTGGCTGGGACCTGCGCGGGAAGGCACCCTCCGCTCACTCGCCTACCAGAGCTCCAGTATTCTTATTTTCTCCTCGCAGAAAAAGAGCCAAGGGTACTTCAGTTTGATTTTCCCCATGGAAATCTGCAATTTTCTTACAGAAACTGCTGAGTTAGTGAAAAGGGCATTTTCCATCAGAGAATTATTCTGATGGAAAATTTCCCAACTGGCTTTATTAATACCCTTGACATTGTTTTGTCATTCTTCCTATTTATGTATCAGTGTCTGGCCACTAAACCAAATTTCTAGCCAGGGCTTTCATAGTGATTATTCCCAGAGGCCATCATGTAATTCTTGGAGTACACCAGACCTGAGATTTATTACAGCAACTGCTCTGGTGCCACACGTTAGGCAACCTGGACATGTATTTCAGTGCTCTCTCCCCAGCCAAGGAGGCTGGGAGAGGCTGTGTGCTGAGCCAGTCTCCTCAGTAAGTTATCAGATGCCTTGTCCAGGCCAGGCTGGCTCTCAGTTTCGCATTGTATCAGGGTACCCATCACTCACCAGGTGCTCACAGTGCCAGCCACTACGTGTGGTAACGGTACCACAGCAGGGACTACTCCAGAAAACCTTCCTGCTCCATAGCCAGTCTGCTGCTACTAAAACTGAAGCTAGCACTTGACAGTTTGCAGCCAGAGTAAGTTCTTTCCTCCGGAGATAAGCTGTGGCTCAACCACTGACCTCCCAGGGTGATGCTTGGATCTCTCCTCTGGGTGTGAGCATGGTGCTGCACTCTGCTGCCAGCCGGCCCCAGGCAGTGGTCTGTTCAGCATCCTGCCCGAGGGCTGGCTTCCAGCAGCAGGGCCCTAGGCCCACGGGGAGTGCTGCAAGCTAATTTTACAGGGAGCATTCACTTTCCGATAATACAAAGTTCTTTGCTTCATCTGGAGCCTCGGTACATCATGTGGATCAACATTGCTTCTGTCCTTTGTGCACTGGTCTATTTAGGGACTGTAACAGTGCTGATGTGTTGGGCAAGACCCCTTGGTAATAACTGCCTATCCCCAGAAAGGAAGATAATTGTGACATATCTTGTGGTTGGAGTGCCTTGAGCATTATTGGTGGTTTATGAAAATCATCTGTAAGTCCCACAGCACACAGACAACTTTGGAAAATTCACTTTTCTCTCATTTGCTCCACAACTGCTCTTGACAGCCTCACCAGCAACCCTGCAGACAGCCCTCATTGTCACCTCCTCTAACCCATACGCAGTCTGCATAGGTCTGAATGTTAAATGTGCTCTGCAGTAGGGGTCCATGGCCTTCCACCAGGACAAGTGTGGGGAAGCTCTTCCCACACTAACCTGTTATATTGAAGTAAAATCCTACACGCATTATACACAGCGTGCTTCTTGTTGTTATCCAGCATCCCCATCTGGCTGATAGGCTTTGCTTCATCAGACCTAGGCAAAGGATGCTGGTCTTTATTAGTGGCGACTGGGGAACCACCACAGAGTGAAATGTTCCCTCTTCCCTCCTTGCCTGCACCACAACCTCCCTCAGAGACCCAGGAGAGCACCCCAGCCCTGCCCATGCTGCAGCCCTGCCCCTCCACACTCTGTTGTGCAGATGGGGCCTCAGAGCACGGTGGAGTTAAATCACCCTTCTCCTTCAAGCAAAACTCTCTTTCCTGAATGTTTCGGTTCCGATATCATCCCAAAAGACTTTCACCCTGAAGGGGTTACTGTCCCCCCAAAGGGGAAACAAAAACCCCTTTGTTTCAGTCTGTTTGATGCTGTTGCAACTCCCCATCTTTTGGAGTAGCTGTATCTTTTGACACAGCACTTCCTAGAGCACGTTTTAAGGGTAAATCAGTCTCAGCGAATAACCGTTTTTGGATTGCTTCATTTTGCATACCACACGCTAACCGCTCCCTTGACGCAGCATTTAAACTCTCTCCAAACTGGCAATACACTAGTAATTTCCTTACACCCCCCCCCAATACAGATTTAGAAATTGTTTCATTTTCTTTTTTTTTTTTTTTGCATTTTTCAGGAACTCAAATGCATCGCTACCCCCAGTGCCTTTATGGAGGGAGCGGTTGGGAACACTTCCACTGTCCCAGCAAGCGTTCCACCAGCCGGTTCAGCAGCAGCCTCTAGGCTGTGGTTTCCTCTACAGCTTTTCAGCAGCCACGGTATTCCTGGATTATAATCCCACCCTGGTCACCATTTCTTGTTTTTCTTTCCTTCTCAGACATAACACAAAGAGCCACACGGTCACGGATGAGTGCACGCTGTGTACACACAGCAGCTTCTCCCACTACAGTTTGGCCATGAGCGTGGAGCAAGCCTCGCTTTCTCCTTCAGCACCTCAGCCTTTCTTCTTAACCATTTGTTTGCTCCCTGGAGGCTGTTCAGCTCAGGGATGTGAAGAGGTGGTTTCATTTGGCCCCTCACCTTCCCCCAGCACAGCATCAATGTGGCGACATCCTGGCTAAGCTGGACGCTGCCTCAATGTTCACCCTGCGGTCCCTGCTCCAACCATCTCCACCAGCACAGTGTCCCCAGCCCCGGAGCATCGCTTCTGGAGGGCAAGATGGTGAGCAGAGAAAGGGGGTACCTTAGGGGAAGGGAGATGGAGGGATGGCCCAGGCACCCAGAGGTGAGATCTGAGCACCAGGTTGGGGAAAGGCATATCTCCCATCTCCCGGCCCAGCCATGTGTTCTGGCAGAGCTGTGGAAATTCACCTGCAATATTACATCATGAGGGCCTGACTCAGAAAGCTGAAGGGGAAGAGACTTCACCTTGCCAGAGTCAGGCATCCAAGCGACAGCTGCGGGCACAGCAGTGTGGCTGGAAAGGTACTGAGGTCACGGTGACTCACAGGTAAGAGTCACGTCAGGAGGGGGATGCCGGCTTGTGTCACCGTCCCCTCCCAGCTCAGTTTCAGCAGTTGCTGCTTGGCTCCTGCTGGTGGCATTTTCCATGCAAACTTGGCAGTGCCAGCAATGTCCAGGATTAGCTTCCCCTGCAGGGGGAAGGGAAAGCCAGGTGATACTTGGGGCCGTGCCAGGCTGATCCTCACACACAAAGACAAGCTGGCTCCCTCTACGTTCCACTGCTTTCTCTTGCCTGCATGGGAGCCACGTCCTGGGTCACGAGGGCTTCCCAAAACTTTCCACACTGCTCTGGACTGGCACGATGCTACAGTAGTAACACACATAGCAGAACCCCCCTGACATGGCTGCTGTGACCAGCTGGTTTCTGGGGCTCATCCTCCCTGCCCAGAATGCCCCCACTCCCCTGCCTTGCTTGGGCACCATACACGTGCCAGACCTCCCGACAGCTGCAAACTCTCACTGCTTGCACAGAAAACAGCAGGCCACCCTCTGTTTTCTGTTATCTTAAATATGATAAATGTCGGAGAAAAGATGAGGAATTACTTTGGCCTGAAGTTCAGTACGAACGACAGCGGATATCAGGCCATGGGCAGATTTAGCGTGGCGTCTTGCACTATATTATATTAAAAAGCATCGGTGTCCTGTCCCAGGAAAGGGGTACTGCCACCTTCCCAAAAGCACCAGTTTAAGTATCAACTCTGCAGAAGCACGAGGCAGCTGAACACAGCACTGAGCTCAAAATCGTGATTTAGCCCGGTGGAGGAAACCATGCAGGAGCATCTCAGGGCGAGGGGCTGCAAATGGGGACTGAGGTACCCAATTCCAGCAGGTTTCAGGAGCAGGAGCGAGGAAAGAGGCTTTGGGCAGGCTTAGCTGTAGGTGGGAACAAAGGGCACAGACTGAGCTGCAGGGATGGCATTTCCACAGCCACCATTTGCAATGCGCCTGACTCCTGCCTCTGACCGTGGTTTATTCACCGCTCACCAGCCACGGTTGTTTGTTTGCTTGTTTGTTTGTAGTGATTTCAAACCCAAGAGCAAAGATGGAGCTGCAAGGAGCAGTGCTGCTGTCCACTCCCAGCAGCCGACCTCACACATGTATGCACAAGGGGAGGTATGTGCACCGCGTGGCAGCCATCCAGGGCCTGCTGCTTCAAACTCCAACATAGGTGTTGCGTCAGGTTATGTAAAGTTCAGTTGCATCACGCAGGATTGCACAACGCAGCCTACTCCTGACTGTGTGCCAGAGCCAAGCTTCCTCCATTCATCGATCAGGTCCCATTGGCCGCAGCAAGCTAGTCAGGAGAGAAGTGCCTGCTCCTTGGGTACTCTGGCATGGAAGCCACCTCTCCCAGCCCACGACATCCTCCTGAAATGTGCAGGGAGAGCTGCCACCAGGGTGCCCACCAGCCATCAGTGTGGCACAACAGCAGCACCAGAGCTCAATGAGAGAGTGAAGCACGAGCAGCTCGCCTGGCCACCCAGAGCAGAGACCATGTCCTCTTGGAGATGTCCCTGCCACACATTCCTCGGAGTGATGGGATGTCCCCTCCCGCTAGCACCATTCTGCCAGGAAAGTCTTTAAAAACATGTCATTTCAGATCCTGGTGCCTGTCCCATGTTGGTGCCTCCACATGGCACCTCATACAGGTGGTCCTGGGCAGCCTGGCACAGCACTGAGTGGGGCCAGAGCAGCCCCTCCGCTCCCCTCCCCGCCATACTTATGCCCCCATGGTCTGCAGAAAACATCCACAGACAGGCACGGGCCAGGGCACTGCACCAGCATCATCCTCCTTGAGTACTTAAAGCCCTAGGCTCATGGAAAAATGGAGATGGCAATGGCCTGTCCAAAGTAGCTGGAGAACACCAGGAGCACGTCTGGAACACAGAAGGTTTTGGAGCAGCACCTGAATGCTGGCCCATCTCCAGAGATCCCCCAGCCCCTGTGCGCTCCTCTCCCCAGACGTGCTAGGACACCTGTGGTGGCAGGCTCAGCGGTGTTGAGCTGCCAGTGGACTCATTGCTATTGTGTGAAATGCTCCCTTCTTGCCAAATGGCTCCCCTCCTCTGCTAGCAGCGCAATCCCGCGATGACCCACTCCAGGGCGCGGCAGTGCAAGTAGTGGCCCATCCACCAGGCTGAACTGGGTGGAAGCCCTGCGGCATGGGAGGGTCTCCTCTGGGAGGAGTGGGGGGGCCCTACCTGTGCAGTGAGGTGCTCTGTCCCCCTCCAGTGGCAGAGATCTTCAGGAAGCAGCAACCAGGCTTCATTTTCCCAGCTCACCAGGCCAAGGCCATCTTATGCTTTTGACAGCAGTCTGGGCAAGCAGGTCCTGCTGGTGGCAATGTCACAGCCATGGAGGACTCCAAAGTCATGTAGATGTTGTGCCTAGGAAGTCTCATCAAGAAAGGCACCCTGGCAGGACATTCAGTCACCCATGGGAGACCCCAGTCAGCCACTACTTGGGGCTTTGCTCTCCACACAGAACTTTGTGGCTGCCATATTTACTTCACTGAAGTAGTTTTCACCTTCGGTTTCTTTTTTTTGCCCAAGATACCATTATTAGAAATGGAGGAAGGTAATTCCCAGTATCTCTGTACAAAGAGCTACAAATTTGGTCTTGTGTTTGGTGTGCCTCAGGTTTCCTCATGGAGCTGTAGGTGAGCAGTGACATAGACTGGCTGATTGTAACCTGCTTCCCTCTTGTACCTGTCCCTTCTTAGCCAAATGTCCCAATTCTTTTGGAAGACTCCAACAGAGCCCAGGACATCAAGGATCCACCTCAATTATAGCATGGAGATGTTCAAGTGATTGTCCTAGAGCATTTGCTGTCCTGCAGACAATGCAGCACAGGCAGGCATGAACCTCCATCCCATGCAGACCCAACCACCTTTGGGCCGTGGGTACGTCCCCTGGGCTGGGCATGAACTTGGCACAGGTTGGATGAAGGTGAGAGGTCTAGGAAGATAAGGGAGCCCAACAGTCTGGCAGATCTGGTGTTTTCCTTCTGTGGAATGATAGGAAGAAAACACGTCCACACCCACATGACGGATTTCTCCTCCAAGATATCATACGCTAGCGGTAGTGGGAGCACATGGTGGGGAAGGCAGGAACAACCAATCCACAGCCCAACTTGCCAGCCTCTGAATTGTCCCTCCAGAAGAACACCCAATAGCCTCAGACAGGCTGCATTGGACCCGCTTAGGCTGTTGAGTTGGAAGAGGGTTTAGTAACAGTCAGTCAGAGCTGAATTGTTTGAGATACGAGGGCAGGCTGAGCTGGAAGGAGGGCATGGGGAATTTGTTGGACCTACTGTGACCTCTACTGGCTTGGTCTGAAATTGGTGTGCTGGTGAACTCTGGGTCTCGCCAGAGCGTGGTGGGAGCTGATCCCCTGCTGCAGAGCACCTGGGAGCTCCATGCCACAGACCTTGGGGAGAGATCCTGTGCCCCTGCCACAGGCTTCAGTTTCATTCCTGCTGCAAATGTAAGGCAGCTTGCCAGTAGTACTTCTCAGAACAAATTAGGGCACCCAAGGCCTTCAGCCCCACTACACTCGTCGCACCACGCTATCTGCTATGGTCTCCTTTGTCCCTTGCCAGACAAATGCCTGCTTGGGCCTCCTGTGTACCAGCCTTGGAGAGGACACTCCACCAAGGTAAGCAGGGCAGCACATCCATGTCAGAGCTGATATCTCAGGATCTGGGTCTCAGTCTTTTTCTCCAGGAACAATACTGGTTTAAAAGCTTCCTGCCTCTCCCAAGCCTTGCTTCTCGTTCCCGAACCCATGCTGCTGTTTCCTTCAGGGATAAAGAGATGACAATTTTTCTTCACCAGCAAAGCTGTTTACAAGGGTCCTGCCTCATGTTCCTGATTGAACATAGCAGCTCATCATGAGAGGAGAAAGCCTGACCTCCCACCGGTGGTACCACATCACTACCCACGACCACAGAAAGACCTCATTCATGGAAAGGGATTGGGTTAAAAAAAAAATCCTTCTGAAACAAAATTTTGTGTGCCTTTGTAACACATCAGCTCACAGACAAGAGCAGTAGCAAAACCAAAGGCATGGAAAACGTTGGTGCGGGAGCCGGAGCAAACGCTTTGGAATAGGAACCTCTGCCCACCGCAGCTGCCAGGCGAAGCACTGTGCTGTACCCTCCAATTCTGGGGCCTCCAGAAGAAGCTGCTGCATCATGTCTGTTTAGCCCAGGGTTTTGATCTTCTCTGTGCAGTCAGAGAGCAGGAAGCTTTCTTTTTTAAAGGAAATCCGAGCTTTCGGGTTTAATCCTGTGTTTTTAGGAATGCCCGGCTCTTAATCCAAGACTGGAGTTTGGACTGTTTTAAATAGATGCTGTGTGACATTTCAGAGCTAGTTGCATTTAATTGGTGACCTAGAGTGTGTTACCACAGCTTTGTATGAAAATTTAGGTTATAGTTTGATGAAAAGCACTAAAACACACTCACCCACATACCCCTCTCCATATATAAAGAAATACAGGGGGTAGGGAGAAAAAAATCATTAGCAAATGAGTAGGGTTCTGAACCATACTCTGAAAATCAAAACCAGAGACTCATTGGTGGTGACATATTTAAGTGTCACAAACTGCTCTCATAAAAGACATCACAGAACTAGTTTTGTTTGTGTCTTCTCTGTGCAAGCTACTGCGTCTACAGCACAAATGCATCTTGCAGCAGAACTTCTCCAGCAGTTTCATGTTTCCAGCACAGTCCCTCCTGCAGCACTGAACCAAACTGAGTGGCTCGTACAGCTCCAATGGGGTTTGCACTCATCTGACCTTTCTTGTAGTCTAAATACCCTTCATCCCAGTGAGCACACCTTCTTCTGGGCTGTTTGTTCCTGCTAAACAAGGGAAAGATTCTCACCAGTGCAGCAATATGTACTCAACAAACACTGTGTTGTGATTTAAGAATAAAATCTGGTGAAATGAAAACCAGACATTTCCAGCCTCCTAGAAGACATTCCTTGGTTACGGGGATGTCTTTGGAAAAGCTGAGACACACAGGCACAACACAACACATCCTTATCAGCCAACCTTTGTCTCGACCCGTCAGACTGCTTCCCTCCCATACAACATAGCGTATTGACTGGTGTACTCGACCTTACTGTGATGCTTTAGCGACAGCCCAGCCTTTCTTTAGCAAAGGGGATTGCCTGAGCAGACAAGAGGAAGTGGTTGGTGCCCCTCCTGACCCTCCGATAGCTGGACATTGCCCCATCAACAGCTAGTGATAGCAAGGAATAAATGGTAGTGAAAAGGACAAGGCAGAAAACCACACATTTACCTTTACCATTGCATTTTTTGCTGCCACACCACTCAAAAAGATTCAGTCTTTCTCCTCACAGTACAGTGCTGGCACGTTTGTCAAGGGCCGAGGCCTGCCCTGAGCATCACATGAGCTGGGACAACCAGATGAAAGAACCAGCACAGGGTTTTTAAAAAATAAAAATAAAAAAAAAATCAGAGCGGGAGTTCCTAAATACGTGTCATGTCCCATCCCTGGGGCGGCTGAGTTCTCCCAGGCAAGCTGATGTTTTCCCTTTTGGTCTGAAAGCAAACTTGCACCGTTGAGGGAGTTACAATGACTGCAGCTGTGAGAAAAACTGCCCTGCGATATCAGTCCTGACGTAGCTGAAGCAAAGCCCTCTGAGTCCATGAGGCAGGGTGGAGTGAGGCAAGATAACTGAAGGAAGAAAAACTCTAATGCTCTCAAAACAAGAGACTCAACAACAACAGGCTAGGAGTGACCAAACAGGAAGGCAGTTGCGGGCTTTGCAGTAGGCTGAATCCCCAAAGCTGGAAAGTTTCTTTCAGTGTCCGTACAAATATTTCTGTAAGTTATTTTTAAGTGCGTGTTTTGAAACTGAAATATATTTAGACTGGTTAAACGAAAATGTGGTTTACAGAAGACTGTTTCTTTAGAAATTTCCCACGCTGGGAAGCCTGCTCTGCTGTGCTCAACCCATGCCCAGGCTGCCCGGACCTGCGGGCAGCTTTGGGTCAGAAGCAGGGGCTCCTCTCTGGACCAGGCAGCCAGAGACCGGCCCCAGGACCAGCACAGCAAGGCTGGCAGCCGGGGTGATTTCTCCATACTGTTTGTTGGTCCCAGCATGCGAGAGTGGGCTAAGATGTCGTGCAGCACTTGAGGAAAGCCTAGGAGGAAATCCTGGATCTGGAGAAAGCAAACCTTCTCCTTCCTGTGAGCCGCAGCCGAGTGATTTTCCCAGGACGCAGCAGGGGTCACGACAGCCATCTCTTCCCAAAGCAACATGGTCCTCGTCACGTGTGGTCTGATCCCACAGCACTTGCTGCGGAACCAGGATGTTGTTTTGGCCAAGGTCCAGGCCGGCCAGCACCGTTTTGTAGAAGCTAGGGATGGAAAAAGTTCCAGAGGTGGATAGCGCAGCCCCTCTGGCCAGTAGGTGGAAATGCCACCCATGTTTCCTTTCAAGGATGGTGGCACACAGTGCTCTGCCTCTCTCCTCCCCTGAAGGAGCTTTGAGAGGTGGCAAACTTCTCCTTGCTTACCCCAAGCCATTCTGCCTTGCTGCTACATAAGCAAAAGAGTTTTCTGTCCCATCCCAGAGAATGCTGCTTTGCAGTGGATGGTGACATCCTCCTACATATGTTTAAGGCTGAAGTAGAAACAGAGTTATTTACACTCTGGTTCACATAAATAATGCTGGGAGTGACACCATGTAGAAAAATGCCTTTTCTTCCGTATTGCTTTCGTGCTTTATGCATTATCCATCCATCTTGCGAACAATATTCTTAAAAGCTTTCCCAGTGGATTTCAGCCGGCTGGGTTGATTTAGGAAAAACCTTTTGAAGCTTCTCCGCTGCAGCCTGCACAGTTGGATTGCTTTTCGGGGGAGTTCTGGGAAGTGCACATCCAGCAAAACCTCTTTCCAGGACTCTCATTTTCTTTTCCAGCTTTTATGGATAGTCCAGCTGGAACAGCAGAATCATGTATGCTATAGTTTAGAAATCTGACCTAGTTCCTTTAATCCGTGCTAGCCACAGGAGCTCTCAGAGGGCTCAGCATCAGTGCACAGCCTCACCAGGTCACTTGTAACACAGGCTTTAAAGAAACAGCTTCAAGCAAGAGTAAAAACATCCTTTGATCGCTGTTAAAAATGACGAAGAAAAAAGGGGCAGGGGGGACTTCGAGCTTAAGCAGCAGCAAACTTCAGATGAGTTTGGTTTCTTCTGCACATGAATGAAAGCTACATTCTGCAAAGCTAAGTTCTGCAATGCAGCCTGCATCACCCATCGGAGCAGGGGAATTCCACAAAACAGAGCGAGAGATGTATCTGGTAAATACAAATACAGGATTAACAGCAACTGACCCAAAGGCAGGACCCCAATCAAGCTGTTGAAATGAAATACAGAGCTTACAGTAAGTCCCAGATTCCCCCCTGCATATCCCCAATGCATCGTTCCCCATCTGTGGAAAGACTGCTGAGGGGCGCAGCAAGAACACAAAAGTGTCATTAAATCCCAAAGCAAAGCTTTCCCCACCCCCCTCACTATCCTTCAAGGTCCAAAGCCACCTCTCTGAACACCACTGAACACCACTTCCCCCAAAGTCATCAGCCAAGCACTTTGATGTTCCTTTTGTTTTTCCATAACGCAAAAGAGGGCTTCATTTTTTTTCTTTTTTGCCTGAGCGAGGGGCTACTGCATGTAATAAAGGAAGACTGAGAAACCCACTTCTAGGGTTTCCTTTTCTCAGCGTAAGCAGAGGTGTTTATAAACAGTATTCCCAGCTTGCTTGGAGCCTGGTCTCTCTGCAAGCTACTTGTGCCCTAGGATGATAGGTGCCGTACAAAAAGTCGGAGGAGGAGCAGACCTGCTCTCCTTCTAGTTGAAGCCAACGACAACATTTCTTATCCTAAATCACCCTCATCTTTTCCCTTTCTCATTATAGAAGAGCTTTCCCAGGCTCCCAGCCATTCTCAATAGCAGCGCCCCAGCCCCCTCTGTTTCTTTTTTACCAGGGCTGTAGACTATATTCCCTTCCCACGAGAAAATGCCACTATAACTTTTGCTACTTGTTTTTTTCCCCCCTCACCCCACTCCCATTTCTGTTTTCTTTTGACCCACACAGGGAAGAGCTTTCCACCCAGCCTTGCCCGCCCATACTGAGCCTCCTGGCCAAGCAGCTGCAGCTCATCTGAAACAGGGTCCTGCGAAGGGACAGTTGGACCACTTCCTTGCTATGCATCTTCCTCCAGCTTTGATAACACTGAGCTTTGGCCACCATGAACATTCGCCCTCTGTGCTGGCCCTTTCCAAAATCCCCCACAACTCCTCTCTGGGCTTGGTTTTATTTCTCTGGAACTTGGAGGCCAGATGTTCCCACCACCCTCCTCACTCCTCCATCACGGCAGAGAACACCTCTGGGCCTCATTGTTGATGTCAAAAACAGACTCTTGCTTCATAAATTGGATGCAGCCTCCATCTTGCAAAGCATCCCAACAGCAGCAGCGTGCTTGTCTCTCCACTTTGATCAGGAGAACATTAAAGTGTACAAAAAGGACATTTGTTAAGATCAGCTATAAAAATTTAAGAGGTGGCCAGTGCCTGTCCTGTGCCAAATTTTCTCTTCACCCAGTGCTGTTCTGTGCAGCAGATATTTTGGCAGGGGAGCTTTGTTTTGCTAGCTTTTAGGCAACGGGAATTTCACTTTTGGTTCCCAGAATTCACGTGCAGCTGAAGGGTTTTTCCAGAACAAAAGCCATCCTGCATTATATCAGGCCGAGTGGCATTCTGGCTGCACAGAAGTAGAAATACAACAATAACAACAACAATCTGAACAAGGAGATCACTTAAGACGGGACAGGTAAGCAGACAGACAGACAAGCTTCAGACACACGTACAAACCCTCCTGCCTTTTAGCACCCACAATGGCGCTGCGGCCTGCTACAGGCCCCTGGCTGTCAGTGGGCAGAGCTGTGCACACCGGTACCCATGCCTGTTGCGCGCTGCTGTGAGGGGCAGCCCTGACACCCCTGTGCACAGCCGGATCCCCACATCACCCTTATTCAAAGGGTCCTTTCTTATCCCCGTCACCTCCCCATTTCCACAGTTGCTGGCATTCAAGGCAAATATTTCTCCCAGCCCCAGCCTGCTCTTCCCCCCCGCCTTGCTTTTCGGAGGCCCCTTTATCAGGCAAGGCCACAGCAAGCCAGGCAAACATTACCTCAGGGGCACTGTGAATCAGGGCTGGGGGTGTGAATAGGTCCCACGCATTCCCTCCAGCCTCTTCCCTTTCCTATAGCAACCACGTTGGGAGCCGGCAGGTCACACAGCCCTCCGTTGTGTGGCCGGGGGCTGGGGGAACCAAGATTTTGCCGTCTGTCTGGGAGCAGGCTGTGGGACAGGGCGTGGCTTCCCAAATCACACAGTGGCACTGGGCGAGGGGTGGCGGCAGGGTGCCAGGAGGAGAAGGAGCATGGCAGATATTTCCACCACCTCCTGATGCCACAGGAGTCCTGGGAAGTGGCTCCGTGAGTGGAGCCAAGGCCCTGCAGGCTGTGCGCAGGGCAGGAGCCACTGCTGGCGGGTCTGTTCAAGGCATGCCTCAAAGTATGGCACTGCACAGGCTGCCCCACACCAAGCCCAGCTCACAACGGAGGTGTCTGGGGAGGATTGTTGTGAAGCCCTGAGCCTCAGTGTGAACAGCAACCTGGTGGGAAACACTTTCCAGGTCTCCACCACATGTGGTCTAGCACCAGTTGTGCCAGTCACCAAACCTTGCAGCATGACACTGACCTTATTTCAGTAGTCCCTTCATCCTTCACAAGGCACGGCAGTGATACTGCCTCCGCATGCTCTCCCAGGCTCTATGAGATGGTAGCTCAGGATTTTCTGGACCAGAGGTTGTCTTCACATCTAACAATACTGGAGAGACTTTTTCTTTATGAGTTCAACCAGTTGTCTTCAGGAGACACAGATTTTTAGCAATTGCTGTGTCCCCTTGCTTCACCAAGGGTTGTATGTAGGACTACGCTCTTTCTTTGCTTTTGTACACGTGATATTGCCTACCTCTGCTGTCTTAAATAAACAAGAATAACATGAGCTGGCTAGTTTTCCTTCTTGGAGGCAAGGTGGGATCCAGTCTATCCAGCATACCAGAGCAGATCTTTCGACTCCAGGCCTCTGGCATGACATTGGATACGCTCACCACAACCAGTGCCACAGGCAGGTGAGTACAGTGCTGCCTCCTGAGCTCTGTCACACTCAGGTGTGGCAGTACTTGCTGCCTTGCCCTTGCCAGAACAGCCACTCCTGGAGCTGATAATATGCTGAGCTGCCCTTACAGGTATGCCTGCCAGGTCCCACCAGCACCACAGCAGCAGTGCTTGCATTTAAGCTACAGTTTGAGCCACATTTACTCCATTTCCCTTCTCCATCCTTTGTTGACCCTCTCCATGAGAGGAGCCATCTCAGTCATGAGGACAGCAGACCCCTGGCAGAGGATGGCCGTGCCTGCGTTCTCGGTGGGCCCATCAGAGACTAAAAACAGAGATATTGAACAGGGATTTGTGTTCCAGGACAGAAAGTAAGATGGTTCATAGACATGAAAGGCACTCTGCTCAGACATCATCAGCACTATATGTGAGATATTACTCTAAGCCTCTCCAAAAACATCACAGGAAGGAACTCTTTGCATCCTTAGGTTGCTTGCTCCAGCAGTATTCAGAAGGTTTTTTCCTAATATCATACCTCAAATATTCATGGATTCTTACGTGTGCTCAGCCTCATACCAGCTGGAGCTTTTTCAGGACCTGTGGTTTTACTTCTAAGTATAGAGGGAAACTGTCCATTCGAATTCTTTTTTTTCCAAAATGAATGTGTTGTGGTTATTTTACCAACATTTTTTTTTTTTCACGTCACAGTAGCAGCCGTCAGGCACTAGAAATTGTTCAGATAGAGAGGAAGGCATAGTCTTCCCAAATCCCACCACATGATTCATGGAGCATTAGGCTGCTGACAAAAGGTGGGTAACAGGGAGCAGCACGCCAGAAAAGCGATAGTGATGGTGACTAACATCCTGACAACCAGGAGCCATTTCGGCTCCTCTACCCACGCCTGAGACCCTCCATCACTCTTGTGGTTTCACAGTCATATATTCCACTTTCTAAAAAAGCCTTCTCTCCCCCAAAGGCTTGTGCAAGGCCCACCCAAACAACGGAAGAAACTCACTGACCAAAGGAAAGCTGATTGCACCCGAAGTGCTGACACGCACTGCACGACCCAGCCAGCAGCCGAGACCAAGTGTTTTTCTCCACTCTTGGACTCCTGGAAACTTCATAGCTCAGCAGCAAGATGGAAATAACAGAGAGAGAAGCATGTTTTTGAGCAGATAGAGCCCTCTGAACAAGTTCTTATGTCCTGTCAGTTGAGTGAGAGAGAATGGGGTATGTCCTGAGATCTTCCAGGATGAAGATAAAGTATCTGCTGCTGGTTCAAGGATGGGCAAATCCCTCCTTGCTCTTTCATCAGAGATGTACACAGCCCTCTGGGTCCACGCTCTGGCTTTTTTCCTACTCTGTGACAAGGAGTCAGCCTCTGTCCCACAGCCCAGTGCCCACAGTCATGACCACCACACAGCAAGGCTTGGCACATGCCAAGTGACACAGAACACCAGCCCTGCAGCCATGCAGCACGGGCACTGCTAGCCATGGTGCAGGGAGGAGGCTGAGGAACAGCAAATAGCAGGCTGTCGGCCACAGGAACGGTTTGTGGAGCCCACCGTTTTCTCCTCTTAATGGCTTCGGGAAAGAGGGATGATGAGAAGGAAGAGGTTCTGTGCCAATGATGTGGCCTGACAGACTCCTGCCTGAGGACTGTCACTCTAGCTCCACAGGATGATGTGATGAAGTATGGCAGCCCCACAGGCATGTTGAGTTACCAGATATTATGTTAGGCGTATGACAAGTTTGGGACAGAAACATCCTTTGGCCTCACTTGGACTCACTCCCGAGCTGAGTACTGCCCCAACCCAGGGTCATCACTTGGGGCATCTGAACGAGGACCACCTGCATCCCTGGGGAATGGTTCCCAATCTCTGATGAGGCCAGCCATCAGCATCAAGAGGGGCTGAGTACCACCACAGCAACAGCCTCAGTGTGCAGAGCTACGCACATTCCTTCCCCCGACTCTGGGACAGAAAGCCAGGCGCTGCCTGGCAGCTGGCTGTGCTCCTTGGGGTTAGGATCTTGGCCAAGCTGTCCGGTTTGGTGCATTGGCCCTGCTGCATTCACTGCACAGCAGAGAGAACATGCTGCTGACAAGTCCCCAGCCTCAGCCGCAGGGGCTCCTCACTGCATTTCCCACCCAGAAACCTTGAGCAAGAAGCCTGGTAGAGAAAGCAGCTCCCATCCCTACAGCCAGGAGGCCTGGTGGTGGACTTTCTACCTTCACCAAGCCCAAACACTTGTGAAGGAAATTATCAGGAGTTGTGAACCATCAGATGATGCTCCATCCTAACACAGAGGTGGTACCAGCCACAACTTCTGCCCTGAGCCCCATAGAAACTCTGTATATCCCATATGCCTTTGCCTCTTTGACAAGTATTCCCATGCAGGAGAACACACAGATCTGAGGTTAAAGCACTGGGCTCAGGGCCCCCCCTTATGCATGCAGTAGGCAAATCCCTCCTTACCTCAGTTTCCCTTGAGACAATTTCTCATGGGCCCGTTCACCTTGGGAAGTGGGAGAAGAAAACTGCTGATGGCTGTGTAGGCATCCGCCCTCATGCTTCCTGATGGGGAGAAGGTTAACACATAGCTTGTGAGTCAAATTTGCAGCTTAATTAAAATCAAAGACAGGAAGGATAATGGCAGGGAAGTGTTGGCCAAAGGCCACTCATCTGGCCACCACCATGCACACAAAGGCTCAGTTTGAGGCATCTGTGCCTCTCCAGGGACACATCCTCTGCTCCCGGACTGTGGGCAGAGCCCTCTCATTCCAGCTACCTCCTGCCCCCAGCCCTGCAATTGCCTGCGAATTAGGAGCTATTCTTGCTAGTTCTTTGGAAACACAGAAGTTCCCAGAAAAGGCACTTTACAAAAAACAGGCCCTTCCTGCTAACAGGAACCTTCTGCAAGGCACCCACCTTCGTCTTCCTGCCCCATTGCCACCCACCCTAAGCACTAACAGCAGTTGGTGACATTTACAGAACACCTCCTGGAGAAGCACGGGCAATAGGAAGGTGGCCCAGCTACCAGAGTGGGAAATGCAGTGGTCTGCGAGCAATTGGGCTCAAACTGAAGTGGTTTATTTCTGGTAACTCAGCCACAGCAGCTTCCAGTAATGCTCATAAAGCTCCTTTCCGCTCAGGAGATGGTGGCTTCCAGGGGCCATCACAGCTAACGCTCCAGTCTGGCTTTCTTTAAAGCACGTTGGTGGATGCCTGAAATCAATGAGAGAGCTGAGGCTGCCCAAGATCCCACATGGGGGACACCATAGATTTCCCAACAGAACCCGCGAGGCACTTTTACACTGTGAGCAGTGACAAGCAAACCTCAGATGGTCTGGCCAGCATCCACATATTTGGAGAACAAGGGGGCAGGGTAGCTAACGAAGACAACCTGTCTTTGTCATTCCTAAGATCTACTTTATCTGAACAGAGATTCCCAAAGATCTGCTCTGAGCAGGCTGCTCACATCACCTCATTCCCACCAAGTCTAAGACAGGGCAGCCTCAGCTGGGAACAGCTGTGGCTTTCCCTCATATCTGCTCTAGACCTGATGATGCCTTGCATCTGCACTGCTCCATGGGGAAGCTGGGATGTTGCCTAAAAGACATCTCTCTGGGGATTTGCAGGGACAAGACCACAGCACATCAAAGCCCAGCCTTGCGCAGAGCTGTTGTACAACCAGATGCTGTGGCTCCGTGCTGCAAAAACGCCACCAGAGCCACACCAAGGTGGAGTGAGAGAAGCTGAAGCAGGCGTGATCCAGGCAGCTACCACTAACCGTTCTCTTGCCGTGCCAGATCTGATCACCAGCTCCTAGCAGGCTGCACGTGCATGGGGTTTCTCCTGACCACATGGGTTCAGCTCCTCACTGCTGCCCCTGCCCAAAGCTGCTTCCAATCCTGACTCAGTGGCTAACCAGCACCACCTGGAGCACTTGATGGAGCAATTGGAAAACGCTGCTCATTGGTCGTTAAAAGTATGACATACGTCCTGCACTTCAGCGTTCGGCTGAGTTCCAGGGTTGCACAACAACTCCTGTTATCTGCCTGGAGTTCGGCCCCTTGGCATTTCAGCCTGTGCCCCCTTCACCCAAGACTGAAAGCCATGACACAGCAAAGCCTACACCATTCACTCCAGGACCACACTGACCCTTTTCCCCTCTCAAGCTACCAGCAAGGCCACGGTGCTCTCTTGCTTGAGTTCACTCGCTTTTGAAATGGCTGCCTGTTTTACCTCCTTTCTTCTCATTTTGGGGCTCAGAGCTGGTCATGAGGCTCTGACGAGGGAGGCAGCACCAGCACAGGGAAGGATGGAATAGTGAGGAAAGCTGAAGTCCCTGCCTATGCCAAGCACCCTCAACAGCATCTTCCAGCCTAGGGTGCCCTGTGGCTGTAGCAAGGGGAGAAAAGTTTGTTCACAGCTGACACGCAACTGATGGAGATCAGCCCAGAGCACATCCCCACCCCTTCCATTCCAGGGCTCTCCTTAGGGCAGTCATTCTGATGACTGTCTCTCTGAATTCCCTCCAAGTTTCAGTCATGGGGATGGATAGAGAGAGAAATACATACAGTGAAGGGGAAAGGGGAGCAAGGCAAAGGGAGGGGAGATATGTTATCTTCAGCGTGTCGGCTGGAGAGAGAAGGGCCCAAGCCCAGGGAGGCAACCAAAGAAACATGTATTAGCAATAGATGGCTCAATCCTTAGAGCCAACCAGGGACCAACGCGGGGCAAGAAGGCAAGGTGCTGCAGCAAGAGGACACAGCCTAACAGCAAAGAGCCCCTGTGGGGAAGGCAGAGGAAGAAGGGGAAAAGGTGCATAGGAGGTTGTCAGTATCTCCTTCCTCCCCACAGAGTCCCAGCAAGCAGGAATATCTAGGAGCCTTCAGGCTCTAGAAAAGACAGTTAGTGAGGATTAAGAGCCAGTGGAGATAGAATATGTCCTTTCCATGGCCATTGCTTACCCTGGACCAGGATCCCCCTCTGCCTGCTGGGGCTGAGACCCCTTGGTGGGACCCCAGCACCTCTCCTGCTCATGCCCTCCACCTCTGCCTTCCCTGGCACTGCTGCCCCCTCCCTGCATCAGTTTGGGCTACTGATGAATGAGCCCTGAACTCACTGTGTCCTCTGGCAGTGACACAATCACCCTCAGTCATGCTGGACATGGCATCCCAAGGTTGAGCATCTTTGTCACAGTGGCATTTTGCCAGCCCAGGACTCAAGCGCAGTCCAGCCTGGGCTCCCCTAAATCTGCTCACCTCCCCACGGGACCCAGCAGCCTCAGAACAAGCAGCAAGGCAGGGAAAGCTTTCTTTTGGGGGAGGGGAAAAAGGGGGAAAAAAATGCAGAAGCTGGCAGAAAGAAATGAGCTGGTGGCATCTGCAGTGTCACCTCTCTGTGAAGGCTTGGGCTCCTTTGTGCTCTTTTTGCAAACAGCAGCAGATAGCAAGCATTAATATTAATACTAATGCTTTGATTAGTGTTACGAACAGCATAGCTGGTATGAATGAGCGATGTTGTTTGAGGACTGGAGGAAAGCCTCTCAGCAGATCTAGAAGGGAGTGATGTCAAAGCGAGGACAAAACGCTCCCTCTGCCCTGTACAACGCACATGGAGAGTTATGCTTCACTGTTCCCCACATTCTATTTGACACACATTGCAGGGCTCCTCTCCAAAACGTGCCAAAGCGCCTCAGTCCTGGTGCACATGGCCAAGCCGTCGCGGCAGCACCGAGCAGGCCAGCAAGCCCTGCCAGCAGCCTAAGAGAGGAAATGAATCCCCAGGCCCCTCAGCCACAACGCCTTTAGAAGCTAATGGGGGAAGTTTATTAAAAAATAATAGCAGCGATAAAAAGGAGGCAAGCAAGCTGCCTTGGAAGCTGTTCAACTGCGCGCACAGGAGGCCCCTGCGAACGCAAACACCAGCCGGCCTCCCCTGGCCACGCAGCACTACGGGCCGCAGCCATCAGCCCTGCCGAGGCCCAGCACCAGATCGCTTCTGATCAAAACCAGCCCTGCCGGCACTGCTGGGAATGGAACACATCCCCTCGCCGCCTTCTGCCAGCATTGGTTCCTGCCTGGCCGCTGATGAATGAAAGCATTTCACAGAAGCTGCCAGTGCCGCTTCCCAGCAGTTTTCCTCCCTGCAGACGGGGATTCCCCAGCGCCTGCCTGAGGCTTGCCCAGCGCCTGCTCCCCTGCAAGGCGGTGGCTGGACCCTCCCTAAAGCCTTCTACCCACACTTTCTTTCACTTTGTTTACAAACAAAGCACTGCCCTGAGGCTCATGGTGCTTGCCTGGGGCTCCCCCTGATATCACAGGAACCATGTCTGATGCCCCCCAAGGTGCATGCACCTTGTAATGCTATTTCCTGAGCTCTCCCACTGCTGTGTCCCCTTCACCACCACCGGGAAGGGTGAGGAGATGGCAAGTGCCTTCATCTGAGGCTGCCGGGGCTTGGTGTGCCACAGGGCAGAGCCATGACTGCAGCTGGACTACCGCCGTTGCACTGGGTTTGGCTGGGACGTGCCTGACAAGGCACACTGTCCCTCACACCAAGCCTACAACACTCACCAAGCACTCATGCAAGGCAGCAGCAGGGCCAGAAAAGCCTCTGGGAGCCAAAGGCAGCTTCCAGTGAGGCACTCCTGGTGGAACAGGAGGGGACTCATCAGGCTGCATTGCTCCAGGATGAGCAGACCCCAAAACACCTCCCTGCAAGCACAGCCAGTGCCAGGGCAGAGCGTGCCAGCTCGGAGGCCTCATGCACGTAACCGCCTTCAAGAGGCCAAAAACCATCAGATTAAAGAAACCACAAAGCCTGTCCCCACATCTCCCCATCCCCACCACCTCTGGAGGGGACCGATAGGAAACCAAACATCCTGTGCACACACGGCGTATCGCATGGCAGGGACACAGCTTATCGCCCGCTTCCTCTCCCAGCCTGCCTGCAGCACCCAGGCCCAGCTCCACATAGCAAGGCAAGGTGCCAAGAAGCCAACAGCTCATGCCAACCTGCTGGCCTGCCCAGAGAGGAAGGAAAGCTGCAGCCACACAGCTGCAAGCCCACATCACCACCATCTTGCTCGTCCTGGAGGAGAGGCTACACCAAAACCCACCAGCTGATGCTTTCCCACCAGATTTCCCCTCCCCCATGCAGCTCACTCTGCCCTGAAGAAGGCCCAAGGTGGGCCTGAAGAAGCCCTCCCCACCCCCAATTCCTCCCTCAGGCAGGCACAGACTCTGGGAGATCACCATCAGCCACAGGTGAGACTGGATTAGCTCTCACCACCAGCCAGGCTCTGGCCACCCCCATCCTTGAGGATCTTCCTCCCTTCTCAAAGGGGACCTGGCTTCCCAGACCCCCCTGACAGTTTGCCAGGGATGCCGGGGCAGCACGAGGGGTGGCAGGAGCCCCATCTGACAGCCTGTGACCCACTAATCCTGGGATTAGCCAGAGTTCAGAGGTTAATTGCAAAGGTGTGGAGAGGGAGGGGGAAGAGAACAGGGACCATAGAAAGATACAAAATGACTCCTCCATCTAAGAAGCAAGCCTGGCCCCAGGCTGGCTGCATTTTCAGAAAGACAGCATGAAGAAGGCAATGCTGTGGGAGGATGTGATCTCCCACCCAAGGCTGGAGGGGCCACCTCAACTGGGTTACCCCAATTCTTGACCCAATTAATGGTTAGCCACCAAGCACCTCCCAGGACCCAGCTTACAAAGCTGGCACAGCCTTCCCTTAGAAGTGTGAGGCAACTAAACTCACTGGAGACTGCATGGCTCCAGCACAACCCAGGCCATGCAGGAACATAAACTGGGGACATGCAGGGCAGATATCTCAGGAGGGGGGCAGCAGGATTTATGAATCTCCCCCCCCAGTCTGATTTCTCAGAAAGCCGCGTGGCACAGAAAGGCACCATGCAAGGAGACCCGAATGGGCTCCCAGGCTGGAAGCAGCATAAACACTTCAATTCATTGTCAGAAAACATCACTAATTCACTCCAGCACAACCATCCTAAGTGTGGTTTTCTGGATTCCAGGCCACAAAGCCACTACCTCCATAGGACACTACTCTGGATTAAGTAGCTGTATCCAAAGAGAGATACCCAGGTGTTCTGTGGGGCAGCCCCCACCAAGCCCCACTGATCCTGAGAGGGATGGTGAGGCCCCTCCAGGCAGGGGATCCAGGCCACAGCTCCTGCGGAGCCAATGCCAGCCCACCAACAGGTTCCTGGCAGCCCCCTCTCCCGATCTGTCACCATCACGTCCCCAAGGATTTCCTCAGAGATGTCACCAGCCAGGAACTGCGGCATATGACCGCACATCTGGAAAGAGTTAGATGACGAGAGCCTGCCAGCTGTCTTCGTTTAGGTTTGTTCATACTTGGAAGCACTGTGCAGCGTGATCTGTAAAATAAAAAGTTACGCTGATTGACACGAGACGAGGGTTTCCTTCGAGACGCTCCCTGCCCCCATCTCCTCCGCCCGGGAAGCCAACATTAGTGCTTATTACATCCTGGACGCCGGCTGCGTATGGCGAGGAGGCCATGCAGGAACAACAAGGGCGCAGCAGTTAACCATCGCCTTTCTTCCTGCTAGAGCACAGCCAGCTCCAGCAGGGACAGGGCGTCCGTGGGAATGTCCCCCAGCTGACAGCAGGGTGGCCCTGGTGACACCACCGAGCATTGCCACCCCAGGGGGACACCACTGGGATTCAATGTTGGGGGCTTCACCCCCTGCTGGGTGCTGCAGCACAGGGGTCCTGGGAGCTCCAGCGCTACCGGTTCCTCCCTCAAGGGACAGAGGGGACACAGGCCCTCTCATGAACATAGCATAGACGTCCCTTACCCCTGAGTTTAGCCTAAATACGGCAGGTATGTGCAACACCACTGAGCTTGGGAAGGGCTGCAGGTCTTGCTGGAGAAGCAGATGGAAAGATTAGAGACCTCCTGTTTCTATTGCTCACACCAGTTTCCTACCTGAAGCTGTTTCTGCAGCTTTGTCTCTGGGTACAGAAGAGATTTGACAAGGTCTGAGGTCAGCCAAAGAAGTCTATCAGGGAAGCACTGTCTAAGCTTCACTGATTCTTAATGGGTTTGTCAACAGCACTGGGATCAGCTGTTCCCAATCTGGTAATCCCAGTCCCACACACAGAGCCAGGGTCTGCTGGGAAGACAGCTGATCCGTTTTGGGATCCCTAGGGCTGGGTCCTTCCCTTACAAAATGAAGCAAGAGTAGGACAGGAGCTACCAAACCTCTGAGACGGAGCCCTACATCCCAAGCAAAGGATGGTGCTGTGCCAGAAGAAGGGCAGGGCGGTGAGGAGGAGCGACGCTGGGGGCACGCATACTGCATGGGAGCACTCACACTGTGCAGCCATGCACAGCCTTCTGCTTCCACAGGGTACAACTGACCTGCCCCCAAAAGCAGCACAGGGAACTTGCAAAGAGCGCTGGCTATCGCCTCATCTGTGTGACACACGATCTCCCAACAAGGCTTCCAACGCTGGGCCCTAGCCAAGGGCTTGCATTCCTAGGGACATGTCTTCAATTAAAGTCTTTTCTTCCCCATTTTGTTTAAAATTGGGGTTGAGCTGCTTCTAAACAGATGTGTTGGGGTAGCCAAAATATTTGCCTTTCTGGTGGCTGCTTGTTTGGCATCCATGCGTGGCCAATGCCAAAATATTTCTCCCTCCCACCCGCAGTGTGTGAGAGGCAGCCCGAGGGGATGGGCACCCTTCCTTCATATACCCAGAGAGCCACATGCAGACAGTTCCTTGCTGTCCTCATGTCTTACCTGCAAGCCAGGCATCTGCCACGCTTGCTGGGTGCTGCAGGTAAGAGACACCGCACAGGGGGAGCAGCCCCAGCTGCGACATCTGTCCCTGTGTTCACTGTGGGTACAAGTCCCACAAAATGGAGCAAAGCCCCGCACCAACTCCCACCTGCTAAGGGACATTCCTAGAAGCATGGCTGCTCCACCATCCCCCTGCTATGGTCCCCATCGGGTGCTCCCAAGCCCACAGCTGTGTCAGCAGCACTGCCAGCAGCCAAGGTGGGTGAGGGGAAGATCAAGGTGACCTCCAGTGAGAGCTGGCACCTCTGCTTACAGTAGCAAAAGGTTTGCTGGGGGGTCCGTGCACCCCTGTCACTCATTCTGGCTCATCCAGAAACACGCGTTGGACACTATTTCCAGCTGCAGAGAAGTTTCCCTGCATGCAAACCCGTGTCAGGCACTGGGAAATCCCACTGCCAGGATCTGACCCCCATGACGCAGAGGACGGGCGCCCGGAGGGGCTGTTTATGTGCAGGCTGCGATGAGAGTTTGCAGGCACACCGCTTGCCGTGCGGGGCCGGGCTGCGCAGCGTGCAGACGCCCCGTGACTCAGAGCATCCTCACCAGCACGGCATCCGGCCCAGGCAGCAGCTGGGGAGCCTGCCAGCATCACAATGGGATGCAAGGGAAGCCCCTGCTGGTATCACCCTCTCCTTTGGAGGCACAAGGAATAGCACTACCACAGCCCCCAGGCTCCCCCCATGTGGACACAGACCCATTTGTGCTGACAGAAAGCTGCAGCCACTTTCAGGGTTGGGAATGGGTCTGTCTTGCCAGACACCTGGTTTCAGCTCCTCGGCACACTCTTACCACTTGCAGAGTTAAACTCAAGCCCCTGCCCACATGAGTGCTCTCAGCAAGGCCCCCCAAGCCCGACACGCCAGCTTGACCCTGCAGCAAGCCAATAACCAGTGGAGAGGGCATTAAACCAACTACTATGCTCAGCAGCCAGATTCACCCCTACTCAGTCACGCACCTAAACATCCATCCATGATGCAGATAACCATTGATGCCAGGGCTTTCAGGCTTCATATGCTCTTGGCACATCCTCTGGCCCGAGTCTGAGAGGCCATGGTGGGAGGCACGTGTTCCAGCAGCCCCTTTTGTTAAGTAAAAACCTGGTGGGGAGGAATGCTAGCACTGGTTCGCCCCAACCCCACCTGAGCCATCCGTGCCTCCTTTCACCTTTTTAACCTCCCTCCTCTCCCAGGCTCCTCTCGCTTGTCACTGTCTGGGTCTGGATGCTCAGGAAGGACCAAAACAGGCCAGACAAGTCAGTCTCTGGGTCCCACCATCAGCTATTTGGGACCTACTTGCTCTTCTTAGAAGCTTATGTCCCACATATTCCTCAGAAGTCCACAGCTCAGAAAACAGGAGTGTCAGGAGCTGACCTGGGAACATGTCTCTTGCTGTACTCTCATACTGTTTTTTTGAGTTTGGGTGCCATCTTTTTGGACTCACGTGCTTCCAAGCTTTCCTTGGCCTCTGTAGGCTTCAGTGTTTCTGTCTGCCATCATTTCGCAGAAGCAGGACACAGGCTCAGCTGCTCTTGCTCTCCAGTTGTATTGCAGATGCCGACAGTAGCTCTGGCTGCATAAACCCCAGAGCAGATCAATCACCCTTCTAGCTGAGACTCCTGTATACATAATTCATGTTCATATGACAGGAGGAGGTGTTGGTAAGCTGGGATCACACATGGACAGAAGGACTCAGGTGACAGCAAATGTCTCAAGCTTCAGCCTCATGAATGAGAGGACTCAGCATGGGGTTCAGCCTCATGCCAAGATGTCCCCAAAGCTCCTCGCCCCTTCCATTCAAGCAAGGTCTTCCCTCCACTCCCCTGTCCATAAAAGGTCAAGGAGAGAAGACAGCAGAGTAGCAGCCCTGGTCACAGTATTACATCTCAGTAAAGTAATACAGTATTACATCTCAGCTGCACGCTGCTGGCAGCACCAACAGCACCCTGAGCATCCCAGGGGGAGAGGAATCACCAGCCCACATGCTGTGCAGGGCACCCCTCTGGCTCTGAACAAGGATCCGGTGCTTCCCTCCCAGCCTTTGAGGTGGGAGGTGGCTGGTCCCCCAAGGGCATCCCAAGGGCTCTCACAGCAGGGCTTTGCACCCATATGGCACCCCCCAGGAGTACTGGGTGAGGAGGGAGGATGGTGGGAAGGCTTTTCCTGATCCCGGGTCACTACCAGCTCACTCACTGTCTTGTCCTGGTGCCCCAGACAGACTGACCTCCAAAGAGTGCTCTCCCCCCTGGACACACATCAGGATGAATTCCTTTCTTCTTAGAAGAAATGTCTCAGTATTCAACAAGATTTTCCCCATTTCCTGAATACCTGGGATTTATGACTTGGATTGCCCAACGCTTGCCTGATGAGCTTGAAAGGAGGGGGAAGGAGGCCAAGCCAATCTCCTCAGAACTGATGAATACCATCCCAAAACAACCTCAAAGATGTCATGAAGGTTTGCCCCAAGTCATTCCCTGTTCAACATGATGTAGTCATCCAGTAAACATCCCAGCCACCAGCCCACCAATGTCACACACCAAATGTCCCAGCTGGTTGCTCACATACACTACTCAAGTTTTGCTAGGGAGCATTTACATCCTCATCACAGCATCAGAGTGGGACTGTTTCTTCCAGTATCATGTGAGTCAGTGGTGAGCAAGTGGGACGTCTGGATGGTGTTCAGTGATGGCATGCTATGTATACGCAAATCCGGGGGAATAATTAGATGTATGGCCACACAGTAACCTCAGCCTTCCTCTGTAGTCCCACACTCAAACTGTAAGCCAGAGACCCAGGGCAGAGCCTGGCCTCACTGACCCCAGGTGGAGGAGAGCTTTGGGCTGGGGACAGCACTGGAGAGAGGGACTCTAATGTTCCCTGCAGCACTCACTGCCCCATGCCCTACAGTGAGGGCGAATGGCAGTGAGATGACAAGAGAGAGAAAAGGATGTTAGGTTCCCAAGGCTCAGTGCTGTAGAAACAACATTTACAAAAAATTCTGCCTAATTTGTATGAGACCCTTTCTCTTTCCTTTACCTTTCTGTACCCTCATCTTTATCTCTCTCTTCCTCTCTGACAGCCCTCCAACCTGTACTCCCAAGAAGGCTATGATAACAGCAGAGCTGGATAGTATCACTGCTCGGATGCCCGGAAAGCCTTTGACATGTTCACTAAGAGCTGTCTCAGGGCAGCCACAGCCTAGGCTCAAGCAGGCTGAGACATGTGGGAGGCTTCCCGCTGCCTGGAGCTCCAACACGGAGGACTGGGATCCTCCAGCCTACGTGAGGTGTGAGCATCTCACCCTCCACAGATAAACTCCAGGGGAGAGACAGGAGAGACAGGGTGCAACGCACAGATCTGTAAACAGCTCACATCCATTTAAAAAAAATCCCCTCATCAGCCTAGCATTCCCCCCCAACAACATATATCAAGAATATCTGTGCTCCCACATCCACACTAAGGCCTCCTAGCAAAGCCAGGCTGGGTTGGCAAAACTTGCGTGAATATTATGGTCGCAGGCAGTCAGGGACCTCTGGTTTGGGGGCTTCACACTATTGTCTTTCAGCATCTCTCTATGGCACAAACATAAAAGCAGAGAGTAGCTCAGCCTCTGCTCTCTGCAGAGGAACCAGGAGCGTGTTTGCAGGCTGCTTTTAGAGGAGTCCTCTCCAGCCTGCTTGATCCAACCCTCCCCTTCACTCATAACCAAGGAGAGAGCTCGCTGGCCCCAGCTGTCTTTCTACCTCAGCCGTCTCACCAGATGTTGGCCATTAGCAGGGACCAGCATGAACTGAAGCTGGCCTCTGGGAGCAGCCCCTGTGTGCTGTCAGTGGGACATGGGCAAGGGTGTGCATGTGCAAGCCAGTGTGCATGCTTGCAACTGTGTCTCGAGGGGCTGCAGTAACACAGCCGCTCCTTTGGCCCCACACCAGAGGTGAAACGTCTTTTCTCATACACGCACACACAGCTTTTTACTCACCCTCGTCCCCTTGCTGCTTTGCAAAGCTCCAGACCCAGCTGACTCAACAGCTGAGCTATCTGGAGACACGGAGCTGGAGATCTCCCTCCTTCTTGGCTGCGTCCACATTGAGCACACGCTGCCTTCCCGGAGCACGGAGGCTTCAGCTTCTGACCCCACTTCCTCTTGTCGTCCTAAATCAGCTCACTTTCTCTTGTCAGTCTCAAAGACAGGGAAAGTCCAGCTCTCTGATTCATCTGCTGTAGGTTCTGAGTAAAATGAAGCCTCAGCCTTCATTTTCATAATATGAGGATGGAGTGGGATCTGTTTACTCAGAGATGTAATGAAGTCATTTTTTTTTTCCCCCATTTATGCCAGCAGTGGAAAACCATTTCAAAGGGAAAGGAGTGGGCTCAGATCTGGCCTCAGACAAAAGCTGAATGAACTCAGATCAGAATCAAAGTCAAACAAAGCTTCCGGGTGGTTTGTCCATAACACTGATGAGTCCCGACCCACGCTCTCTACCACCACAATCAGAAAAAGGCTCTCCATTATGGACAGGGCTATAGTCTGAGTCCCAGTTTTTCATCCCCACTTCTGGCCACCCAACTTTATCCCCTGCGACTGCTAGGACAAGGTTCTAGCAGTCCTGCCCCACAAGCCTGCTTTTTACATTAGGTCAATTCCTGTCCCAGAGCTGGGGGAGAGCCCTGGAGTTCTGCTCCAGTCCTTTGGCTTCGCTTGGCTCTTCTTTGGAAGAGCTCGTTTCACCCACTAACCCGGTAAGGGCTGTGAAGGTGTGGTGGGACGAAGCAAAAAGCAACTCCGGCTTCATTCATACATATTGCCACTTAAATGGAAGGGCACAGGATCCTCAGTTCATGCCAGCTCAACTCTAGGTGGACCTGAGGTCAGGTACATCTCAGAAGAATGAGGAAAAGCCTTTGACCCAAACTGAATCTACAGTAACATTAATGTGTGCGGTGGAGTATTTTCCCTCTCAAAGCTTTATCTACTATCAGGTCTTCACCATTTGGCATTTACATGTGGCAGCACAGCTCCCCAACAGATGCATCCAGAGGGCATCAGGCATTGGGAGACTACTTGGAAGACAAGAAGATGGTCATTGCCTGCCCTGCCACAGTGCCCACAGCAACAGCAGCTCCCACTGCTCAGTTGTGAGGAACAGCACCTGGGAGGCAGCAAGCAGAGACCCACAGCTGATGGCTTCAGCATTTCAACAACTGTCTTGGCCACAGTGGGTCAGTGGTCCTAGGGGAGGCCTCAGCTCCCACATGGGGTTCTGCATGCAACAACAACAACAAACAGGAGAGAGCACAGAGCCATGGATAATGTATTTATGAAAATCTGTGTTGCTAAGCAGACATGCAGCTGGGATTCACACCAGCTGAAGCCTCCTTCAGACCCCCTTGGCTCTGTTCCCAGATATAACGAGTTGTACTCAAGGAGCTGAAAGTCGTGATTTCAAGGGTCCTGCTGCCAGATCCATGTCCAACAGAATAGGAGCGGGGGGAGATCCATGGTCATGTAACCCCCCAGGACTAGAAATGTCATCACTGACTTCACTGGGTGCATTTCACTGCTCTCCAGAACCCCATAGAGCGACTCACTGACATCATTGCTATGGCCGGGCTTGGCAGAGGCGGTGGGGATGAGGCCCACAACAGCCAGCAGGCTGGGGATGGTCTGCATGGTTTCCATATGTGAGTTCTTTCTCAGGACTGTGCCTTAGCTGCTCAAAAGCCTCAAGTGCCCTCTTTAGCTCACTGGTGCAACAACCATGACTGCCGCTGCACACACACAATTTTAACAGATATGTAGCAAGACAACCTGGCTAACAGTGCAACCAACCGGAAATCCTTTAGCTGCTTCTGCTACAGGCAAAGAGAAATGAAATGAGATCCCCACCTAGAGCACTGTCTTTTTGTTGATTTGGCTATAAAACACAAGGTTTTGCCTGCTATTGGAACACTTTTGATGAGTCAGAGCAGGATTTTGGACTGGAAATACATCTGTGCTTCCCCAAAGGTACCTGAGCAGTGGGCAAGTGGGACATACAAGAACATGTATGTATGATGGCAGAGGGGAAGGGGGGAGGAGGAACCGTAGAAGCTCAACAGCAGAATGCCACTCTAAAAGTGATTGGTAGACAAGGAATAAAGGTTACCATTGTTAATTCACATAATTACATCCTAGAAGTTGCAGTCCACAGGATCTATAAAACAGACTGCATGTCATAAGAAGCATCCTCCCAGTAACACTTCTTTCCAAAAAGAAAGTTAGAAGAGCACAGATTCGACCTTACATGGGGCAAAAGGCATGCACCAAGCAATGGCGTTCCCCACAAAATAGAGCATCTCTGAATCTTGGCACTGCAAAGACAGAGAAAAATAGATGTAAGGAAAGCAACAAGAAAGATAAACATAACTTGCTCTGATGAGCTAGAGAACTAGCTCCTCAGACTAACGAATTGATGCATGTGCACAGTATCACAGAGCAAGAGGTCTTTAGAAAAATGGAGAGATTTCAATGTCCTTTGGAAAATGAAACAGTGAATTCTTCCATGCACAGTCTTGGTCATGAGACCATGAACAGGGTTTTATTTCTCACAAAAAGTACCACTGGACTTGTCATCGATGAAGAGAAAGATCACAGTTCTGCAATCTCAGCCAGAAGACACTATCTCCTACAGACAAGTTTCTCCTGGAACTAATGTGTGCCATTGGGTTCAGCAAGCGAAAGTGCCAGCTCTTCAATCACCAGAACTTTCTGCCTCCCTCTGCAATGACTCAGAAGATATCCTTCTAGCATCTATTCACTTTTTGTTTCCCTTTTCACTATATTTTTTGTAATAGCTATGGATAGCCAGACAGAAAATATTACATAGTCTGATTTCTGTTACCTGGTGCATCAAATGAAGGCTTATTTCTGGATTTTCACTTGCATATACTAGTAGGCAAAGTGATAACTTCGTGGTGCAATTTCTATCTACGAGATTCTGCTGGTGTGAGATGATTTCTACTACAGATTGTGTTCTTGAAAGAAGGATGATGTCTCTCTACTAGATCTAATCTGTTATTTCTCAGTAAGATTTTTTTCCCCAAAATGAAAAAAAGAACAACTTACTGGAAATGAACCTTTCTGTGGAAACTTTCCAATGTTAGCAGATCATACAGACCAAAGTTAGGTACTCGAGGGATGGAGGAGACCCAGATTCAAGATCTGCATCAAATGGACCAGAGAGACTGATTCATTACACTGCCACGGTTGCTTTGACAGGATGAGACCTGTGCTCAAATCCCTTGCCTAAAACATACTGAATCACTTACACAACATGAAACAGCTCTTTCGGGCAGAGGGAGAATGACTCTGTGCAGAAACAAGAAGGATGAGGAAAACATCCAGGATGCCAGAGACTGAAACCTTGATCCCCGCTACAAGTCAAGCAAATATTTAAACAATTCTCACTTACAGCATCTTCAAAATGCTCTGTGCCACATTGACCCACAGTGCTCTGGACAGTCACTGCACTCGGTACTGCTGCAGCTCTCCTCATCCGGCATATCTGACCTAAAGCACTACCCACATGCTCTTTCACTCAGAAGGATCACAGAAGGACAGCTAGGCTTCCCTCAAAGCATAAATCCAGTTGTTAAAGAGATGAAGCAAAACACTGAACTCCTGCAAACTGCCATTACAAGGGTAGGCAACTCTGATCACAGGAGATGTTGGGCTGGCAATCGATGAGCCACCTCATCGCCGAGATAACAGAGGGACCTAAATCTCCAAAGTTCCCACTGGCAACCCCAAAAAGCAGCTCAGATTTTAGGTGCTTCAGTCTGCTGGAAGCACTAACAGGAGTGGTTTAGAAGAATCAAAATGCAGGCAGCTGTCAGATGAGAGGAATCTTGTCCATTCCTCCCCTTGGTCTCGCTTATGGGTTTCCACCATTTCCATACAGCCAACACCAGTGACCAATACTAGCCTCCCCATCCAGCTGCCACCACATCCATGGTTGTTTGCACGGCCATTTCTCAGCCAGAGCCACTAGTGTCACAATCCACCAAGGGCAGAACCACTGTTGCTGCCAAAGCAAGGGAAGGGGTGAAAACACCACTGGGGCAAGGGGTGAGCAAATGGTGACCTGCCCATTCAGTGATCAGTCACCTGCGAGCAGATCTGCTCCACCCAGTCTGCACTGCAAGCCGAGCTTTCTCCATACTGACAATGTTCTCCTGAACTGTCCTGTTGCCCTGGACAGTCTCTATAAATTGCATCCAAGATGTGTCACTCTGTGGGCCCGGACAAGTATTTTGCTTCTTCCTCCCCAAAGGACCCATTGCCTAAGCACAGCCATAAAAAAAACTGGCATCTCCAGGAAGACTGCAAAATAAGACAGAATGAAACAAATAAAAGCTACACTGCACACCCACTCCTCTTCAGCAGGAAGTACATGGTCCACAAGCCACATCCTGGTCGTTCAGCCCTCAGCACTCCTTATCAGGAGCACAGTCCCACTGCAAACCACACTCCACCACTGCCAACAGACAATAATCCTGACTTCCAGCCAGCAACAACAGCCCTACAGGCCAGGAACTGCATAACCCCTGGGTTTCCCCAAACTGTCGTAAGGGAGTACCAAGAACAGAGCCCAGGCCTCATATCCTTATTTTCTACGAACCCATGCCTGGTGGGGCCTTCTCATTTGACACGAGAGCCACCTCTGGAGCCGGGCACCAGCTATGGATTTGTTTTGCAGGGGGATACCTCACTCAAACTCACATATTTGCCATCCTGTGGGAACCTGGCTAACAGGAGAGCTTTGCAAGTTACTCCCAGCTGCTTTCTAGAGGAAACAATTCCCAGCCCCTAGCTTATCGCCCCAGGCTAAGGAAGGGTACACCTTGCCAGCACTCCTCCTGCTATTCCCAGGTGCAAGCCCTTGCCCAGCCAGGGAGCAAGCAAAGGTGCCTGCACCTCTCAGTGCCCTGCTTAGAGGTAACAGCTCCTGCACCACAGGACCAGGCCCTCCTGGCAGCAGGAAGGCTCTGGATGAGGCAGCTGCCCCTGGCCCTGCCCTCCCAGCCAGCCCCATCCCACTCCAAAGGCCCTGCTGGCAGAGTGCCTCCTGGCTCCTGAGAAAGCATCCCCTCAGGGGCTGCTCCTAATTGGTGGTTTCCTCCTCTTTCTCTTATGTTGCTGTGTTTTGCTCCCTCACTCATGTTTTATAAGGCTGGTTTTCAATAGGCCACAAAGGCTTACTCTACCTTCAGACTTCTACCACTGCAGGAGAAGTCCTGTCTGCAAACCAGGGGACAGCTGTGGTTTTGTGCCTAAGTGCAGGCAGGGCCAGAGGGCCTGTACAGAGGCCCGTAAGGGCTCCAAGCTCTAAGGCCTTCAATGATTTGGAAAGCTCCCAAGCCGATGGGCACAGTAGCCCAAGGAAGACAAGGAGCGAATGGTTTCTTATGTGCATTCCTGAGATACGCTAAGCCATGGCACAGTGTTTGTGTTGAGCAGGCAAGGTCTCCACAGGCTGTAAGCAGCCTTGAGTGTTACCCATCTGTCACTACTACACCCTCCTTCAGGGAACTGAGGAACCTGAAGACAGCAGTGCCTGAAGCGCAGATAGATTTCATTGCTGTATGCTCCAGCTTCTGAGCAAGGAGTGACTGGATGCAGGTAATTGGCCAGGAAATGGCAAACTCACAGGCGTAGCCTTCTGTTTCCTCCAGTGGGCCAGGCACAGAAAACAGAAGTTTGGAGATGCTCCCCTCCTGCTGCCTCAGTCATTAGTGTGTTCATCCTGCCCCTGATAACCTGCCTGGCCTCCCCTGAAAGCCAAGACACTACTGTTCCAAGGCACCTTTGGCTCTTTCTCTCCCGTGTAGGGACTTGTGGGGTGCTCTGGGCAGCACATTGATGTGCTGAAGCTGAACATCCACCTCACACCGGCAGCAGTCAGAGCCCGGCAGCATCCTCCTCCTTGCCTTGACAGCGAGCCCTTACTCTGGCAGGGCGGTAAGCACAGCAGGGCTGGTGTCCACCCCCACTTGCCCTCACAGCTAGACCCTGTGCCCAGGGAGCAGGTAGGGGAGGAGGCTCATGGCTATGGTTGATCAAAGCCACAATCACGCCTCTGAGAGGAAGCCCTGGCTGAACTCTGCAGTGGCAGCTGCAGTCCTTGTTCTCGCAGGCAGATTGTGGTGAGGAGGAAGCTGAAAAAGCCCCACGCAAGCACAGACAAAATCCTCCTCTCTCCTTCCTTCCAGCAGACCGGCTCCCTTGCCAACTGCTCAGCACCTCACCTCCAATTCCCCACCAGCTCCCGGGCCTAAGCAAATCCACAAGTTACCAAACCTCACACCTGCCCCTGTGCTTGGATCCAAAGAAGGGAGCCATCCCTCCTCCCTGATCCCACCCCTCGCCCTTGTCATGGTCCCATCGCTGCTGGAGTGGAGAGCTTCTTCCTCTCGGAGGAGCCCACACACACTGTGACTACTGAACCCCACACGTGGCTGGCAAGCCATGAGGGGCTGTTTGTGCTCCTGCTCCACTTTGCAGAACTGGCCAACATACCATGAATTACAAGTGTCAGATATCACAGGCAAATCTCCAGCTGGATTTTCCATTCAGTGGGGAGCTATTGGTTCAACAAACAGCAGCAACTGCCTCCCAAGTGTAAGAAAGAGGGGTGACTGTCAGAGAAGGGTCAGGGCTTGATCCCCGTCCATCCCTCCTCCTCACTCTCTTGTGAGCTGAGGATGGGTTGCTCTGAAGTGCACCGCCTGAATATTCAGGCAGTCTATCTTGCATCTCTGATCCTTTGATCCCATTTGCATACAAATGTCCTCGGAGATAAGGAGCAAAGGACGGAGACAGAGGCAGGATTGTTTCTAGAGAGAATGGTGTGCTCTCTGCTTTCCCATGAAGAATTGGAGGGCTGAGTCCTTTCCAAGCCATCGGCCTCACTGTGCTCTGGGGGCCAAGCCCCACCACCAAGGCCAGGCACCAGGGCATCCAATTCACAGAGCATCTCCGACCCTGTGAACCACAGAGCATCACAGTTGCCAAGTGAGATGCGGGTGTACTTCAGTGTGAGTTATTACAAATCACTGTACACGTTTCAGCAGAGCGTAGAGGTTCCCATCGAAATCATGGTTTGCAGGCACAAACATGCACACAGTTTATAGTCTAAAGAAGAGCAGATGCTGCTGCAAAAGGTCATAGCAAGGAACAGACCAGAGGCTGTCCCACTCCCAGCTGAGTGCCTCAGCTATCAGGTAACACAGCTGCTTACATGAAGGGAGGAAAAAGCACTGGAGGGAAGCAGCATCTGTACAATAAAGCAGGTAAAGTACACAGGAGCCTCAAGCAAGGAGTTTCACTGGTACAAAACCCCAGCATCACACATTTTTGCAAGCAGAAGGCATCCTGACGTAAGCACACAAAATACCAAAGACAACCGGGTGTTTCTGTTGCCCTTGAACACAAAAGGATAAACTAATACTCAATAAGATGAAGAAGCAAACACTTCAAACTTCAAGGAAATTATTTACTTTTGCATCATGTGCAATTGGACTAAGCCATCCCTAACACAAGAAGCTGGGAGGCCAAGAATTATGTGGATGGGAAGAAAAACAAAAAAAAAAAAACATAACAACAGCTAACGGCACTTTTGGAAAATATGTTAAATTTCGTATGGCTGGTCTCAATCCCATCTCTAACAGTTAGGAACCAGAAAGCGATCTCAAGTGTGTAACAGATTATGTTACATCTGCCTACTGCAAAGATCTTGCACTTTCCCCTGAAGCATCTGGCAAATGCATCAGAGACAGCATCAGAACACCAGAGCATCAGAGACAGGTTCCAGGAATAAATGGATTATGGGGCTCATCCAGTTTGGCCATTCCATGGCTCCAGAGTTTCCAGGATCAAGATTGCAATCTCAATTTTTGTGTATACAAAGTCCTTGCAGACACCAGTGAAGTGAAGCCATTTGAAGTAGCACTGTGTTTGTGATGGGTTGTGGATCTCATTATGCTGTTGCTGTTTTTCCTTAAAGCTCCAGATCTTGACGACAGATGATTAGGTGAAAACACGTTTTCTACATAAGACAAGTTTCTAGTCCTCTTCATTGTGAGGAAAACTAAGCATGTGATTCAAAGGCAACTTTAAGGCTCAGAAACCAAGAGGTAAGGAGAAAAAATGCAGCATTTGTTCTTCTATAAAAGTCTGTGATTCTGAAGTTAGCACAAATTCTCATGGTTGAGATGTCTGATACCTTGGGGCTTGGAATCCTGAATTTAAGGCAACATGAACTTCTTTGAATTCCCTCATATCTCAGTTCTTGCTCGCTTCTCTCAATTGCAGGGTTTCTGCTTGACAATCCCTCAGAAACCTCCTTTGTGGGGTCTGTCTCCCCCCATGCTGCTGGCTTTCTGGATTTCATCAGACACCTTATTTAAGTCACTGTTGTTCTTAAAGCTCTGGCTCATAGATTCACTCAATTATGCGAAAACACACATCTTAGAAGGGAAAGTTTTTACACTTCAGAGCAGCTAGAAAAAGCTAGCAATGGAGCCTGAATGTAACGCCAAAGCCCAGTATTCCCGGCCTGACGAAAACACCACTTTTTACACCCTTGAGGCACTTATGATTTGGGAGATTTGCATCTTGGGTCATGCATCTGAACCCCTGCTGGCAACATCACTCTCCCCACCCCTCAGTTCTGAAACGCTGCCCCTTGACTCCAGCTTGATCCTATGCCCTCCCAGCTCTTCACCACCACTTCCTTTCCGAGGGCTAAAATGGACTCCACAGTAATAATAAATAATAAATAAATAATAAAAAAGGACTTTGATGTTTAGTTCCTTCACTCACAGACCAGAGATTTGGCAGGGTTGGCTCCAGCTCAGCTACCAATGGCATGTCCTCAGCATGGCATGGGCTTTGGCCTAGCACATGTCACCATGGAGCTCAGCTTCCCCCCTCCCAGAGGTCTGTGCCCAGCCCCGCTGCCTTTCTCCTCCCTTGTCCCAAGGCACAGCACCCCCTGGTGCCAGGGGCAGACAGTAGCTCCCTTCCTCCTCTGCTCTGTTCTTGACCCCTAAATCAGGTGGGTGGGGATTTAGGAATCAACCTGGCAAAGATGATCACCAGTTTCCTACAGCTGCAGTAATTTGCCTCCTGCTTCCACAGCACAGCACCCTGCCGAGGCTGGGCTTTTGGAGCCCCAGAGACTTCTCGACTGAAGTCGGAACTGGACCTGAAAGCAAGGGCATTAACAGTTTGCATGGGAAGCAAGTCAGTGCTCAAACCCAGCTTTAGCACACAATGTGAACATACCCACATACTACAGTCTTGTCCCGGAGCCAACATCTCATGGCAGCATTTGGAAGGTGAACATAGGTACCTCCTAACTCTATGTAACCTGCTTGGCAAGGGGTTCCCAGCATGTCCCTCATCCCAGTGCACAGGTGTGAGATTTGCACCTGTGGCTGCAGAGCACAGGCAGAGCTTTCCAGGGAAGGTGTGCTTCCCAGCTCTTTCCTGTGCCAGTATTGCCGCCACCTGGAGATGAGAGGAATGAAGGCCTCCCAGCCATTTCCCCACCTTCCTCTGTCTGCTTTCTCAGACATTCAGCACCCTGCTCCACTGCAGCTGGAGAGGGCAAGCTGGCACCCACAGCTCCGTGGTTACCCTGTTGCAAGCCCAGCTCTGAGGAAGATGGGGCCCTTCTGCTCTTGGCAAAAACACTGCTGGCCACTACCAGAGGCCTTGGCTGAGAAATGCAACCCCACACCTCTGGGAAAGAGGCAACCTGCTGTAGGCTTTCCTGTCCTTATTAATTCAGAATTTAAGTTACAGGTCCATGCAAATGAATACATGCCTATGTGTTTGGCAGAGCTGTGTACATAGAGAAGAAGGGGTTTTCTGCACGTAT
This sequence comes from Penelope pileata, assembly GCA_013396635.1. Lineage (NCBI taxonomy): Eukaryota > Metazoa > Chordata > Aves > Galliformes > Cracidae > Penelope > Penelope pileata. The sequence goes on along the minus strand of WBMW01003581.1, from coordinate 2,196,160 downwards.
TTTATGGCGGTGTTCAAGTACAGAGATGGGAGAGAGAGCTTATGCACTGCATGCACACATGCGCATTTTCATGTTGTCTGCACATGTGCATGTGTATGTACATTTCCATATTGTATCTAATAGGCTCTTTGTTTCTCCAGAGAAGAAGGAAAAGGAAATCCGCATGTAATGAATCCATTTATTTTATGGAGCTCCCCTGGAGAGGGGCAGGGAGCACAACTTATGCAAAAAACAGGCAGCTGCTGTTGGGAGGGGTACACCAATCTGGTTTTGATTTTCATTTGTAAGTAGAGGTGGCCACACAAGCCAAGGCCTCATAAACTCCCTGTAGAGAAGAGTGGCCTGTTGGTGTGAGGCTGTCAGAGCCTATCTGGCCATTAGTATCGAGGCCTTTCTCCTCTGCATCTGACTAACTCCCGCCCTGTTGTTCTGCCTTCCCAGGACGTGTTTCCCCGTGCTGAGGCCTCCCATTAGAAGACAGAGGCAGAGCTGTACTGGGGCACAGACTGAAATCTTTGTGTTGAAGGGCAAAACACCCCTTACAGAGCATTTGCTGTTCATGTCACAGAGTACACTGTACACTACAACAACATTACAACAACATGACTTGTAAGCTACAGTCCAGTCTGTCATTTATAAAGACACAGGGAGTGAGAAGGTATGGAGAAATTCCTGGGCTGGAGGAAATATCCTGGAGACCAGACACCACTCATCTTTTTTCCATCCCTGCCATTTTGCAAAACTCATTACGTGCCATCTGGACATTTGTGGGTGCAAAGTGGAGAGTTTCCCAGTGGGAAAGATGTCTCAACAGGGGCAGAGCTCTCAGGAGAATTCTGTTTTATTATCTGATTTTTCATCAGATTAAGAGGTCAAAGTTACCCATTAGTAGCATGAGAGAAAACTGACCTTAGCATACTGTAACTTGCTCTATGACTGTCCCATATGACAAAGACATACGGTTTCCTGATGATCTCCCCCAGCTGCCTGTGCCAGGCCAGAGCTCATATGCCAAGAACCTAGCTCAAAATCTCACTCAGTGTCTGTATTCTTCATCATCACCTTGGGCATGCCCAGTAGAGGTACACAGGTAAGTGGACAGACAGATACATCAATTCAGAAAATTGGAAATTAAAATTGTTTTTTCCAGAAAACTGTCCTTAAACACTACCAGCAATTACTGTACAAGGTTAATAAATTTTGTACTTTTGTTGCTCTGTAACTTAGATCCCTACAGAGGTCACAGATTCACTAGTTATCAATGTAGAAAAATAATTTTAGATCCCTCAGCTACATGTTGTCCTTAAAGAGAACAGACAGCACTTGCCTGCTGACACTGAACTTTATTCTCCCAAGGAAAAAAAAATCTGTTAAAGGTCCAGTAGTGGGTCAGTGAGAATAATCTAGAAGAGGTGTGGATCACTTACCACTCCATAATTTGCCCGAACTACGTTGCAGGAGGATTCATTTTGAGAACTACAAAAACAAAGCTGGGCCATTCTTATGTACTGTCCTTATCTTCCAGGCTTTTCAGACAACATTTAAACCACACTCCCAGCAATACAAACCCTGACATCATGTTGCTATTGCACTACCAGACAGTTCTGAATCTCTTATTCCCTAGCACCTGAAACTTAAAAACATATATACACACACTTTTAAAGTATAAAGGCCAAGTATACACTGATGTGAAATGCTGGCCATAAAGAAGCTGCCAGAATGAATGCTGGTTTCAGATACCAGCGGGACCAAAGCCTCTTCTTGAAGCCTAAAGTGGTAGGCCAACTGCACCAATTTTCAGACCTAGGAACTGCTTTTACAGGTCAAGCTGGAAAAAGCTCCTATTATCAAGTTTAATGTGCAGAAGAATTAATCAGGTCACTGAGCTTCTCCCAGCAGAGGCTTTCAAGGATCCATCCAAAAGCTATTTTGTTTTGAAAGAGATCTAATTGCACACTAACTCTTAGAACTACTGGCCTTGCATCAGAGACTAACGAAGATAACCAGAAGGCCTCAAATTTATATTTAAGTGCCATCATCCACACTTGCATTTTGAAAATCTTCAGTTCAATGACTGAACTCCTTTTGAGAGCCAAGACTGAGAACCAATGACCAAAACACTGTCAAAGATGAGTAAGGAACAAAAAGAAAACATTATCTTAATGCCCTCATGTTTTACATTTTCTTTCCTTCTATATCAACATAGGCATTTTCAGTAGCATGGAAAAGGATATTTAGAATGAGAAATGTTGAGCTCCATCTCAAGCATGTTTTCATTTTTCATTTATTAAGAGCACATTTCAAGTTGTATGCTTGGAAACTGAACATCTTACAAAACCTTGGTTGAATGATACTGGATCTATTAGGTATTGTCACCAGTCCCTTCAGCTACTGCTTGTGTAATGCTTAATTTTCATGTGTTCATACAGATCTACAGGGAAGAGAGGCACAATTACACCCCAAGTTACGGTAAAGTTCCTGAGCTGCTCCAAGACTAAGGTTTGTCCCATGTTGCAAACCTCATCTAGCAAGAGGGCTGCTGATATACCTGCGCCAGCAAAAACCTTCATGTAGATGCATTTAAACTGACGTAACCATATATTGTCTTCATTTTTGTCACTGGATAAACAAGGAAAGAGCCCTAGGCAAGGAAGAGAGGAGACAGTAAACAATGCCCAATCCAGGAGATAAAACTTCTAGTTGTGCAAAGTACATTCCCACTAAGTGGCTCTGTCAATGTAGCAATGCTCTTGATCATTTTGGTAATTACCCTAAACTATTATTTCTCTAGAACTGCCACGTAGACCACATACAAGTGCTCCACACTCCATAAGTGATCAGCATGCAAAAGCTTACTCTTGCTATGCTGTTGGAGCTTCACTTCTGCTTCTAAAAATGCATAATTTGATCAAAGAAAAACATGTTGGAAAAAAGAATTTATGGCAAGAAGTCTGAGACAAAGCATAAAATTGAACCCAGGTCTTCTGCAACCTCAGCTAGTCACCTAAGAACATGGCTAAGATGCTGCTTTAGAAGCAGGACAGCCTAGAAGCACCCCAAGAAAATTTATGCCATCAAGATGTAACAACCCAGAAAATCAGAACCAAAATAATCCTGGGAGAAAAAAAGCAAGCTGTCTTGACGAATGTGTGCATAGCAGGGTATGCTCACCTATGCCACTGCATGCCATAACACAGAACCACACGCATCAGCATGTCATGCTGTGATATGACACTTCTACAAATATACAGTTCTGAGGACAAGGAGAGGAATTAGCTTTCTGCAGGATCTCTGAAGATCAAGAGAAGCCTCTATACAACTGGGAGGGAAGACTATATAATGGATTTCTGTTCATGGACAGCAAGCAAGAGCAGAGAAGGTTCCAGCCTGGTCTAGGAGCACCCACATGGGTATGGTAAACTGTTACTCCTTACACAAAAGCTATAGGTCCACTGCTGCTTGTTTGGAAAGGGTCTTAGTATACAGTGAGGACAGTTGTGAAAAATTTTGAAAGCCTAGTCCAGTTCAGCTGGTCAAGAACAATGTTCCTTCTAGCAGCAAATAACTCACCATAGCCCTACTCCTTCATCCAAGAGCTGATCACCAGGAATTACACCTTTTCAACCAGCTCTCAGCATTTCCTATTGATCTGGCTGAATTAAAGCAACTCCTAATCAAGACTGACTCGGTAAAGTTCCTAATGGATCAGAACTGACCTCAGCTGGCTCCTGCCATTTCCAAAAAGCTCCTGCTGGTTTGACTGTCCAAGCTCCAGGAGAACTGCATGCAAACCCTGCATTGGCAGAGTATTTCCAGAAAACAGAAGAGACAAAAAAAAAAAAAAAAAAAAAAAGGAACCCGTACAGTCAATTTGTCTGGAGGAAAATGTTTGCACAATCTCTGCTCTAGAGCTACTGACCCTGAACAGGACACCAAGACAAACAGGGCAGACTGGCATCCCAGACCTCAGCGACACAAGCTTCCTCAGCCCCTAGGCCGCTTTCTAGCTCTTTTTGACCACTCCAGGACTGGACACCAGCAAGACTTCATGCTGTAGAGAGAACTACTCTTACAAAGAGCTATTTCTCTTGCAAAGGACCAATAATATCGTCCCAAAGAGGACACTCAGACTCACCCTGTACTTTGGAGATGAGCCCAGCAGCACTTTCAGAATCATACGCACTTTCCTCACCCCTCTCAAGCCCTTGGCAGAACGGGGATCCAAAGCAATCGCTTTGATTAAATGCTTACGGCCACTTAAGCATCTGACTGCCATGCACAGCCCACCTGGCAAGGCAGGCACACCTCCCCCAAGCCCACACTGGGGCCATAACACTTACAGACTGTGTGGGGCTGCTCTGCTTGGGGCTGAGGAGCCTGCCACATTCCCCTCCAGCTGCGTTGTCGGCAGCATCATGCTGACAGGTTCAAGCCGTGCAGAGAGGGTTGTTTTTATAACCTGTTCTCTTTTAACAAAACTTTCCCAAGCTTATTCCTCTCCATTATAGTCAAGATCACCTGCTGCTCAGGAGGATTCCTATTCTTAAAGGGAAATTGCAGGAAAACGAGAAAGATTGACACATAGCAGCATCCAAGGAAAAAGACAACACCTTAGCACTAACCAGTTACTCCATATACTGAGCTCTGACAACATCCTTCATTTCTGACTGGCAACTCCCCTCCTTTCTCTATTGTTCTTGGTTTCACTGCAACAAACTCTGCACATGCCACTCATACTGACCTGTAGCTCTCCTATTCTTCCAGCCCTGGGACCAAGCATATTGACTTTGAGCCTTGACAGATAACCCACAACACCATGCTGGTCTACACATCACACCTCAGCTCTGTTATTCTCAATAACATGGATAAACACACAATCACAGGATGGTTGAGGTTGGAAGGAACCTCTGGAGGCTATCTGGTCCAACCTCCCTGCTCAAGAAGGGCCACCTTCAGCAAGTTAACTAGGGCTATGTTCAGAGAGCTTTCAAGTATCTCCAAGGAGGAAGACTCCACAGATTCTGGGCAACCTGTGTTAGTGCTCCTTCACCCTCCTAGTAAAAAAGCATTTCCTGATGTTCAGAAGGAACCACCTGTGTTTCAGTGTGCATCCGTTTCCTCTTGTCCTGGCACTGGGCACTGCTGAAAATAGGTTAGCTCCTTCTTTATACCCTCCCTTCAGCTATTTCTATACATTAATGAAATTCCCGAGCCTTCTCTAGGCTGAAGAGTCCCAGTTGCCTCACTCTCTTCCCCATAGGAGAGATGTTCCACAGTCCCTTCATCTTCACGGCCCTTTTCTGGACTCTCTCCAGTATGTTCATGTCTCCCTTGTAAAAAGGACTCTGGAGTTTTTACTGAGCTGTCAGCAGCGATGCTCAGCTCTTTTCCTAAAGAGAAAGAATTAAATTAGGGCACTTTAATATGGCTGAGCAAATGAGGTTTCTCCCAAGCATGTGTTACCTTTTAGCATTCTACAGAGAACTTAATTTGCCATTGAGATGCCTTTTTAGTAAACTTAGCTGGGTCTCTCTGAACTTCCCCATAGTCCTCTCTAGTCTTGACCAACTAAATTTGGCCAGTGCTCACATGCTAATATTTAAAGCCCCTGCAGCGCAAATGAAAAAAACATGCTATAACAGGATTCTAAACAATACCATTTGTTTTTGGTCTCAAAATTTTTGTATTGAATTTCATGCTCTTGAATCCACAGCCCTGAAAACCAAAGTCCTCTTCCTACCCAAAAAGGACTGAAAAGGCAAGACGAGAACAAGTTTCTCTGCAGTCTGCAAGGGGATCAGCTTTTATGTTCCCTAGTGAGTTTAGACTGAGGAATATTTAGTCCGTAACTTCTTTGATTAAACTATCAATGAAAGCAATGAAACCCTAATGCCTTTCTGAGGCAGGGATGCTCTCACCCACTAGGAGCTGGACTACAAAAAAAAAAAAAAAAACCTTCTCACACATGTGCTGCCAAATATCTGTCAAATGGGAACAGCTTATTGTGAAACGTTTTTGCCATGAGAATGAATATTCACCCAAGAACAAAACAAAACCTATCAACCTCTTTGACTTTAGAAACAAAAAGCCCTCTGGCCGAGAGTTTCAAAGTTGTTCACCACCCTCAGTTGGCTTGTGATCCAGGATCCAGCAAAGTTCAAGAGCTGCTGCCCAGTAGGGCAGCGAATGAGATCCCAAACAGGTGTGGACCAGGTGTGAGAAAGAAGAAGGTTAACACACCCCATCCATCACTGGACAGCACATCTGTAAAAACGGAAATAAATATCAACTCAAGTCAAAATCTTGTCTGGAGATGAGCAGAATTGTCCCCAGTGGCAACTAAAGAATATCATGCGGTGAGGACTGCAGCTGAGCTGATTTACTGCTAAACTGTGCTTGTATGGCTGCAAGAGGCTCTCGTTCCCTCACTGCTCAATTACTCCTTCTCAATATAAGAGACAAAGAGGCCTAGTGCTCTTCTGAATATCTCAGGTTCATTTTTCCAGTTACAAAGCAAATGGTTTGAAGCTTCATTGTCTTGCCAGACTCATAAAAAGCAGCCATCAAATGCTAGCCAAATTGTGAAGAACAGCATGTTTCATGAAAACCCAATTAAACTCTGGCCATCAGTATCTCACTTTCATCTCTGCCGAGCACCGTCTCAGCTTTCTTGTTGTATGCCAAGCTCATATTCTTCTCTGATTCAGTCAGTGAGATTACAGTTAACAGTTTCATTTTGTTTTGCTATTTTGGAGGGGGGGGGAGCAGAGCCCTTCTTGTTTATATACTAGATCTGCAGGGTACCAGAAGCAATTATCTTTGGGGTCAGGATGGGAGTTTGCTTCTGTATCTCAGATATCAAAACAAGAATTGTTTGTCATTATCATCCATACGCACATACACTGAATGCCATTCCCAGAGAGAACTGGCAAATAAAATGAAAACACAATGAGAAGTGCAGCCTTGTGATAGACTTTGGAAATCCTAATCAGTAAAACAGCTTTTTAAGCTGCATAACATAACAGAGGCCCATGCAAGTCTCTGTGGCCCCAAACACCAGGAAAACTCCCTCTTTGTTGTCTCTAAACATGTAAGTATCCAGCTGACTGTGATTCATTTTAGGAAGCCATAAATGCAGGAAACGTATTGTGTTTTCACCTGACTGGACAACTATTTTCCATCAGCCTCCAACTCCCTTCCAGGCCACTGATTAATGAAAGCAAAAAATTCCCCTGGATACAGAAGTAAGGGTCACTAAAAATACAATGCAACAGAATGCAATGCAGAAGTCATGTACAATTTGGGATGAAGTAAAACTGTTTTTAATAGATCAACAACCATCACCTAGAACTCCCCTTCAGCCCATCTGATCTTTTTTCCAGCGTAGCAGTCCAGGAAGCAAGTTTGCTGATGGTTTAAACAAAACAAACAAGAGATGTCCTACTGTCCTCTGTCACTATCACCCTTCTGTTGTCCTCTTCTGTCTTCTAATATGACTGTATTCTATCATCTGCTACTCACCATAGTTCTGGTGCAAGTTATAAAAATGCAGTGAGAAGGGCAGGCCCTGCTTTTATTTGTCATATTTGATGTTTTTCACGCTGACAGTATCAGAAAATGCAGAATGCAAAAAAAAAAAAAAACCCACAACCAACCTAGAGAGCAAAATACATTCTCTCCAGGTTTGCAAAATGCAAAGATAGATTGAGGTTCAGTTAACTCGCTTCTGTTGATAAAGCAAATCTGTCAGGACTCAAGGTAGTAGCAAACATAGGTGTGTACGAGTAGAGTCACATTGTAAACTTTTTACCAGCTGGAAAACAGCAGCATCATAAAGAAATGCCAGCCTGAGAACCACATCAACAGCACAGTTGCCTAAACGAGTGCTCTTCTCAGAAATACTCAGAGGAGTTAGATGACTGAAAGCCTCCAGAAGTGAAAGGCTTTGAGGCAAATCCAGCCGATATATTTGTTATACGGTGCCAGCATAATTTCCCCTAATGGCTAGAGAAAAGGGGAAGCATGAAAGGGGTCAGTGGGGAATGTATGTGCATGTGGGGGAAGGGGGGCAAAGAAAAGGCAAAACTAGCTGAGAACAGGCTCCATCTAAATTGCATACAGACCTCACACAAAGCACAGAGAATTGGTCAGTAGATTGAAGCCATCTGGCTGGAGGAGCCATAAGAAGAAAACCCTGCTGGAGATCTCTCCATCACGTCCCATCGTGGTCCAACATCAGAGCACAACATGGGTTTCCCCTGCTCCAAAGTCATGAAGCTAAAAACAGGAAGAAGGGCAAGAAGAGGACTGCGAAGTTTGTCATTCTGACAGAGCCTCTCCTATCCTCACAAAGTATAGACCCAGCTGGCACTCTACTGCAAACAATTTCAATCTTGACTCTTTGTCTTGTTAAAAAAAGCAAGAACATTTCAGTGAAAGCCTAGGTGTTTGACTCCTGTCTGGAACAGGCTGCAGAGCCTGCCCTGCGCTCAGGCAGCTCCACTCTGATCCGAGTATCAGAGCCCGAGCTAGTGGATCCTTCTGCACTCAGAGACTGGGAAGCTCAAATATGTCCACAGTAAACACTCAGCAAAGCAGCTGCCACAGCGATACATCAGTTTGCTGAAAGAAAAGTTAGAGCATCACTTCTTTTGCCTACAACTGTGGTAGCGAGAGAAACCGAGTTGAGGCTCCAGCCAACAGCACAAAACACTGATGCAGACAGCTGGTTCAGCCTTTCAAGACGCTCCAGCAAAAGACCACCCCAGGGCTGTCCTCACACAAATGAAGCAGAGAACTCCTGGTCTCCTCCTGCTCATCCTCACCATGTACAAACACGTCTGTTGAAGTCAAACTGAGCATTTGCTACAATTCAGTCTGAAAACATCTGAAGACGCAACCATTGCTTTAGGGCCCCGATAAACCTTCTGTCTTCATTTAATACAAATTAAAATTGATTGTATTTCAGCACACTGGGATCTGAGTATTCAATATTGCAGCAGTCTTTTTGACAACCCTGCCCTACAAATTCAATACTTTTCACTGTCTGTTCTTCTGAAGTCCCTCCTTCACCTACCTTGGAAAAAAGATGCAACATCTGGAAAAATTAAAGCTTTGGATGGTTGCCGGTCTGATGGCTATGATGTTGTTACAGAATTTCTTATGATTCTTCCATGCAGCCCAAATATTAATTTCCAGAGATCAAATCTGAGTGCAAGCAGTTCAGTTGTTTTCCATCATTTTGACTTACTTGACACTTTGGGAACATTCCATATGGGCAAAAGCCATATTTTTTTAAACACTGAAAATCTCAGAACTTATCATTTCTGTATCAGAAGTGAATTTCAGTGAACCTAAAGGTTTTTCCCTCTAACAAATGCCATCACTGACATATTTCAACCGGTGTCATCAACGCCACAGATACTGGGTATGAGAACAGTAGCATCTAAAATGTGTAAGGAGAGAGGCAGGTGGGGGCAGAAACAGAACTGAAGCGTTATTGAAAAGGGAAGTTGGATTAGTTTTCCCACTGGAGTTTTCTTGTTTACACTAGGCTTGAAATATTGGAAGGAAACATAATAAAATTACTTGGTTATTTTACTTTGAAAAATAACCATATCCACTGGGGAAAGAAGGAAACCTTAAAAATATAAACAAAGTTATTTCCATGCAAGTTGCTCATTTTCCTACTGGAGTGTCATCTCTTCGTCCTATATCTCTGCTCTCTTTGCAGCTTTTCCTTCTTTTCAAGCACTTCTTCATCTCCCTCCACACTTCAAATTACTGATTTCTGTCCCAATCTCATTCTCTCCCACCTTCTTAAAGCCTGTTTCAGAAGATAGTTTCCACTGCATGGACACAGCCATTTAGGGTTAGCTGTTCTTTTGTGAAATGAGTAGGCCTTTCTTGTTGACAAGGATTTGGCTACTCTCAGGCAGGACACCTGATTCACATGCAGGAGATAAACCCTGCAGTAGTCTCTGAGCCCTAACAGGCTACAACACCAGACAAACTTCAGAGAGGTCCCTGTATCACAGTGGCTCTGAATGGTTGAGTAATGATGAACTGCACTCTTGGTGCAATGTGATTGTTCATTATTCCCTTCTTTTATTCAGGTTTTATTCAGACTTAAAGGGGTTTTAACACTTGTGACGATTGTTGTTTTGTTTTTTGTTTTACCATCAGCAGCTTCATTTGAATTATCCAGCTATTTTTTATCTAACTATAAAATATTATTGTAACATGCTCTTTTCCAAATATGGACAACCTAATGGAAGAAACCTGTGAATCTGTCTTTCTCCTTACAACTGAGCAGCCCCAGAACAGTTCTGAAGATTTGTAGCACTTCATACACACACGGCTATCAAGCCATTTTGAAGAGCTCACTAAATTTCCTCATTTAAAATCTTGGAGGATCAGTTGTTGGACTTGAATAAATTTCTTCTGCTTTTGATCACTCAACATCAAATTACATGCTACAATAAGAATTCTAGACCTTTTGCAATGTACTTATCACCAGATTCAGAAGGTTTCCTAAATTTTGCAAGAAGGGGGAAGGGAGGCAGGCTGTTGGATGAAAAGCGAACGCTGACCTGCAGTGACCCCTTCTGGAAAGCACCAAAAACGAACCATTGGAAACAAACCTGTACTGGCCTGGGGGGCCCATCTGGGAACTTCTTGACCTAATAGCTTTTTTCCATCTTGATTTCTGTGACTTTTAATCTTGTTTCGTTGGAACAGCCTCAGCCTTCATAAGATATTTGCACGAGTAAAGCTCTGGAGCAGATATACATGTCATCTATTAACATCCAACAGACCAAAAAAAAAATGCCCAAAGGACCAGAAGAGCTTCTTTGTTGTTGGACGCAGAAAGTAGCAATATGTTATAGTAAATAAAAAAAATAGCAAAACACGCTCAATTTTCCAAGAAATAACAAAAAGCAGAACACAAATTCATATGAAAAGGAAAAACTGTGTCTTACAGAAGATCTACAATGTCTAACCCCAAAGCAGTTCAAAGAAGGGAATACCATTTCTTTGAGAACAGTGCCATAAAATCTTTGGAGGCCAAAAGCAATTAGGATGTAAGTTCCTCATCTAAAATATGATACTTTGCTTCTGCCTAGCCCCATGCGTGTGAGCACAGGTTTAATTTTAATTCAGAAGGAAAAGCATTCATTCTTTAATGGTCGGTGACATCCCATTCCACGCCTTGGAAATGTCTGCTTCTATCTAAACTGGACCACCCTCTGCAGCGCTGACAAAGCACAGGCCATGGCTGAAATGACTTACAGAAATAAAGTCATTTTCTTTTCTTTTGTACACAGACATAGTATTCAGGATTATTTTTTTCTTTTACTTCTGCATACAAGGGCTTGATGAAATAAACACATTCAGAAGTTATCTGTAAGAAATCAGAAATATGTCAAATTTCCAAACTTGGAAGGAGATGATGGGCTTCAACCCAAGTTGGCATAAACTTTGTCTCTGTTGGACTCAATGGTCTGCATTGCTGATGGTTGTAGAAAATACTCTGAAGGCAAAGAAAATAAGAAAATGTCTTGGGGAAGGAGAAGATTCACTCTATCAAAATTCTTTAAGAAAGCAACTGTTTTCCTTCTTTGCGTTAAATTATGCATCACTTAAATCACTTTAGGGGCAGCATTTGTTTGAGGGTAAGAGAAGCAAGTGGAGCACTTTGTTATCTGAACTATCACCAGGTTGGTGGCATTTGTCATACCAAAACCCACAGCGCTGCTTAAACATCATCAGTGAAAGGCAAATGACACGGAGCACTTCTTGAACAGCACCCAGCCCTCTCTGTCTCCTTATCTTTACCATGGAGAGGCAGCACTATGCTTACCAACTGCTGGTTTCTATCCCACTGAAACAGTTGGCCCTTTAGTTTTCCCCTTCACACGAGACAAGTGGAGGAAACTAGGTTTAATTTAAGACATTGAATAAACTCCCCCAAAAGGTTGCTACAGTCAAACTCCTTCCACCAGAAGGAAGCTCTGTATTAAGAAAAACAAAGTGTGACATTTCTACATCAGTGTCTAGCAACATTCCTTCTCCTCATAAGGAAATTATCCCCGGACTGGATGGCAGTAAATATTTTGTTTGGCTCTTATTTCTAAGCTTTTGGACAAGCTGAAGATCACACTGCTTCTAGAGATCATTATATAGCATAACGCAGCAAGAGAGGAAGAGGTCTCTTCCAGCTAGCTTTTTTAAACTCCACTTGTTCTCTGAATAACCACAATGGCCCTGTTTTCATTGCCTGGCATACAGCACAGATGTCTGGACAGAAGCCCTGCCTTCATTCCGATTTCTTTGGAAAAGTCCTAGAGTTGAGTGCTTAGAAATTCTGAAAGAGATCTGCACCTATTTCCTGATCTCCCATTCTACAGGCTAAGGAGATGATGATACCAGCTGAAGAATCTCTCCGGTTTTTATTAAGGACTACACAAACAAATACTAAGTGTACCCCAGTTTGAAAGCATATGCTTTTAAACTGGACTGCAACAAACATCAAGAAACAAAAGGAATGAGGTAGAAGATCTCCTGAGATGGGAAGATCACTTTTTTTTTTTAAACATTTTGTTATACGTTACATTTACATCACTATTTATATTTTACATCACATTTTTGCTTGAAACTCAGAAAAACAGACGGTATATCCTGCATGAACACTGCAGACCACTGGTACGAGCAAACGGCATGAAGGACTGACTACCAATGCACATGACGCCCAAGTGATTGCTTCTCATGTTAGTTTAGGTTCCTAATGTTTATTTTAAGCTAACAAGCATTTGCAAAAAACCCTTGAATGGTCTCTGCTATTGGGTACAGATCAACTCAACCTCAACTACACCAGAAGGCAATTCAGCAAGACACAGCATTGTCATTAACAATCGGTGTTAATGGTTTTGTTGGTATCTAAAGTCATAGCTACCTGGTGCACCATCCCCAACTGGCACCTCTAGGCTAACTTCTACCAAAGAAAGGTGGAAGAAGCTAAAAGATGGCAGCGTACTAAGAAAGATGCTGGGGAAATTGCTTTCTCAGCAGTCTGCAAGCTGCTCAAAATCTGCCATAGGCAAGTGACACTCATCCAAAAATAAAAAGCATGGAAACTGGACTGAGCAGTGACAAAAGTTTACAGCCTGACAACATGCTGCTTCAGATCTTTGCCTGCTGAGTAACATAAGCCAGCACAGGAATATATACTGACCACAGCATCCCTAGCAGATGGGAAATAAACACATCTGAGATAAGCCCTTTCCTCACACCTGGAAAAGGTGAAAATCTGAGCTGCTCTGGGGCCCATCCAAACAAGAGAGCCTCACTATCATGCAGTCTAAGCCAAACCAACCCTCTCTCCTCCTCTCACTGGAGAGTCAGGAGAGACACAAAACACCAGTAGCCACCCTCCCCTTCCTCCTATTCCCCCTCAGGTGACGAGGGCGGGGAAGAGCCGCGCCTCAAAATGGCGCCGGAGAGCCCGCCCCCCCGCCAGCGGAAGCGGGAGTGACGGCAACGAGGGCGACGACAAGATGGCGGCCCCCAGCCTGCTGCGCGGGGGGTTGAGGCGGTTGTTCGCCGGGCTTTGGGGAAGCAGTTGGGCCTCGCCGCCGGTCCGAACCCTCCGGGAGGGTGAGTTCAGAAGTGGCCCTGGGCCAGGGGAAGCGCCGTTTGGCACCGCCCCGGCCCCCGCGCTGCCCCTCGCCCTGGTGCCTCTGCTTTATTTCTTAGGCAGAACGAGCCTTATTTTTTAATTTTTTTCTCGTCTCTTATTTTTTTGTGCAGTCGTGGAGGTGACTGAAGGCAACACGACCACAGTAAGTCTCTCCCCACTTCTTTCTCTCAGCCCACACTGTCGTTTCTCCCTTCTGCAGAGGGAAATGAGCCTGTTGACCCCAAAAAGGGAGGGTGAAAGGGTTGGCTTTCTGCCCAAAAGGCTTCACAGTGTGTGAAGGCAGAACAAAGGTGGGAGCATGTTACAAGTGTAGTTAAACCAGACAGCCACAGAAAGTCTGGGTCATCACCCTATTGCTGGTGAGGTGATGAAGGGCTCCAGTCAGGGCTGCCCAGAGTGCTGAACCTGTTGTGTTATAATGCTCCATACAACTGGCAGACCTCACTACAGGGCTTGAAATGCTGAAGTCAGTTCTCCACTCTTCTTAAGTGACACCGGACATCACCTCAGCCCTATAGTTAGCATGAGCAGGCATAAAGAAAGTTTGCCCAAGTACAGGATTATGTGCCAGCTGTGTGACACATGTCACTTGCCTTGGATCCAGATTGTTGGTTAACCACAGTGTTTCTCAGTGACTGCTGGTGATGTAAAAGGTGCAATTTACAACACACTCAATACGAAGAGAATTCAGTAAAATATGTGCTGTCAACAGATTGACCCTAAATACAGAAAGAATACTGCTTCTGAAAAGGGAAGTACTGAGGTATCTGATAAAGAGCATTTTCTCAGCTACATAACACAAGAAGAAAGACCAAAGCATTAGAATTTCACTTGGTTAATACCATCTGATTTGTTGTACTTTATCAAGAATATTATTGTTGAAATGCTTCTTCTCCTTAATTAGGGTGGGGGGGCAAGATTTCAGTATTATGTTCATGTTGTGTATGACAGTAACTAATGTTTGAAGACCAGCAGTACAGATATTTTGAAGTGTTTAAATACCATTGGGAGAGTAGAACAGGAATTTTATATTAAAAAATGGAAGAGACTTTCTTCCTAATGAAACAAAACCTGATTGTTTATGCCATTAAAGTCTGAGTTTGTGTGTCATATTTGAGATTGTGGATACTGTCATGTTTGAAACTTGAATGGAGTAGGTTACTTATATTTTAGAGGTATAGTTTTTTTTTTTTACACTAGCAGAGCTGTCTAGAAAAAAAATCTCAACTTCCTGTCTGTCTGTAGAAAGATGGGGAAGATCTGGATATTCCTGCTGTATAACGTCCTAGCATCAACCTACGATCCATCCATGCTTATAGATGAGAAAATCATGTAACAAATGATGCACATTAGCCAACTAGAGCGCGATGCATTTCTCAGTGTATCTTATGGTTGTTCCATTTATCCTACCATCTCCATGTCAGACTTTTCTGAATCCATCTGTGCTCATCTTACTATGTACTCTTGTCCTTAATGTTGAAGGAAGCGTTTGACATGAACTAGGTTAATGAATCCTAGAGAAACGTAGATTTCATCAGCATACGGAGAATGTCAAACCTCCATATTCACTCTTAGTTTTCTATCAGAAGAAAAAGAACTGAGTTGGGTTAACAATGAGCATCCTCAGTTATTGGTCAGTAATTTTCAAGACCTGTATGCTGAAATTTTTCTCAAGAAAAATCGACATAGCATTCTGATTTTTCATTCATTTTCAAGATGAAATTACAGCTGAAGTACAGTCTGAAATCAGACTAGCAAGAATCTGAGGGGAATAATTACAGTGGCTTCCCCAGAAATAATTTTACTGATGTATAGAAAAGTAGATATTGACCTGTATTTTATATTCATTATTAATGTAAAACTAGCTGTCCTACTTGTGGGAGAAGGAACTTTACTTGAAAATGAGTGCTCTCTCTCTTTGAGGTGTGGAAATGCTTCAACTACAAACTTCTTACACTATGCACCTTTCTTGTGCAGTGATGGCAAATGTAAGATAGTCCTGACACTTCAGGTGGATGTCAGTGTCCCATACCCAAAATCATGTTTTCTTCTCAGGTTTTCAGGCACCAAATCTGACAGTTCAGTCAAAATCGGCTTTTTTCTTAAAAGTAGCATTGTGTTTCTTCACAGTGTGTGAGACTAAGGTATGCACTATTTCTTTTTAAATTCTCTGGCACTTGAACTATTTGACCCTAACAGCTGGTGTTCCATATCTGGTTTTAATCTTAATTTGACCAGAAATATTTTCCTCCAAAATATCTTGAAGAAAAACTGACTTAGATTTATCATCTTTTCTGTCCATTCAGCTGGAAGGTGAGAGCTCTTACTTCTATTCATAAGTCTTCAAAAGACAGTCAAGTGCATACTTGTATAGACTTCATACTCCTAACATCTACATTTAGAAAATAAATTTCTCAGATTCCTCCCACGCACGCCTTCTAGACTTCTTCATATGTTACACTTGAGAAAAGTTGAGTGTTAGATATCACTATTCTGTAGTGACAGAGAAGATTGTAAAATCATCTCCCAAAAGAATTTTTCAGGGAATTGTAGTAGAAAAAATATTAACATATTTATAACAATAATTGAAGACAAATCACATAGACAGCTTCCAGCAGTCCTTTCTTAAATCCAACTTTTGCTCATAATTTCCTGTTGGTTGTTTATAATCTAGCAAGCCTATTCATGTTTTGGCCCA
Source organism: Penelope pileata (assembly GCA_013396635.1). Classification (NCBI taxonomy): domain Eukaryota; kingdom Metazoa; phylum Chordata; class Aves; order Galliformes; family Cracidae; genus Penelope; species Penelope pileata. The sequence goes on along the minus strand of WBMW01003581.1, from coordinate 2,179,763 downwards.
TGGCAGGCCTCTGCTATTCTGTGATGCTCTCACATTACCAGTGAAAATGTGTTAAGACTTTTGGCTAAAGGATCACTACAGCTGCAAGACATAGTAGTTGAAAGGAATACCGCAGTCAATGGAATTCAGTCAAGTATGAGAACTTCACATTAAGCGTGAACCAATTTAGATTTAAATAAAATATGTACAAGAATTTACCAAATAGTTTTCTGTATTCCTTGGATTTATTCCTCACCCTCCATCATCCTTGAATATCTGAAGTGCTTGATTTATCTATATATGAGTGATTTGTCCAATGCAAGTCCTGTCCCCTTCATATCTGCAAAATATCGGTTAACACATTGTGGACTTGATGAAAGATACTCCTCAAGTCACAGGGGAAGTTAGAGGTCTATATTATGAAATCTTTGCTTAGTCATTTTACCCTTTGAATTGTTTCCTAGATTGAAGGGAGAATTATAGAGGATGCTGAAACACCAACTCCTCCTAACCCCTCTGGCCAGTGTCCTATCTGTCGCTGGAACCTGAAGCATAAGTATGACTACGTGGTAAGTTTAATGAAGGAGTATTTCCCCACAGGTGGATAAATATTGCTCTCAAATGTGGCATACTACACATATAACACTATAACCTTCCCCTTTCTTCTTTTGCTGCATGCAGTAAAAATAGTCAATTCCATCTCTGCTTCTTTTAAGCATAAAAAGTAACTTCCTCCGTAGTAATTGCTTGCCTTGGCTGATTGTATTCCTTGGAAAAAGAAGGATTTGTTCCTATCAAATCAGCATGCATGTGATTCCAAACCTGTTTACTGCTGGCCATCTGATCTGAGAGGCTGTATCTCTCTTATGTGCCTAGCTGCCCTTCAGCATTTTGCTTTTAGGGAAATGGAACTGGAATGCAACATTTAGCCAACAGATTCAGGCCTGTTGTAACTCCAGAGAGGCCAGAAAACTTGACTAAATCAATTGTGTATTTGAGCACTGTGGTTTCTTCTTGGGTCATTGTCCACTAAGGTAGTAACTGGTCTACATACCTCTTAGAGCTCTTAATGGATACGAAAGGAGAGCACATACGCTTACCTCTCCTTCCTCTTACCAAGGGAAAAAAAACAGATTTGATTGAAGCCTTTTGCAGGAAATTCTAATTAGAGTATAAATAACTGTTATGCAAATGAAGAGACAGAATTGCTTCAGACAAGTTCTCTCTAATCCCAGGCAAAGCATTATAGCTTTTAACAATGGACATAAACAAAGGTTCCACACCAGTTTTGACTCACCCAACTGGTAAGGGAGATGTTCAGCCACACAGCACTCCTTTCCAGGAAGCAGCCTAGTTCCAAGGAGCATTCTCCTTTCAGTGGTGGCCCTTATATGAGCCCAAGGTGGCTCTGCCATGAGTCCACCCCTTCTGATCACAAGGGAAGCACAGGTGCAAACAATTTACTTGTTCTCCCTGGGCAGCCACACCCCTTCACCAGGTGCTCCATCACCAGTTCAAGCCATGACCTAAGAGTTCTCCCACAATAACACTAGATGTTGAAGATGGCAGGAAAATTATGTAATGCTTTAAAGCAAAATCCCAACAGTCAAAAACACCTTAGAATAAAGAGTGTGAGATAGAAGTTGCAGACTGTAGCTTCGCCAGAGGTCATTCAAACACAGAGTTTATGGAAGGACTAAGTGCCCCCACAAAAGCTAAAATCCCAGTACTGGAATCAGAAAAGAAAAACAGACAGGAACGTGCTGTTACTAAGATAAAGCAACAGGGGAGTCAGAACAAGTTCATGTCAATAGGATTCGGGTGACAGAGATACAAATACATCTGGAGGAAAAAAAATACTTGTGAGAAAGAAAGGTCATTAATGAGAAGAGAAGGGGACTGAAAGCCCTGTTGGCTGCAGAATGACATGCAGTCCTAGTGCATGCACACACAAATGAAAAATTATGTTTGAATATCTAGGTGCTAGTAGCAATCTTGCAAATGACTACTGCAAAACAACAACAACAAAAAAAAAGGTACAAACTTAAGCAACAGAAATAACTTGAGCATTGAATTAGATACAGACCAGTAGGCCTGGATTGCATGTAGCCCCAAGATCTTTGGGGAGTTAACTAATAAATACATTATTTGACTTTGGAAGGATTAAGTGTGGAAAAAGTCCTAAGGAATCACCAGATGCTCTGATCTGAGTGCTGTCAATGATTCCAGCTCAGGCTGTGTGCAGCATTAAACAGAGAAATAAATGTGGGGGCAAAGTGTTTAGTGTTCTCTGGTCCAGTTTTCCAGCGGTCTGGGTAAGCTAAAAGATACTGAATTTGCAGGTGAGAATAAGTAAGGAGAAATGGTAGATACCATTAATGTATGGAAACAGATCAGATATGTTTTGTGTTGTCCGTGTTTGAATGCTGGGATTTCTTGCAAGACACACTTCTTCATGGTTGCTGAACTTAGTGTCCACAGTAAACCAGTCACACTGGAAAATAGTTTTCTAAGGGTAATTTAGTGTCACGTGCAAGTTAATGCATGGAGTCAACAGCATCACTAAACTGGCTAACTTTACAGATTTCCTGAAAGCATTCCATGAGTCCCATGTTAGGAAATTCAGAGAAACTGTGAACGGGTGCTCGGGGTTGAAATGAGCTATTGGAGAGGATCAGATCTTTGAAATTAATATGAAGACATTTGCTGCTGCTCTCTGTGGTGGTGGACTCAGTTGGACAAAGAGATAACAGGGTCACTGAGAATCAAACAATTGATTTTAGATAATCCTGAGTTCCAGGATTAGAAGTAGACTGTTAGGCAAATGTTATGTGTGTTTGTACTGTGAACTAAGATTATGCATTTCTTCCATACTGAAGCACAGTTGATTCTTAGATCCTGATCTCCACTGGTCAGTATAGAGGCAAAAGAAAAACAAATGTGAGAAGAGATCCTGCAGCCAGAGTCTTGAGAATCATTGTTGAGATTGTTCCCAACAATCTAGGAATCCTAGGCAGGGGTCTGTCCTGACTGTTGTGTAGTTTTTGAATGCATGTGTTTCCAGGTATGTATCTCCAGTACTCCTGCTGCAGAGCAGAGGAGAATCTGGACAAAAAGCTAAAGAGAGCAGCATGAACTAGCGTATCAGAGTAGCAGGAGGTTTCTACCTCAGAATTTAGAACTATTCTTCCACAGGGCTGATAAGAAGTTTCATTTCTGGAGTGGATCACGTCTTCTGCTTGAATAAGTTTGTTATGTGTTTAAATGTCAGTTGAGGATTTGTAGGCTTTTAAATGTTAAGGTGAATAAAATCTCCCTTTTCTGCACATAAGCTCTCTGCTGTTCTTCTTTGCTGCAGCAGAGATGACTATCAGAATCTTGAAGTGCTCAAATAATAGAGTGCAGACACATCACTGTGTGTAATTAAATGGTGGCACAATTTACTCACTGGTGGTTGAATTATCCTAAAAGACAGTAAATCAAGAACAGCTATTTTTGTTAAAGATACAGGCCGGTTCATACAGCATAATCTATGACCTGTGTTCAGTAAGAGATCAGAATAGATGGATCACAGTGGTTCCTTTGAGACTGATAAGCTGAGATCAGTCAGTTGCACAGAAGGGAAAGTGTGAGCTTTTTTTGCTTGGGATGCTTGTAATTGGAATGAATAAGGCACTATGAAAAGGGAAGTGTTGAATTAGCCCCCGAGGGAGCTGAGTAATATGACCTCATAGGACTTTCCTTTTGTCATGGGCAACTAGCACAGTCTAAAGTAGTGGCATAATGAGTTACTTTAGCTGTCGGAGAACTGGGGGACCAATGTCTCCTAAGTTATTAATCAACCAAACAGGCATTGTGAGCACTCTCGGGTCATGATTCCAACCTGCCTCAGCTGTGGTGTGGAGGGCTGCAGTTGTCATTGCCAGTTCAGTCCTTAGTCTCTGCTGAGGCTCAGGATAAAGAAGCCCAGGGCACAAATTCCCACAGTTTGAGGTCTGGGTATGACTATCCACCAAAAGTGAGACTCGGTTGATTTTTCATAGCCGTTGCAGATTTAAAAAAATAAATAAATAAAGTGATTTTAATCATTGTCAGGCAACTGGGTTGGAACCTGCAATCCTCTTACAAAACGCCTAGAGGATGGCGTACAGCTCCCAGGAGTAAGGGTGAAGGAAGAAGTATATTCTTGTGTAACTGGAAATAATGACTTGTCTGATACAATCCAGTAGTAATTTGACTACACAGACAGAAATCTTATTGTGGTTAATGAAGGCCTTAACGACTTGCATGTAACCAGTCAAGGATCTTGCTTTTCAAATTGTCTGCAGATACTAAAATGCAGAGATGCCTCTGCATTTGAGCTGCTATCCATTCACAAGAATGTGATATACGTAGTGTTTTGTTTAGCAAGTTTATCCAGACCTTTTAGAGGTGGAAGCTAAACTTGTTTTTGCTTTTTCTCCTTATCCACTTCAAACATCATTAGTCTGAGTAGGCAGTAAATATGTCATCTTGCTTTGGCAGCAATTAGGGGAAACCAAACTGCAAGCTTTGCCTGTTAGCCCTAGATTAATTCAATCCAAGTTGTTTTCATCAAATGCAGATTACAGGCGGTGGGAATCTGGGTCCAGCCTCATGGGAGCTGTCCAGTGATTAAAGCAAAGCCGTGGTTACGGGCTTGGCTGTCCACTAGCACAGAATGTGAATTTCATGGAACATGACGGCACCATGAGAACTTGCCAGACATTTTTTTTTCTTTGACTCTTCTACATAGCTGCTCGCTTCCCTCCACAGCTGCCCCATAAAGTTGGCTGTACCTGTCTGCTTTCTCCCTGTGGTAAGATGCATCTGCACAAGTACACTGGGAGAGGCACCTGGCCCCTTAACTGTGGGGATCTTCAGAAATGGACAAACCTTCTGTCGAGTATGCAGCATTTTAAGCCAGATGGCATGAGTGTGATTTGGAGCTGCAGCAGCTAGGATATAGACGATTTCACTTGAGAATTGACTGCCACACAAGGGAGCTGGTCAGCTGGTGACACTGTTTGTCAGAGATAATAAGAGAGAGTGGATTTTCCTGATTTTTTTCCAGAAGAAGAAAAAGGAGTATCTCCCTTTACTTTTCACCACCCCCCTTTGCATGGAAACACTTGATAACAACCCTGTGACTCCATAAGGCGTGGTGCTAATATGAGAAAGCGCTTGGACCACACACCCTTCACGAGAGCCTGTGGCCTTCTTAAGTTTCCACAGCAGCAAAGATTGGAACTGCCTCAAACCTGCCATTAGCTCCATTTTCCCTCTTCCCCACAGAGCAACGCAGCAGGCAAGTAGCAGAGTCTAGAAAGTTTTTCTAGGCACTTCGAGCTGAACAGCCCTTTCTCACTTAGGGCAGTGGTATGTTTGTGCTAAATGGCAAATTGACGTGTTGGCGATTTGGAGAAACGGATGGCTAAAGAAGATGGGAAAAAGGGGGATGGAGTCTTGCTTCAGTTTTCTGGATCCAATCCAGTGCATTTCAGGAGTGGCTGAAAGTCAGTGCCCTTGGACTGCTTGGCTGGCTGCCGTCCAGTTTCCACCAACGCAGCTGGCACCAACTGGTCCCCTGGTTGCTGTTCTCATTGGCAAGGCCATGTGCTAGCTGGGCCGAGGACACTTCACTTCCCTTTTATCCACAGATGGTCTCTCGAGAGCTTCCTGCTAGTTGCTCAGCTGTGCTGTTCTTGTTCTTAGGATACAACATCGCTGTGGATGGTGGTTGATAAGCCATTTTGTATTTGCAAGAAGTTGCCTAACCCACTGTGTTCTTGAAGGAGATGGATCTGAAAATCAACCTGAATATGTTAATTGGTAGAAAGGAAGCCAGGGAAGAGAGAAATTGTTTGTCATGATCATAATAGTGAGGGTGAGATTGGAGAGGAAAAAAAAAATTTGAGTTCAGCACTTGCATGACAGCATCTCCTATGTCAGAACTGGTCGTTACCAGAAAATCATACTGAATTCCAGCAGGCCACTTCAGAGCTGAGATGGTCTCATGCAATAGGGATGGATTTATAAATCCTAGATAACTCTAGTTTCTGAATGCTCATTTTTATTCCACTTGTGATTGTTCATCTTTGCAAGGGCAGTAAATGAAGTGAGGAATGCTCCAGGGAACTCTTTGTAAAACAGAATAGATACAAGGTGGGAGGAGGCCTGTGTACAACAGGAAGAGTCAGAGTTGCCCATCATGAAAAGCAAAAATGTTCTTTGTTCTTACAGGTTGCCCTAGACAGAGGGGGTATAACGTCCTGATGTATCTGGTTTGAATTCCCATTCTGTTAGAGTGCCCACTGTCACGTCCCTTCCAGCCTGAGAGCAGCCTCTGCATGATCCAGCTACCTCAACTATGAAAATGTTAACAACAGCAATGGAGAAATAAACTCTCAACCAGCAACAACAAGTCTGTCGACAGATGGGGGAAAAACAAGCACAGAGGCCTCAGAAGCCCTTTGGGCCGACTTATGCAGATGTCAGCATGTCAAGGAGACCTGCCTGTGTTGACCTGAGGGTGCACTGGCAGTGGTGGTGCGTGTGGAATTGGAGAGCTGTATCTCAGTTCTGGACTGTTTTACTGTCTACGCTTAATGGGACGCTCATGCAACAGCTGTTGCTGCTGTGTTTAAAAATTTGTCATCCCAGACCTGTGATACTATCTCATTCTAGAGATTCCTTTAATTTTGTTTTTATTAAAAGTGCTTTACATTTCTAGAGCTCTTAATTGGAAAGGTCAGCAGCAGTTTAATCTAAATGATCCTTGAATCGCAGCCGAACCCTCAGCATGCTTTGAGTGCTCCTTCTATCCAGAATGGCTTTAACATCCCTATCTAACGCACGCACACACAGGCAAAGAACTGAAAGCAGTGATTTATTCTGCTAGGTCTTTCCCATCAGCACATGTTCTTTTCTTACAACAAGCTTCTTCATGCAAGATCTTGGACCATTTCCCTGTTCTCCACCCGTCCAGAGAGGCATGAGGGAAGTTCCGCCATGGGAAACTGGACAAAAGTTTGAGAAATAGATAGCAGAGAACAATCCTGCTCTGAAGGAACAAGGAAAGGGCCAGAGGTGGTCTAACATATCTGTGACCTTTAGGATAGCAGCTGTGATGGCATTTCAAGTTGTGTAAACACTGTCCATCTGTAGGTCTTGTGTAACTGTGCCTCAGTACCTTGGACACATTATCTTAGCCAGAATCTTGGAGCAAGCGACAGTGAAGTAGAAGGGATTGCAGCTGATATCATGTGTTTACAGTAGTGAAGTCAGGGGAAGACTCAGACCACGTAAGTGACCTAACTGAGCTAAGCTGGCAGGCAGAGTGATGGCAAGCTAAAGACGCTTGTTGTCAAGCTGCAGCCACAATGTGTGGGAAGTAATTGTTTTGTTTTGTTTTGAATTGAGTTCTGTACACGGTGTGAGGATCAGCACAACACCTAAAAATCACAGCAGTTGAAGTAGTTGTAGCATGCTGATGGCTTTACCCTTTTCTTGCTCCCTCAGGATGTCTTGCTGTTAAGCCAGTTTATCCGTTCTGATGGAGGGATGCTGCCACGAAGGATCACAGGCCTCTGTTTGGAGGAGCACAAGAAGATTGCTGTGTGTGTGCAGATGGCTCATCGTGCAGGTACCTAGCCTCCTACTCAGACAACACCCTTACTGTGGGGTACCTTTAGAACCTCATGAGAGGGCTTTCCCACCTAGTTAGTATAACAGTGAGATTTCATTGCCCAGTCACCCAGTCTGTGTGTCTTGGCTCTTGCCTTAGCAAGTGTCACCCAAGACAGTCTGTGTGTCTTGGCTCTTGCCTTAGCAGTAGACATTTATCCCCATAGATGAATATACCATTGCAGAAGGATGTGGGAAATAGGTAAGTCTATAGTAACTAATGATTAAATATCAGTTTCTAAAGTGAGTTGTTTTAGCATAACCTTGACCTCCTACCCATTAATGCACCTGTCTACCATCTGCCTTGTGAAGATCTCTTTGTTTTGACCTGGGAGTGGGTCCCAGGTTGACGCAGTCTGAGTATTGTGCTGATCTTTGTCTGGTACCCAACTTGAATCCAAGTCAAATGGACTGAGGATTTTAACAGTCAGATTTTCATATTGAAGATGGAATCTGATTGGACTCCAGTGCCCTATGTCCTCTCAAAAAACCTCTTTGGTGAGCCTCAGTTTTTGGTGTGTGTTTCCTCTCAGACGGTGTATACAGCAGAACCTCCTAGCTTCTCTCTGGCTAGGGTGCAGGTTCAGCAATGGCTGAAGAAAGAATAAATACCTTTTCTACTCTAGTTGTGTTTTAGCAGGTAGGGGTCTGCGTTGCCTGGCTTATGAGGTGTAATGTAACTTGTGGATGCTGTAGAGTCAACGAGGCATTGTAAAGTATTCTCACGCCTTTCTTTTTCTCTCTCAGGTTTGTTGCCAAACCACAGGCCTTCACTTCCTGAAGGGCATATTCCCAAGAAACCCAAGCTGAACAGGTGAATAGTTCCTGTCTTTCTATATCTCTTTTTTTCAGGAATAGATTGGAAGAGGAAAAGCAATTCCTTATAACTGGGTAGAACGTGCCTCAGGCAACAGGGCTTATAAAGAATACTCGTAGCATTTCAAGAAGGAATATCTATCACAAAGTACTCTTGTTAGTCTTTTAAGGACAAACTGCATGTCATTCAAACCATCTATCCCCACAAGATGAAAACTGCCACGTTTGTCCTCCCTTCTTTAGCTGCACTAACATGTAGTAGGGCAGACATGGAAGGATGCCACAAAAATGGAATCACAGCATCACAGAGTAGTTGAGGTTGGACAGGTCCTGTGGAGACTGTCTAGTCCTCACCTCCTGCTAAAGCAGAGTCACGTAGAGCGGATTACCCAAGACTGTGCCCAGTCAGGTTTTGAATATCTCCAAGGATGGAGAAGAGCCTGGTTCTGCTTTCTTTATACTTCCCCTTCAGGTATTTATAAGAATTGATAAGACCCTCTCTGAGCCTTCTCATCTCCAGAATAAACAGTCCCTTCTCTCTCAGCCTTTCAGTGTCTGGCCCCCACCTGCAGTTAGGACAGAAGGATACTCAGGATGGGTACCAGCAGTGAGTTGGTGTCTGAGCAGCTAGCAAGAGCCTGCCACAAGCCTCTTTTCTCTTCCCCATACCTATTTGCCCTTTTTGACTGCAAGCAGTGATTCGCCCTCAGCCTGCCCTTCCTGTGTAACACACGCTCTTCCCCCTCCCAGGACTGAATGGCCCCTGGCCTTTGGTGGGCGAACGGAAAGGCTGCTGTCACCTTCTGCGCTTTGCTCAGCGTTAGGAGGTGCTAATCCCCTGTTTATGGCCTCACACTCTGTTTCCATGGGGATGTCAGAGCGGTTTATGAACCTTGCATTAGCAAGCCGTGGGGTTACCAGAGGCCATGGGGCTGTTGCTGGGAGAGCTTAGGCTTCAGGGCTCAGGGCAGCCACAGACTCCTGCGTTTCAGGTCTGCCGCTCTGCAATGGAGATCTGAGGCAGGCCCTTGGAAATGTCACCGAGATGCTGGCAGGCTGTGCACTGGGTATCAGTAAGAACTCTACATTTGGTGCAGCCCTGTAGCCATCAGATACTTTGAAAGCTTAGTTATCTATATCTTAAAAGTCTTAGGGATTCTTTAGTTGCTGCATCTATCCAGAAGCTGTGGGTTGGAGCACATTATCTAGTTAGCATTCACATAGCAACCCTGCATAGCAGGTTGAGACAGGAAATGGTAAATTCCGTGTCTTGCTGGAATCATACCAGGACTCCAGATCTAGTGCCTTGACTCTATTTAGAAATTGTTCCATGTAATTTTAGTGAGAACAAAGGATACCTCCAGATATGTTCACATGCAGGTAGGTGCTACACCTCTAAAATTAAGAGATTTTAATTATTGAATAGTACCCACACCTTCCCTGCTGCATTGCTAGTCCCTCCCTACACCACATAGTTTTCTACTCCCAGCAAAAGAACGTAACAAGCAGGTTGGAGATAGCTGAGGAAAAGAACAGAGCTGTTGAGGAGACAGAACAGCATTGAAATTGGAAGGTTTTGGGATCTGAACAGAGACAATGGGATAGAATCAAGAAATTGGACTGGAAGCTTTGATGGTGGAGCTGGAACTAAACAAATGAGTCGTGGAGCCAGGATAGAGTGCATGGATACTTCAGGAATGTGTCTATGGTCCTTCACAACACTAACTTCTCAGCCCACTGGAAGGGAAAAGCTCTACATCTCCTTGGAAATCTCGTCCACTGTGGCTCTGTGAGAGTTTTAACTGTGCCTAACTCTACCTGTGCTTTCCACATTGCTCTGTGGGACTGTAGGCGGCACCACTTAAGGCAGGAGACATTAACTGCTTCCTTCCTCCAGCCTGATGGGAACAGGGTGGCCCTGCAAGATCTGAAGGTGGTGTCCACATGGTGAAGACATTTAACCAGTGCTTATTTTGGGAATTAAGCCAGAGTTCTTATCACAGGCTTCTCCATGTAAATGACTTGTCCAAGCTTACATTCTCCTTGCCTCTGTAATTGTTCCTAAAGCCTTCTAATAAGGCCATAACTGGAGAAGCACTTGACCTGTCTTGCTGCCAGATGCAGGTGAGCCAGGAGGATTAGAATTGGGCTGGGACTTCTGAGTGGAACAAGATGCCATGTTCAGTGCCATCAAAACTTGAGCAGGTCATGCTCTAATCATGTCTGCTGTAATACCAGGACTGCCCACCTAACTGAGCCCATCTCTTCACTGCTTCTGGGGCCTGCTGAGTTTTCAGGTGCAGGGAGCCTGTCACAGCAGGCACTATAATGCATAATTAGGTGATGTATTTTCCAAATCCTTGAGTTTCAGCTTTTCTTGAGATCACTGTACTGACTGCTGTAGTCTTCTTTATCTCTGCTTAAATGAGGGATTTATTTTGCGCTGCTGCTATAGCCCTGGGAATGCCAATGAGGAGAAAATGAGGTGTCCCGTAATGTGCAGTTGTATCAGATTGCAGCTTGGGCTACTTGTTAAAGCTTTTCCAAGACTAGAACACAGCTAATGTACATTCTTTAACATCAGTTTAACCAGCCTGTGTACTCTGCAGCTCTGCCTGCAGTGACGGGCTCAGAAAATCTTACACTGAGCTGAAGAATGTTTTGCTGATGGTAAAGCAGTTGATGATATATTATACAATCAGCTTCTAGTGACAGGACAAAGATAACCTTAGGGACAGATTCCACTCACACCACCTGAGACTGAAAGAGATTCATTGCAGAGAGTGCAGCTTGAAGCAGGAGGGAGAGGCCAGCATTTCTATTACAATATGGACCTGAGCATCCAGTTTCTGCGTATAGACTCTGGATGCCCTGTAGAGTCAGAGGAGCAACCCCTACCAGGCTGAAGTCTGGCAGATTACTTCATTTGGATGAGCAATCCCTTTTCTTTCTCTTCAGTCTTGCAGATGTGGTTGATACTTCCTTTGGCCAGGCTTCTTCCAGGGTTGTGTCAGTATTTCTGAGAGCAGCTTCATCTGCTGCTGAAGGAGGAACAAACGAGCCAAATTAAACACTTATGCTTTGCCTCTGCCCTAGTGAGGTGCTGCCCCAGCTTGAAACTTTTCATAGCACAGCCAGCCAGAAGTACAAATTAACCAACAGGATTTTTCTCAAGGAATCTGTACTTCGCTTCTGAGATGATGTATAGGCCAGCTGCTTAGGAGGAGCCCTATGGCTCCAGAGCAAAAGGTGCTAAGGAACTGCATAAAGAAGGGCTGAGGAGCTGAATGAGTATGAGCTGAATACCTTTGAGAGCACCAGAAAAGCTGCTCCTCAGCTTTTCTATGTCTGCAGGTGTGACTACATTGGCCAGACCATTTGGCCCACCTCACCTTCACCCTAAGTGAGTCTGCTTCAAATACAAAGTGTCTGCAATGCACTGTCTATCACCTTGCTGAGATTAAAAAGTAACATGCCACCATATGGAGCTATCAGCAAACTGTCTCATTTTAACAAGGGTCAGGGGTGCTGCCCTGCAGCTGATCTGCTGATGTGAAGTTTGGATTTATCATCCAGAACTCTCTGTCTGCTCAGTCCCTCTGAAAGGTGCTTTTCTAGTGCTTGCAAGCAGAATCACTGTCTTATTTTCTGAAGTGGTTTTATTGTCTCCATCATACAAACTTTGGACTCTCTCTTACATGCCCCAGATTTCTCTGCATGTTGGTAAGAAATTATCTGCTTTGTACTGGGTCACTTGACAGCTGGCCTTCTCCTACCCACCCCATTTCCTAACCTATTTCTAGTATTGGGATGCAAGAGTAAGAGCAGAATGCTTTTGGAAGCAGTGGTCTGCAGATCCCAACTTGGTCTTGGTCGTGCAGCTCCAGCACAGAATGGGATCACCCATCCAGGATGTGATGTAACAGAGAAGGAGATTGGGACTGCAGAAGAAGGTATAACATGATGAAAGTGGGATACCAGTTCGAGCCAAGCTCTGGCCATTGTAGTGGTAGGAGGTGTGTGAGAACAGCTTGTGGTTAGAATTCAAGTGGGGGGCACTCCACAGCTCTCTATTCTACCCTCTGCAGTTGGGACACTGTCCAGGTGAGGACCTTCACGGCATTCCTCATTTCGTGGACTTTAGTTCGTTCTTTTCACTTCCTGCCTGATTTGTTTTTGACAACAATAGCTCATGAATTTTGTTGCTTAGCTACTTTACTTGCTGTGGGCTCTTGTGTAGAAATATGGCCATGAGTGTATCCACATCATCCATAGACTCTTAAGTCTGCTGTCCTCCCCTTCTCTTTCATAACATTTGTCTGCAGAACTTGGACATGGAAAACCAATTAAGATTACCCGTCATTACAGAATTAGTCCCTACAGTTAATTTTCTCTTATTTGGCCCAGTCTGGGACTTTCACCATTTCCAAGGGATGATTCTACAACTAAGTTTGTGTTGCAGCCAGAGATTGTTCCCAGCCTGAGTTCCCCCTTTCATAAATTCCTGTTGGTACTTATTTTTGAGTCAATTTATGTTCCAGCCTGGCATGTTCCAGTTAAGTGCCGCAGCAACAAAATATTTTCACTAGCCTATGGGGCTGAGGAAGTTCTCAGGGATTTCACCAGCACTGTGTGGAGCGACAGGCTGTTCACAGATTCCAGAGTTGTGTGCAGGCCACCACACACTAAAACCATGTGCGAAGCTGTCAAGCACAGCTGCAGGCCAAACTTCTGTCCTTGCTTTCAGGAGCGGAAACCTGAACAGCTCAGCAGTTTTGTTTACAGAATAGAGGTTGCTGCATGGATACTGTGGGCCAACTCTATCCAGAACAGCCACTGAGTTCAGGCCAGCATCTAGAAGCTCTATTAATGTGAATATCGCACTCATTTTCTTTTGGCAGGCCCAAATTGTTCGTTAAAGCGCAACGCCATGAAGTTATTCCCAAATGGACTGACGGATGTCACAGGTTCCTTAAATCATTTTTGCTCTGTCAGCAAGATGTGCTGTAGATGTGGAGTATATTATTTTGAGTGCTCACTTATTGCTTATCATTTTCAGCTTCCTACTGGAAGAACAGGAAACTGGCACAGCTAATATCCAAGGCAGTCCTTCCTCCACCTGGAATGAAAAATTTGCTATGTGTTAGGGAAGAGGCAGGTTCCATATGAAATTCTTGTGAATTATAGGGTTCTCAGGCTTTGCAGACACCTTTCGTCCCTTGGAGCAGAATGTGATTTCACTGCTATGAGTGTTTCACTTTAGCAGCTTGTGGTTTCTCTCCTCTCCATGGAAACTGTGCGGTGCATACCATGTGAATTCAAAAAGGAAGGAGCCAGAGCGGCTGCAGGTGAGCAAAACCAAGAAGTGTCAAGGGAAGGGATGTGGCAGGGAGGAGGCAGTCTTGCCAACACTTTGATAGAGTGCTTCCTGTGCAGTCTATAGCTCTCTGCCTTCTGCTCTTAATCCAAACAAGAGACAGACTGAAAAAGTTCAATGAGGGTTCAGAAGTTCAGCCTTGAACTGCACCAGCATATTTGGGCTGCACACAGGGCTGCAGTTGCCCCATGTGTAGGTAATTTCTCTTACCCCACTCATGGAATTCGTGTGCTTATTCCTAGGCGTTAAGCAGCAGCCTGTAGGTGGGAAGGGTTTGGGACCCTCCTGCTCACAGAATAAAATCCATGGAAACTGATTTCCTCATGCCACAGAGATTTTAGGTGACTGCAGTGATTCTGCCTGACTAATTACAGCTGTTTCTGTGCTTTTTATGTCTTGATGTTTCCCTTCAGGGAAACCTGACCAGGATTCCCACCACATTTTATCCAAACTAGTCACTTGTGCAGCTGGAGTCTAGGGATTCTGGTTGTTCCATGGGATCCTACTATACTCAAGTAGGCAAGCAGAGCCCAGGGGTCTGTTGCCGCTCTCTGAGTTGGCAGTTCTTTCCCCCTTTGTCCAGAAAGAGAGCTCTGCATACGAAGTTAACAGGTTAGGAGACTGCACACCAGCTGCATTTGGCATCCACATGGAGGCTGCGTCCTGACAACCCTCAGCTGATTGAGAAAATTCAGACCATCTGCCAGTGTATGTCTATACGTTATTGTAAAAGCTAGCCAAGACAAACCAGGGGGCTGGATACAATGGGAAGTTGGGTGATGTGGCTAGAAAAGGGCGTACAATTTCATGAAACACTAGATTACATGGACAGCAGAGTTTGCAGGAAAGTCCTGTGTGCTGGGCTTTGAAGTGTTCATATGTGAGTTTTGTGGATTCTTTTTACTCTTGGGGGGAAAAAAATGTTCTGTGAAACAGTAGGAACTGGGGTTAGTCAAAGAGGAAAAGGAACTTTATAGACTGAGCGCTCCCAGGCATCAAGCTTTTGCCATTGCTGAATCAAGGTAAAAAAAAAAAAAAAAAAAAAAGGCAGCAAACAAAATAGGACAAGTTTGAGTTTGGGACAAAGCAAGTATTAAAAGTGCTAAAAGCAAATGTGCTCCAGGAAGGGAAAGCGTCCAAATGTCTGTTTCAGCTAACAATGAAAAGCCCCAGCCTGCAGTCCCCAAAGGAAGCCAAAAGCCTGGACCAGAGGGCTGGATTAGACCTGCTCAAAGGAGAAATAACAAAAGCTTTAAAATCAGGCCATTACTAAATCCTCCTTCCTATGCAGAATTGGGGTGTGCACTTCCAGCCCCCACACAGAAACAGAGGGATTTCTTAAAAAGCCACTGTCTGTCTAAACCTGCACACAGCATTGATGTGTATCTCACATTCACACATTCGCTTCTCTCCCAGTGAGATCATTTATTATCACGGGAGCACTTTCCCGTAAACGTGCAGACATGTGACCAGAACTGCGCTTGGCACACTGATGCATTAAAACAATTTTGGATTCTTTTTCCTTCTTCACTGTAACTGCAGTCTTGTGGTATCAAACCTTGTGCTACAGACCTCCCCCTACAGCAAGGGAAATGTGAGAAGAAGTACTTAGCCCCATGTGCCTGTCGAATACCCCTGCAACTCCTCCCAACAAAAGCTGCCTTACATTGGTTCTTTGCCAGATTCCCAAGTAGGGACCTGCGTTTGGTCTCTCTGAACAACCCTTGCATTTGAAATTAGAGACAGGAGTCTCTCTGACTTCTTGTCCTCATGTTGTTACGTAAGGGATTCCACTAATGCACTGGCATAACATTGAAGGTCTAAAGGAACTAATTTAATACATGCATGTGAGAACAAGTGACTGAATTTTGTTCCACACCATCTTCTGAATTCCTCCTGCTGTTCCTTCTAGGTCTTTTAACTATCATAAACTCCTGAAAGCAAAACATTTTGGGAGTGGCTTCATTTCAGTGGCAGGAACCTCCAAATGTGATTCATTTTTCAATTTGTGTTGTTCAGGATTGCTAAGGAAGAAAAGCACTAGGAAAATGTGTTGCTGTTACATAGTCTGTAGCTGCCTGGCATAGCAAGCTTTCTTTGTAGTTCCCAGGAATCTGCCAGATGCCTTCAAACAAATGCATTACATGGTCTCTGTCCAAAGTTCTTAATATCTCAAATTTGCATGATGCAAATAAAAGGTAACAAAGCTGTTTTAGGAGAGATGAGTGATGGAGGTTACATTAAGACCATGGGATTACTCAACACAGGCATGCAAACATCGCTGGACAAAGTTTATCAGTCTGTTCCAAATTCTAATTTGTTGGAGCATTGTTTGTGCAGATTATGCTG
Source organism: Penelope pileata (assembly GCA_013396635.1). Classification (NCBI taxonomy): domain Eukaryota; kingdom Metazoa; phylum Chordata; class Aves; order Galliformes; family Cracidae; genus Penelope; species Penelope pileata. The sequence continues at coordinate 2,163,538 of WBMW01003581.1, read as the reverse complement.
GGGTTTTTCTTTGGATCTTTATTGTCTGAAAAGATTCTTCTTTCTCTAAGGACCTCTATTCCCTCTCTACTGGTAGCAAAAGATTTAAAGCCTAACAAAACTCCAGGCCACCCAGCCACAGAGTAAGATTTCCAGTAACTGATTCTGGATCTGAAATCCCCTGCCTGTTTGCAAAGCCAAGTCTAAAACTTCAAATGGTAAAAAGCAGAGGATATTTGCCAGATTTCAGTCTTCACAGAGATTTGCATTTGCGATCATTCCATTCTAGTACCTGTTACATTGCAGGTTCTGACTTCCTGCAGCAGCAAGCTGGAATAGCATTGTACAGAGAATACTAAACAAAATGTGGGCATATGAAATTGCAAGACTAGGCCAGAACCCCATCCTTTGCAGAAAAAATACCCATTTATCCACTGCAAGTAAACAAATCCCTTTTTAGAGACTATTTTACACTGAACTTGGACTTTGTAATTAGTTTACCTTACTGAGGCAAGCTGTTGAAATGACACCTCCCCTAGAGGATGGATGCACTCAGTGTTGGACCTACTTGCAATGAAGGGATTTGGCACTCTCGTTTTAGCTACAGGTGGACAACTTGCCAGCAGCCTGGAGATTACACCTGATTTGTTTCACAAGACTGGAAGTAAGGCAGGTGCCAATGGCTACAGTACAGCAGAGATGCAGCAGTTCCAAAACAAATACTCCTTTTCAATGGTTCCCTTCTGAATTGAGAGAGCTCTGCTCATCATTATTGCTTTCATAAAGAGGCATGTGGGGAGGCAAAGGCAGGCAAATGAGTGTCTGCTCCTGCTTTGACTAAAGTCGTTTTTCAGCGATCAGTCTCAAACTGAAATGCATCTGTGTTATTTTGACAGGTATCTGACCCGCTGGTCCGTCAGATCTGCAAAGCCCATCTGGAAGAGGGGCCCTAAGTGGTGCAAAATTCCCATGCCAGTTGGACACCCTTTGCTGAAGGATAATGTCAAATATATACACAAGCCACTTTATCTCAACCATTAGGGTCCAGAACTGGCATAGTCAATGAGCACAGCTGTTCTACGCTGCTCTGCTTTTCTTGCAAGTTTGTTGGTATCTCCGGTTTCCAAATCCAAAAACTCTCAGTGGTCTGTATGGTCTCCAGTGAATGAGCTGCACTCTACTCCTCGAGAAGAACACAAGATTCAGCAAGGCAGAGTTCAATGGTCAGAATGATTTGGAGGAAGCAGGGGGCAAAGATTTTTACCTCAAAGCCAGAAAGGATCTGAGGGCTTCTGTTTCATTACAGTCTACTACTGGGTTTGGAAAGGTGGTTTCCTTCTTTTCCCAGAAATGAATGGTAATTCCCCATTAATGTGTTTCAACTTATATTTGCCTTATTTGGGCTTTTGTAGCTGTAGCTCTCATGGAAGAAAAAGCCTCCTGCAGCACTATGTTTCCTCAGCAGTAACAGAAATTATGTTAATGACTACTAAAGTGAAATATTTTTATAATCTGTACTAACTGTAATTTGCAGCAGAACACCTGTGGCAGTGGCAGGCAGGCATGTTTATGTCTTATATGTCCTCTTCAGGATTCCTAGCTTGTGCATCCCTCCTGGATCTAGCAAATACACAACATTGATGTTCTTGACAACATGACCTGTTTTTTTTCCTTGCAAACAGATTTACCCCAACTCTTCCATGTCAGTGATGGGGCTGCTTCCAGGGATGGTTTCAGGCTGACAGATGTGCATAATTTTCCGTCTTGTAACTAAAAGGTGGCACCATTTCTCTCCTTGTACAATACCTGCATGCATCTTCCACTGGCCATTTCTGCTTAAGAAGGGCTCATTAAGGGCCTCATATGAAAGGCTCGTTAAATTATCAAGGTCATTATTGGCTCCATTTCTCTGATACTTAACTGAGATCTACAAATCAACACAGCTTTTTTTATGTACTGCTTCCATCAGAATCATCAGTTAATACCTATCAGCATGGACAGGAACAAAGGCTGAGGATAAACCTGTATTACCCAGGAAATCAAATTAGATCATAATGGGTTTTTTTGGCCTTACTTTGTGAAATGGAAGCCCTGAATTCAGCCTCTTGAGCTGGCTAAGATGCTTTGGGTTTGGAAGACAAAACCAACACTTCATTCACTGTACTGAGATAAAATCTCTGGCTGGCCATCTCTGTTTTATGAAGCTTTGCAAACTGTAGCCCTTCAGAAAGGAAAAGATTTTTCTTTCTTCTCCTGTGAACAGAAGTGGATATGTTTTCTAGCCCAGGTAGCTCTGCTCAGTGACTTCTACTAAGGAAAGGTCACTGGATAAAGCCATTGCCTTGAGATGAACCTAAATGAGAAACTTTTGCAAACAACTAGGTGATGCCTACAGTTAATTTTTTTCTGAAGTTTTATGCCATAGGCTGGAAAGACCACTCTAATTTTGGTGAAGTCTAGCACCTGGGAAACAAAGCACTCTCCTGTCTTCAGCAGGCCTTTATGGAGTTATGGGTTTAGTAGGGGTCCCTTGGAGTAAGCATCAGCTTTCTACTCTGACTCCGAGGCAGAAACTCTGTTTTTGTTTGGCATTCATGGGTGACAGCAGGCATTCATTCATGTTGCCTCCATATGAGTTTTTGCGCAAAGTATGGTGTCTCTGTACACAAACAGATGGCCTAGTTTTGATTTCTGACCTAGGACCTTGCCCCTCATGGAAGAAAACGTCATTTGTTACTATCAGAAGGACCGGCAGTGACACATTACAAGGAATTCAATCTGGAGTTGAGGGGGGATTGCATACTGTGAAATCCTAGGAAAAGAATCAAGGTACAAAAGAATCTTGCTGAAACTGCAGAGGTTTCACACATTTAGTAGAATAAGCAATAAACAAAAATCTCCCAAATACAAAATGTAAATCTTCTTGAGTCTTTGTCTTAGAGAAGTGTTTCACAGCATGAAAGGCAGATCTATGTTCTTCTCACCAGTGCCAACATAGATGTAGCCATATTGCTTAGTCAATGGGACATGGTAGAATGTCAGTCCTGGCCACAGCAGACTTCTCAACACCACTACAGTGCATCCCTTCTCCAGCTGGACAGTCCAGGAGCCTGTAGGAGAACATGTGCTAGTGAGTCACTGCAAACAAGAGAGATGGAATTCCTGCAGCAAGGGAGGACTGTGGTGGGTTCTGCCCACCTAGTTAACAGTGCACAAGGCTATATCGATATATTGGAGTTCTGACACCTGAAAAGAGAAAAGTCAGACCAAAAACATCAATGCCTGCCCTTTTGGCAGTTCCGCATTACTGGCTGCCCTCACATCCAGGCATCTAGTTTCACACTAGCACAATCCTACAGCCCTAACTGCAGTGTCATATGCATCACAGGAAAGGTCCCCTGCAGCTCCAGATTTGTATACTTCATCCTTAGGAGAGGCTACTTGTTAGCTGCTTCTGAATGGGCAGCAGTTACTTTAGCAAGCTCTGCTACCTGTTTGGTCCAGCTGCTAGCTGTATGGCAATCCTATGCACGTTGACCCAGGTACAGAATTTCTTCTCAAGCTTGTAGCATTAGTAGTGGGAAGAAGGCGGCACCTGCCTGCTTCAGGGAAGACAGGTTTCCCTAATGCAGCAACTGGGAAAGAGGAAGAAAAGAAAGCTAAAAGTAGAGTGCTTCCCATCTCAGAGGAACTTACAGAAAAGCTTAATTCTGTTCACTCTTTCTTGGCTTCATCACTGATGAGAATGTGCATGGTAGGAGCAAAGGGATTAGCTTCAGCATTAATTTTGCCTTGGCTCTGCAGAAGAAGTCCAGAGCCATTGTGAAAATGCAATTTCTCCTGGATGCAAGGAGCTCTGAGCCACTGAGTATTTTGTGTTTGACACGACAGCAAGGGAACAATGCCGGCGGGGAGGGGGCTAGAGCATCAATTTGGATTCAGTGCTAGGGGCAAGGAGCTGCCAGGAGAAGAAAACAACATCTTCATTGCCAAATGCCTAGAGGCTGCAGTGTAGGGAAGAAGGTTCCTGCTGAATCTCCATCTAAAAGCAAAAGCAGCAGAGCCAAATAAAAAAAATAAAAAACCCCACAAAGCTATATGGCTATTCCTGGCGTAGAGTCAAGTGGTGGTGCCTGTATGGTGAGCCAAAAACTGCCAATTCAAGAGTAGGCAGAAAGCCCATAATGTGTTGGGCCAGTTAGATGGTACTCATCTTTGTAGATAATTTTAGGCTCATAAATTTATACTATGACTCATGCTTACTCATGTCATGGTTAGCCTGGGGAAGGGCTTCTGTGATTGCTGTCAGCTGCCTGTCTTCCCCCTTCCAGTAACTTCTGACTCTTGGCCGATTTTAGTTGCATCTGATGGAGGGCTGAAGGGCTTAAACACCACAAGTTCCTACAAGAGGTCTCCACCTGACATGCTCTAGGAGTCCAGGGGTTGACTGCAACTCCTGAAGCTGTGTATGTGGTCCGCCAGCAGCTGCAGGCTGTTTGGCTTGCCTGGCAGCCAAAAGGCAGCAGCTGGCTGGGCAATCAGCATTTGCATGTCTTCAGTCTCTTGCACACTCACAGTACATGTAGTCTCTTACCCAGTTGATGGCTAACTACAATAGTTGTTTTCTCAAGGGAAGAGGGAAGTGACCAGGAATGTTGAAGGGAAAAGTATATATGGTGGCTGCGGAATGACAAAGGAATAACACAATTCAAGGTCCTGTAAAACCAGATGTCGTTAGTTGTTCCCAAGCACCTGTTACCTGTCTGTTCTCTTTGTATTTCTGTTCTTTTGAATTCAAAAGTTTCTTGGACAAGATTGTTTCCCCTGGCTTTCAGTAGAAAGTTCCACAGATATATCATAATATGCACAACATAATTCCTATGTCATCTTTGATCTGTTACCTTTTCAAGTACCTTTTTCAGTTACAGGCAAACATGAAACTAAGTGAACTGCATAACCCCTTCACATTCTGTGACAGTCACTGAACTTTCCAATAAACTGACTTGCTGCAGTGTGGAAGTACAAAGAAGACACATTTATAGTCTTTAAAGACTCAGGAGATTGTGCACTGAAGAGCTTAATTCTGGCTCACGCAGCTCCATGTTTACACTACAAACAACTGGAATCACAGTGAAGCAAAGCAATCACTATTTAATACAGTGCAGCATCAATACCAATATGCCATCTCTGCACATTCCTGCACTGTGCAAAAATTCTTGTGCAGGTCCTAGTTAAAACATGAACTAGCGTCTCCACAAACAGTGGTTTCATACAGGGCAACCCCAGGTTTCCCATGCAGCCTCTCCAGTGCCAGTCATAGGGAAACAAACTGGACTGGATCTTTGTCATAGCTGGGGTAAATACACACGCTATGGTTCAGCCACCAAGATTACAAATTGTGACCAATTGAGACTCTTATAACATCCAAACGTTCCTAAGCAACTTCACTGCTTGGATAGCATGGAAGCCTAGCTGAAGAACACTTCATTACAAAGCAGACCATTCAGTGACTGAAGCCCGTGACCGAAGTACTACAGCCATCTGCTGTCAAAGCACAATCTTTCAAACAGCTTATTGAACTTTTCTTCTAAAGTTTTCAGCATTTGCTGCCAACAGTAGCTAGAGTATGTATGAGGGTGTTGGACACGTGGCAAGCAAATGGGTTTGAATGTAATTGTGACAAATAACTTTTTCATTTCTCCATTGAACGCTGAACTGACTTTTCTTTCAGTGCAGGGTTTTTGCAGCTTCAGCCTGCAGAAATTATCTGTGAGCCCTACATCTAAGTACTGGTAGTTCTTGCTGCAGCTTTACACAGTGATTTTCAGGGAACTTTTGGAAGACTTTCTCTGACAATGGAATGGAAAACTCCTGTTGTCTTTGATTTTGAACCAGTCCTCTGAGAAGCAAGTCTGTCAAGCATAGGATTGTGTCTTGCCTTGCTGGATGGTGAAAGCCCTTAGAGATTATCTAGTTTGCTAATGCCTCCCAACGTAATTGAAGCATCCAGCACCTTGAGTACGTGTGATAGCTGGTGTATATACATTCATGTACAAAGATGAACCCTTTGCTCCAAACTATTTCATAGTCAAAGAACAAGAAGAAATGCCTGGAGCGTGACAAGTGGGAAAGGTGAGAGGGAAGACAGGGATGCTAATGCTCTCAGGTCCTGCTTTTGGATTCAGGCTTTTTTGTTGGACAAATAATTCACAGAGAAGGTAAAGTAAATCAAGTTCTGCTTGATTAAATCCACTTATCTATGCTCAGAGAAATACAGTACATGGATCCATGATCTCCTTAGAACATTTACCCAGTTTCACACAGGCTTATCAGTTTCTCTGGAGTATTCATTAGCAGTTAACTCTACTGATCAAAGGAACTTCCTGTACACCTTCAGACCTGGCAGAAATGGACAGATGTAATTGAAGACAGCTCCATTCATTTTTATGCTAGACCCCTGAAAGTTGTGATGGGCAACTGCTTCGTTTTCCTACCATCAGTCCAAGCTGCAAACTCTCAAAGGGCTCATGTCTGTCATTTCATAAATGCAAGACCTCTAGGGAATATTAAGTTGTTATACTTCACAGCTCTTGTCTGATTCTTGATTCTGCATCTAGCTTTATGCAAATATAGACAATAAAGTTTTGCTGATGTTGCGTAAGTCTTCCTATGAAATGAGGACATGAATAAAACAAGCAGAGTACTTAAGGGCAATCCCACCTGGACCATCACAACATAAGTTGAGAACATATGTTGAAAGAAGTAACTGCCTGAAACTATAATGCCATCTGCACTCAGATCCTGTTTTCAGCCCTGATGATGACCAGTCATAGAGCTACTGTTTATTCTGCAAAACCAAACAGCAGCAGCGCCACCTTCCATGTTTTCCTAACCTGATCACTGGGGAGAATTCTCTAATCCAGCTATCAGAGGTGATTTATTCAGTATATTTTTACAGACTGGACTTCTGCAATGCACAAAACCCACTCAGTAACTGTATTTGATACACAGTGCTGATGTCTGCCTTCTAAGAAGGCATCACAATCAAGTTCTGGAATTTGCCTTCTTATTCTGGACCTTTTCTTTAAAGGTTAGTTGAATTACAGCCCAGTATCTCAGTACTGATTTTTTCTATACCTCATCAGGTTAGCTGCCTTCGAAGAAATAGTCCAAAAAACAAAGTTAACGTTTGAACTCAAGAGACATGGAGTTGTTCTCCTTGAAAGATCCAAGACAACTGCATTCTCTTCCATCATAGCTCCAGTCTCATAATCTATCTTCAAACAACATGATGCTTTTTCAGGCCCACTTTTCTTGCAGGAGTTTTAAATAATGATTTCATAAATCACTCTAAAACTATCAGTAGCTAATGAACAGTATAAAATAATAGCTTAAAATGAACATTCCTTCTTTCTCCTTCAAGAGAAAGCTTTAGAAATGCAATTAATAGTACAGTATTTAAAGGGATCCAGAGAATTATGAAAATTATATGCTGCATTTAAGCTTCCCTGCTATTATAAATGGCTCTTGGAGTAAAATTGCATAGGTAGCTGTAGGTCTGTATTAATAGGATGCAGGATTTGAACCCTGCATCCTAATGAAGTAGGATGCAGGGTTCAAATCCTTTCTAACATTGGCTTATCATTACTCCTGTGTCAGGCAAGGTGTCTCTTAATGTGAGACTGTGAGACTGGGAAGCTCAGAACATCAGTCTGTACAGTACACCAAGACTCCTAGATAGAAGTTGTCAGGAAAAAGAAATTAGAAATATATTATTTTTTGCATTGGAGGAATGGAGGGAATACAGCTAAAACACAGATTGCAAGGAAGAGTTGGCTTTCCTAGAGTTAAATACTGCTTTTAAGTTGCATCTGAGTGTGAGGTGCAGCCTGTATTGTCCCCAAATCAAGCAGCAGAGTTAACTTCACTCATCATACAAAGCGTGATGAGGTACAGAGAACTCCTAGAGGTCATTGCTCTCACACTAGAGATTTTTCCCAGCAACACTGCTCTAAGTAAGGCTTCTATTTTTCAAAATAATTTCTTTTAAAAGAGCAAGTTAGTTCTTCAGCTGCATCCAGCAAACCTAAGGAAGCCAAAGACTGTTCTGAAACTATTGCCTGCTGCCGCTCCAGAAGGGAAGGGAGGGAGCTGCTGTGTGGGAGGAAAGAGCATGGGAAAAATATCCGCTGGAAGAAGATCTGGAGCTTCCTATTCCCCCTCTGGAGCAAGCTGCAGCCTCCACCCCTCCAAACACAGGCAGGAATTCTGAGGAGTTCCTTACATCTTTCCCAAACAAGAAAGTGCTTTGAAGATCCTGATGCTCACCCAGTGTTAAACCACTGCCTTTTTTATGGCCCTTCAACAGCTGCCAGGACACCAGGGCTGAATTTCAAAAGTCAACCTCCTTCTCAGCTTCTTCTTCCTTTCCAGTCGCCAATAGAAATCCCTACCTCATCCCCCATGTCTGTCTCAGCTACGGGCTGAATCTTGTAATTCAAAGGCAAGAGGATACATGAGGCATCAGCTTTTAAACAAAAGCCTTTTAAGAGGGCTGTTTGCAGAAGAACTTTCCTGCCATAACTGGTCCACTTTCAGTATGACCTCTCATAACATTGCTGCTTTGGAGGTGATTCAGCAATGCTTCATTTCAGAGCAAGCTTGAGAAGAAACAGCTCTAAAAGCTAGACAGCCTGACAAGGGACTCCACGTCGCAAAAGCTCACGCAGTGTCGTAAAACTGACATTATCAATTCTGCTTCAAAGGAGGAAATAAAAGTCTCAAGGGAAAAGCAGCTACACCGTGTTTGCACTTACCACAATATGCTGCTGCAAGAGCAGGTTATAGCATATCTTGCTGCAGTCAGTCCTGAGTGAGAGTGAAGTACTGAGTGATAGGACAAATATTAACACCTAGAGAAGGGGAACATAACCATTTCCCTTTGCAAAAGCAGCTGCAGCTTGGTTTGTGATCCTAAGCACTTAGCTCTGACAAAGCTACGCTACAGCCATGGGATTTAGCTTCCATTTCCCTTTAACAGAAAATCCTACACTGGGAAGAGCTTCCTACCTCTAATTTGCTGTCTGTAGGGAACAAAGACCAATTGCAAAGCAGAGCAGCTGTAAGGAAAGGTCACTGTGCTCTGGCTCTCCACAAGTTTCACCACACGGACATTTCATGCACAGCCTAAAAACCATAAGGACACATCCAAACACTATGTGGGGCTCAAACTCCATGGCACTTACTGGCTGCAAACTAAATCTCTTTCATTTGCTTGACACACCACCTGCACCCCATATGTTATCACTGCTGTCAATATTTCCAGTTCCCCATGTAACTATTTAATAATAATTAAATAGAAACACAGACTGGTTGCACGTTTGCTACTATTTTTAAAAGCCACCAAAGCCAGGAAAGTGAAGCTTAAAAACAGTCAGATGCTGCTGGGAGGCATTGCATGGTCCTAATGCCTGCCACATCTTTGACACATAAATACAACCATGCCCAAACCTCAAAGTAAAATGATCTTACTTCAGAGGCTTTTTCCCTCCATTACCCTTACCTGCTGGGAACACTTCTGCAGCGCAAATGATTAAGATAGACACAGGTCTTTCGATTACACACAAAGTACCTGCTTTCTGCTGACAAGGAGAATTCAGAGGTTGCAGCTTTGTCCTGGATTCACAATATACAAGTGCCTTATACAAGGTGAAATTCAGGCCATACCTAGACATCTGACAGCAGTGCTGCTTAATTCAGTTGAAGCAGCCTCTGCCCTCAAACCTTTATGATGGAAGAGTGATGAGGGTGGGAATAAAGAATGCAAAAGTGTTTTATTTACTGCTTGGTGAACCAGGTCAGGGAAACAATCTGGCTGAAAAATAGTTTAGTCAAAAATAACGTTATTTTTCCAGCCAGAATCTGGCTGCACAGCCAGCAATGTTGATACAAAAGAAAGGACAATACACAGACATAAATGAGCAGCAGAGGATAGGAAGCACTGGAAAAGCTAGCACAGAAGTAATGCACATCTAATTACAGCCTCCCTTTTAGCCCACTTATTTTGCCCGTTAATCCTAAATCCACCTGATAATTAGAAAATTAGAATAGAACTAGAATCCTTTTCTCTCAACAGCTAATTTTTTTTTCTTTGTTGTTGTTAAGAAAAAGATGTAGATTTGGCACAGAAAGCATCCAGAAAAAGGATTTGGAATGGGGCTGTGCACTAGAGGAAACAGCAAGACAACATACCATAAAAACTTCTAAGGAGCAGGAAAAACTAATTCAAATCCCTTCTGTTTGGATTCTGACAACTAAAATACAGATCATAGTATCTCAAGTCTTCTGCAGTAAATTTAGAAATCTCTCAGAGCAGCAAAGCACTCTCCTTCCAAAGCACAGGTTTATGCTGGATCCCGTCACACTCCATATTTCTTGTTCAGCTGGTCGCTGTGGAAACGTTTTCAGAGCGTGCCAGGAGTCACGTAGCATCTACCTGGGGAGCCCCTGCATTAATCCGTCACCTTCGTGGATTTCTGTGAGCCCATTGGTTAGTAGGAAGAAAAAGAAGGAGTCTCTCACTCCTCCCCGCTCTGAATGAAAGACGCTTCCTCTAAATCTTGCTACAGGATTTCAGGCTCAATTCAGCCTCTTTGGGGCTTTTGTCACCAAACAAATGTGATGTCTTTGAAAGAAAGATTAACAGTTTGATGAAAGGATGCAATGGACAGCTTTGTTCTAGCCATCTTCCCCTGGAGCTTTCGGTCACTGTCACTTTCTTACCCAAAGGAGAATTTCTGTCTGACTCTCAGAGGAGATTATGGCCACCTTGTAAGATTTTGCCTCTCCTGATAACAAAGCACTGGCCACTTTGAGGAGGTGATAATGATGAACAGGGGCTGGATTAGGGGCAAAGAACCTCACATTGATCTCTGAATTCTGAGAGAACACAAAGCAGTCAATGCTGGGATTCCAAATCCACTGAATGCTTAGAGCACATCCAATTCACTGTCCTGCAGGAGAGGCAAAGCTACAAACCCTATCAGTCCCCAAGTGGTACCTCTTACCTCATCATCAAGTTAGCACAACTAGTTAAAAGGACTCAGGATGAAGAACAGATGGCACAGATCACGAACAGTGGGTGTTTTCATCCTAGGCTAGATATGAATTCTGGCCCAAATTTCCTGAAGAGTTTACCAGTTTCTGAGAAGACTGTCACTCAGAGCACATCCACACAGCACAGAACAGTTGTGTTAATATTGAAGTGAATTCTGAACACTAAAGATGGCTGAGCGTCTTCTAGTACTTGTAATAGCCTAGAAGCCTATGCACACTACAATTGCTGTGCAAATGTACCTAAAGATCAACTGCCCCTTGTCTTTTTCCCTCTACACACAGGTACACACCTCTTTAGCATGCAGAATTTTAATCCATGTGATATTTATGTACAGCAAAGCCAGAGAATGCCTGTTGACTCCCTCCCTGCAAAAGTTCTTACAGCCAAAGGAGCAGCAAACAGCAGAGGAAAGCCATATGCAGGGCTGGCACCAATGCCAGCCGGTGCAGAGGCAGGAACCTTATGTGGAGCCCCTTCAGAAATAGATCACTCCTGGCAAAAGCTGAACTGCTTAGGGCTCATTCTGACTTTCACTGACAGACAGACTGCCCTAGGATTTTCCATTCGTGTAATTTTTTGTGGTTCCCTAGAAAAAACGGTTTAGTTCAAGGCTGACTGATGCAGTGATCAAACTACAGCTACTGGTTCTGAGGCTTTAGCAGCATTTCTCCATCAGTTCAGCAAGAAGTTCATCTCCTTTTCACATCCAGTGAACCAGGAATTGAAATAGAAATGGTGGCCAATGTTTTCTTTTACTGAGGAGGAAAAGACTTTAAATACAGTCCCTGGAAAGTTCCTATGAAGACTCTGCTTCTGTCCTCATTATTTCACCACAGCAGTTAGGAAGGTGAAAGACTCCACCGCAGCTCAGTTGATGGTCAGCCCTGATCCAGTATAAACTCACCCAAGGCCTCTGACTAAACAAGACCCCTGAGGTGATACAGACCTAGGACCCAAAAGTAGTGAATGCACTGCTTTATTACTCGTAGACACAAAGCCAAAGGAAAACAGACTCCTTTCCAGAAATCAAGGCAGATCATTGACAGCCAGTCAAAAGTTATAGTACAAGCTGGCTCTGGAGTCCTCCCACTGTGCTGCCACATGAGAGGTTTCAGACTGATATTGAACTCCTGAGCTGGCAGCACCCCACCTGTATGAGGGACAGTGTCTCATATTGCTCCCAGGTAACTTTCTTGGGTCACTGCAGGAGAGGCTTTAACAGACTTTAAAGGCCTCCTACACATTACTAGCAAAAATTAAGAGTGTCTCTGCCTTGAATGACGTAGGAAACATGCTTATGTGTTTGTGTACATCCATTGCAAGCCTGTGGTCACTAAGGATGATCAGAAAGCTTTTATCTGGAATGGTCCAGTGACCATTATGGAAATTGTATAAGGTTAAAAGGGACAGGGTCTCTTCCTCTCCATACCTACAGTTCAGGATGTCAATACTCCACACACAATCTGGGAACTCGGGCTTTACCCTCTTCTCAATCTGATCCTCTTTTTGGTGCTTGTCTTTCTCATTTTACTTTTCTGTGGTTTCCTTTTCTGTGCTCAACACTGACAATGCTGGCACCATAGTGCGCCCTGCTGGAGGGTAGCAGCTACAGCTACCCTAGAATTATTTCTAGTGATGGCTGTCTTCATTTTCACGGCTGAATTCAGGTACCAGATAAAAACCATGATTTAATTAATAGCCCATCAAGTCAGCTATTCAGTTCCGTTCCCACACCTGAAAGTCACCAACAATTCTATTCCACAGTCATCTGTTGTATTCCCTCTCTACCACTGTGTTAAAAAGCTTGTTTGTCAAAACCACCTTTTGTGGTTTTTTAAATGTCAGGTAATTCCAAACAATACTATTGCTCAGTTTGAAAGATTCACCGAGCCTAGATATCGCCTATCCTAAACACGAATGATTTTAGCTGTAAGCCACACTAAGTATTTTGGTTTACCTTTTGGCTACCTCTTTTTTTCCTTGCTAACATACAGCACTGCCCTCTCATTCATTATGGGTCTTTTAGTTTGGATTTCAGTGAGACAGCTTGAAAAGCCTTGTCCCCGTGTGGCTCTTGGCAAGCTAAGAAGTAAAGTGCTCTTGCTCTCAGCTTTCACAGAGCTGGGGAGGTGCTGCTTATTGTTAAGCAATGAAAGGGGAGGGCTCAGGTCACATCTGTGAAATGTTAGCGGAGAAGGGAGGCTGGGTGAAAGTAGGTGGCCAGCACAGCATAGCACTTTGCTGGATTTTGCAAGGCCACTGGGGAGATAGGCAGCCATTTGTCTTAGAGTCCTGATAACAGGCCGACTTGCTCTCTGTTGGCTAGCTGAGGTTGTAAATACCTTTGCAGACACAGGCTCTTCGAATGGCTGGAGACGAGGCTGATAGGGGATTAATTGCCTGAGGGGGACGGTCCGAAAGGGAGTTAATTAGCTGTGTTAATGCATGGAGATAAAGCAGGTTCATGTCTCCTGGCCCTCTCTCCCAGCATCTGGGCTTTTTGGGACAGCCAAAATGAAGCTACCAAAATGGCCCTTGAGAGTGGCCGAAGGAAACTCTCTCACTTAAAAACGCAACCTCTCAATCTTCAAGGGCCCATTAAGCCCCATCGGTTTTGCTAAACCGATAAAGAATGTGCTAATGAAGCTCAGAGGACAGGAGGTTAGTGTTCTAACCCAGGCTACTGTTCAGGAAGTTTATGGAGAGGGTAGTGCCCAAAGTATTCAGTCAAGGAAATAGTCACAAATCCCTTTGTCTGTAATGCTCTATAAGGAATACTCCAAAAACAGTTCACTTTTGAGTGAAGAAATAAAATAATCTTCTTTCTAGTCACTTCCCCTCTCCTCTAGCTAAATCTTGAAACAGCAAGTGGACATGGTTCACTATGACCCATCCTGCCAGTGCATACCCATTTTGAGCAATGCTATAAAATCTCTTCCTGCATTAGAGTCAGCAACTTCATCTGAAGGAACCTCAGCTCCTCTGTTCACCTTTCATGATGAATAGTGATAAATCAGGAATCTCCTCAATGTTTTTTTAAGCCCTTATGAATCTTAGTTCAGGAAGCAAAGCCAGCTGTATTGAGAGTCCTCCACCTAGGGTCACTGTCTCAGGAACCTACTGTCACCTTTGTGACACTGTCACTGGCAATGAAGAAGCCAAATGTCATTCTCCATAGCTGTCATCAAGTTTACAGCCAGACATACCATGAAATCACCTTTTCTAGACTCTTATATAACTCTGGTCATTAAACTGAACTCAGATACTCATGTCTGGGACTAACAACTTCTATTTCCATTTGGCTAGGACACATCTCCAGAAGGATATGCAGCATGATGCTAAGGTACCAAGAGATACACTCAACCATTGCCCTTGCTAGCAGGTAATCATTTCACTGTTAAGATTTCTACCAAATTTTTCTTTTCAGTTTTTCTGGCTGTAATTTCCAGCTGCTGATTCCTGTTATGTTTTTCTCTGCTATACTAAATAGACTTTCAGGACCCAATACTTAAACTCCATGGAGTATTTACACAGTGTAATACAGTCATTCTCATGTTTTTTTCTGTAAGATAAACAGATTGAACTGTTTATGTCTCTCACCAGCTCTTGAATCATTTTGTGGCTCTTTTCTGCAACCTCTCCAGTTTTGCAATGTGCAGTAATACAGTCCTGATCCCACCAGTATTATAGCAAAAGTAAAGTCACCTCCCAGTTCCTATTGACTACACCCTTGTTCATACATCTACAGATCATATTAGCCTTTTAGGTCGCGATATCAGACCAGGAGCTCGTATTTAGTGGGTTGTGCCTGGATTTTCTCTCAAAAGCCACAGCATCCAGAATACAATTCTCAAGTCTGGCTTGCGCTCTCTGCTCTTGGATACGTGATTTTGCAGTTAGCTACACCAAAATGTACTTTATTTTAGTAAGACAGGTTTACTGGATCACTGTAACTGTCCCACCTTTGTCATTATTCATCTCTCCACCAGTCCTGCATTTCTAGATCATTTACAAATACGCTGAAGAATATCAGTACTGACGCTGGTCTGGTCCCAGCTGAAGCCCTTTCTGACCCCTTCCAAGAACACACCCATTCAGCAATTTCTGAATCACAACTACTAATCAAAATCAGTTTAGTGGAGTATTTATGCAGTGCTGGGATTAATTAAAGGTTAGCATCATAAGTATGCCATAAGTCTGCTGAGATAATGCATTCAGGAGTAACTCATTTGGCTCTGCCATTTTCCTTTTTTTGGCCCACAGTAAAGGTTATCTAATTCTTCTCTCCCTTAGCAAATAATCTTAAAACTGTCTGAAACAGTATTTTATTGTCTTCATTTGATGCGAGTCCATATTCTTGTTTCAATCCAAATACAAACCAGAAAAAAAACTGCTGAGCATTTCTGCTCTTCCACATTCTTATCAGCCATTTCACCATCACCATTAAATTAATGACAGATTCCATTACCATTACTACGCTTTCTTTCCTCTCAATATACTTGAAAAATTCCTTCTTATAGTTTTCAGACTACACAGCCATGGGTTACAGTCCAGGTTATTCTGGCTTCCTTTGTCATTTTCTACTCATTATAAATTCCAATTTATATAAATCATTAATTGTTCCCAGCTTTCTGCATTTCCTTTGATATTGATTTTTAATTCTAATTCTTACTCTTACATCACCGATGAACTTGGTCAGCTTTCAGCCAAAATTTGGTGTTTCTTGAGTGGGAGTCATGACTTTCAAATAAATTCTTCTCAAAGAAATCCTATTTCCACTCCTATCTTTTTCTATTTTTCTTTTTCTTTTTTTCCCTTTGCCCCTGACATAGTTTTCCTGCATCAGTTTTTAGCAGTGCCCTGTTGGTGTCTCTTATTTCCATTTCAAAGAGATCTGAGACAGTAATCTGTAACAAACCTTCAAAGTCAACTTATTGTTTTTCTGAAGTGTCGTTTGAAAGTGCCTAAGAAATGAATGCCCCTATTTTACCTCCTCCCAAGCTTTCCATTCTACACTAGTACCTTAGGCTTTCTCTCATCCTTTTTCTTCCTCCATGCAGAATGTAGCACTGCCTGACCTGGTACTATGGTCACAGTAAAATCATCCTTCCCCCTCCTCTTTCACTTTCCCCATCATGCCAGTGCGTGACAAGTGACTATTGCTTCATATCTGCACAACATTAGGTCAAGTGAAATTGCTGTAGGCATGCTAGGAATTATTGCTGTTTGCTTTGCTATTCCATTATCTGCAAGCACATGTAAAACTGCCACAGCTCTAGTTTCTGAAATGCTATTGCCCAGGGTGCTGAACTCATGTAATAGAAGGAACCATGCTGGCAATCTGCCAACAGCTCAAAGGCTACATCTAATTGTGCATAAATTTGAGCAGATTGTCTGCTTAGACTAGAGCAAACAAGCTTATCTTTAATGCAGACATATGGCCAGCAAAACCTACGAATCCCAGCATGCAACATTTTGGCCAGCTGGCCATTTGGATCGGTATGAAGCATTGCATGATCTGATACTGTGGTGACAGAAGATCAGTATCACAACTCCTCCATGTTCAAAAATCATGAGTCAGGCCACTCAAATTCATGATTTTTGCTCAGAGAACTGAACATCTTAAAGGGGGCAAGCAGACTGAATTTGCTTTTGAGACAGTAGTGTTCACATTCTCCCACTTTTCTCTCAAATCACTAAAAATGTGGTGGGATGTGTGTTTTTTTAATAAAAACTAAGTCACACGGTCACTTGCCTCTGGGGGCTGAGATCCCAAGAAAAAACAGACAGACTCACAGTATGGTCAAGGGAGGACCAGCAACATATTCTGAACTCTTAAAGTACAGATAACCACATAGATACAGAGACAGACAGAATGTGGAACTTGCAATCACCAGAGATATCACTGGTAAAGATAAGTGTGGCAGACAGTTTTGTTATAAAACTCCAGTTGTTCCAGTCTTGCACTAAACTCTGCTTTTACCATTGCATCCTTTACTCAACCTGGTTTTAACTTCCTTTCTTCCCACCTCTCAGCTGTCATATAAAATCTTCTCTCTCCTTCAACTTTCTAAACCACCTCTGCTCTCGTATACTGACATGCAACACATTTTGTGACAGTTACCTCCTTGACATCCGTCACAGATGCTCAGTCTTCAATTAATAAAGAAAACTATTCCAACAGAGTTGTTACTTTTAGACAGGGAAAATCAGCCTTTCATCCTGTGGTCCTGTTCTTTAGGTGTTTTCAGATGCTAGGGGAATTCTAGCCAATACAGGCTGGGAACATTAATGAGATGTCACTCACTCACTCGTCCACTTTTTATTTATATGCTGAGGGCAAAAACAAGTCTGTCTTCAGGTCACAATCCATTCTGGATGCAATATATTTGAGAATTCCTACTTTGGTAACAACTGTTCAAGAGTCGATCTAGCCAGAAAAGGCAGGAAAAGCTTCAGGTCAAAATGTGAAGATTTACCAGAGCTGTGAACAACATGTCAAGAAACAGAAAAAGCATTGTCTGGTCTAGGTCAGGGCTAACATGCGCTGGCAGAGTTGAAAGAAAGCGATCCAAGAACCAGAGTTCAAAAGCCTTGCAACCAAGGATGAGAGATCTTGGCAGAGCTATGCTGATAAAATCAGTGCAAAGCCTGTGTCTGTCCCCTGTTCTTTTTTTCCATTACATTTATGCAAGCAACCAGTACTTTAGGCAACCTGAATGCTTGGTAAAGGGGTGGGTTGATCTTTCGTTATGTCAAAGCTCCTATCTGTGTATGACAGAGTGCAATTAGAGAAGCTACATGCTTTGCTGATCTTGTAATCAATTCTTGTCTTATTTCCTTAGTCTGACAAGCTCATCCCATCAATCCCCAAGTTGAGTCCAAGAAAGACCAGGACAATACAGCCAAAGCTGCAGAGGCACTATGATGAATCTTCTACTCTTCCATTAAGAAGCACTCAGCTACACTTGAGCTCAGGTAGTCTTTGATAGGTAACTTTTTTTGACGAGACTGAGACATTAACAGCAACAGCCTCCTGGGAAGAGGGCAAAGGTTCATGCTTATACAAACCTCACGTTGCCACAGGAAGATAAACATGATGGTGACATGGCTGAGCCCTACTTTCTATCTGCCACTGAGTAAAATACTCAGTGTTTTAAAATACTCAGAGCTACAAGTCAAACTTGATTTAAAGACTTCCACAAAACCACCACCTTCATGTCTTCATGACATGCCAGTTGCCTTGTCCCTAGATGGGAAACTAGATGGGAACTGAAGTTCTCTGATCATTAGAAGCTGCTATTCCCCATCACAGTCAAAGGCTAAAACAGCTATCTGATGCAAATTAGCCTTCAGGGTCTTATCCCTTGGTGCCTGTTTTCCAGTGAAAACACAGAAAGCACTGCAGATTCATCTCCTGCTGCAGTGGCTTTGTGCCTGCAAGTCTGAAATAACAATATGAAGCTGCAGGTAAGATTTTTTTAGGAAGTATCTAGGAGCTAATCCCACTTGCAATATTCTTTTTTGAGTCTAAAGGGGCAACTCAATGAGCCAGTGTATGTAAAACATGCAGTATCTCTAGACCACACCTCTGAATAATGACTGCAGCAAGAGCGCTACCAGTAAGTTGGACAGTTTTGATTTCAGTGCTGTTTATGCTCAAAAAGTGTTAAGAATTCAGGCTGGAGCTCACTAGTTTCATTGTCCATTCTCTTTTTGGCAAAGGAAATATATGTATATAGGGCAAATATATGTATATATATATATATATTCCAGTTCTTACAGCCAATTCTATCTGGCACAGGACAGCTACTATCCTATCCTGCTACTCCAGGACAGAAATAATATAGCAAACAAAGTCTGACTGTGACTCAAAAAAAGTCTTTCTAGACAGCAGGATGGGGAAATGCTTGTCCCAACCGAAAAAAAAAGGACCAAATCAGCAAAAAGCAGTTAGAAACAACAAGTCACTCCTAGTTTACCGATATAAAGCAGTTCTGTAGAATTACATCTACTTCAAAATGTAGCACAGTAACAAGGAATGTAACTGCAGATCACATGGAATATATAAAGAACTTACTCTCAGTCTGAATGAGGAACTAGGCCCTATTCAGAGCTCCAGAAGCAAAACAGGAACATAAATCCAAACTGGTAACATCTCTTCAAATATCCCACCACAGGAATTTCTGGATGAGGTTCTCAGTATATTTATATTGAACAGTTGTCCAGAAGAAGAGTAGAGATGTGAACTGAAAATACGTTTCAGTATGCACATCTTCCTTTCTCCTTCCACACTGTATAATCCTGCTAGAGGACAGATTATTCCACATTACAGCATTTCTAACAGTTTATCAAAATGAAGTTTCAATCCAGCCTCTCAAGGCTATCAATTTTGTGTTAATGAGAGTCCATTTAGGTAAAGAAGAGCAATACTGAGTGGGATGGGAGGTGTGAAATGTTTCAAACCACATAAATTCCCTGTCACCAGAGGAGTTATCTCCACCCATAGGGACACCTGTGTCACAGGCTTCACAGAATTCAGGAGGGAATATGGCACTAAGGCCAACAGGGAGGAGGTGCTGGTCAGAAGATGTTTAGTGAGGACGTGACAGCCCTGGTACACTTACCGTTTAAGTGTTTATAATTGCTTAAAAAAGGAACTAAGTACAATATTTAGTAAAAAATAATGTTAATTTACAGATTTAGCAGGGGCCTCCTCTAAGCATACCAATTGCACTGTAATCCACACCTCATCTCCTCAATGTTTCCCAGACTATGCAGACTGCCTTCCCTTTCATTGTATCTCCTGATTTTGCTGTCCTTACCTCTTGGGATATCATGCTCCACAGAGTCCAGAAAGTCAGTGGATGGGTCCAGGTCAGCCTTTTCCAGCAGGGTTTTATTCTTCAAGTTAACAGGCTCAGTAAAGTGGAAGTAGGAACTTAATTTTTTTGCCTCCGTCAGAGAAAGACCTGCAAACAGCCATTCCTGACCGTTAATACAGTGAGCTGGGCAAATGTACATTGCATCACAGACTGTCATGTTGTTTCTCTAATGTACACAGCACAGGACAGAATCACAGCCTTTCTCCAATGGACTATGCAGAAGTCAGACGCTTGCCAGGAATAGGAGGCCATACTCCCCAATGCATTATAGATCATGCTAACTGGGGTCCCAGATAAGGAAAGGTCTCCAAGTCAAGACCAACTCTCAGTGCCCATTTGGTTACATCTCATTATGTAGATGGAGAATTCACTGCAGCTACAATTGCTAAGCACCCACATAAACTACACACAGACAAATGAAAGTACAGGTTAATTGACTCAGACTCTACTCTCACCTTCCAGAGTTGATCTGTGCACCTGAACATTAGTGATTTTATTCACAGCTCTATGGGATGAATCAGAATTGCAGGGGTGGCATTGGATTGTCTCCTCCCTGTTTGTCTTACTCGAGGAAAAAATAAACTTGAAATCAAAACATCAGCTAGAGAGAGAAAGTCATTCTTTTACAGCCTTTATAATCGAAGTACAGTTGATCCTGATACAGACAATGAGAATTTACCTTCAAAGGTTCTGTTTTCATGCACAGACCCAAGAGGAGTTTTCACAAATGCACGTCGGGGGATGATACCAACTGCTCTGTCTATCTGTTCTATCGTAGCTACAAGGCGGTCCTCCTCCTTGAATGGGGGCTTTAAAATTAAAAAAAAAAAAAAATTTAAAGGCAGGGCTTTCCTTGATGTTGTTTCTGAAAATAAACTCGATGCGACAATAGAAACCACAACAGACTCAGCCTGGAGCCCAATGGCACTATGAGGATGATCACAAATTAGACATTCTTCTCATAAGATATGACAGGAACTGTGGCTAGCTAGGAGCAGACAGTCTAGACTCAGCAGAGAATTAACTGTCCCTCCCTTCATTCATCCATTCCTCCCTCTCAAACAAGCTACTTGAGTATTTATTTATGATAGTTATAATGAATGGGTACCCACAGTCCCTGTTTAATGCTTCAGACACTGCAGTGGGGATCTGTACCAACTGCACATAATAAAACATAAAGGAGTATTTCTGAGCCAGGTCTGACTCCAGGAATAACTGAAGTAAGAGTTCGATCCAGAAGCTGATGCTACACAATGACAGAAAACAGGAAACTCTGTGTATTCCACCTGATGTGAACAGGGAGATTCCTGAGGGCACACATCTGGGAAGGAGCATTACCAGCAGCTAATATTCTGAGAACTAAAGAACAAGCCACAGAAGCAGCCTCTCTAAACAGATGTAAGATAGGAGATATGGAGTCCCACAGGTCCTCGTTTTCCTGACTTTTAGAAAAAGTGATGTCAGTGGTGTCCAGGTAAAAGTGTGCTGGCCCCGAAGAAAGAGCTGCCTGTTATTGGGGAGTTTGCAGCTGGGCCACCAATGCCAATGACCAAAGGAATGGCGTGGGGCTCTTCCTGTGCTCCATCAGCTGCTTATTACAAAAAAGAAAGAGAAGTGTGTTCGGTACGAGGGGTACAGCTGTAGCAAAGAGAGTTTGGAGGCCTTTTTTTATATTTACCTCCTTAGCATCCTCTGGCTCGTTTTCGGCATCCTCCACGTTTACCTCGCTGGACTCATACACGAAGGAAGGATCCCCCTGGAAGCGGCCCTGCAGCTTCTCGGCCCGAGCCATCCTCTCCTCGGTCGCCGGCGGCAGGAGGCTCCACTCCGCGCAGTTCAAGCTGTCAGCCACAACCACGGTGCGGGCCGAGACCCGTGAGGCACGGAGCTCGCCGCCGCCTCGCCAGGCCCCTCGGAGCACGG
>WBMW01003581.1:2081040-2141053 GCA_013396635.1 Penelope pileata | reverse complement strand
CACGTTTACCTCGCTGGACTCATCCACGAAGGAAGGATCCCCCTGGAAGCGGCCCTGCAGCTTCTCGGCCCGAGCCATCCTCTCCTCGGTCGCCGGCGGCAGGAGGCTCCACTCCGCGCAGTTCAAGCTGTCAGCCACAAGCACGGAGCGGGCCGAGACCCGTGAGGCACGGAGCTCGCCGCCGCCNGCTCCAGGCTCAGCCCCGCGTCCCCGCTGGTCGCCAGCTCCAGCGCGGCTGGCAGCGAGGCCGCCTCCATGGCCGCCGCGTCGCCGTTGCCGAGCAACCGTCGTTCCGGCGGGACTTCCGCCGGCCGTGACTACCGCAAACGTCAATCAAAGCCGGCGTCTGGCAACGACGGGGCCCGCCTCCCCGCTGCCATGGAAACGGCGTGGCGGCCGCGGGCGGAAAATGGCGGCCGGCAGTGGGGAGAGCGGGCATGGCCAGGCTTAGGGAGCCCCTAGGAGCAGGCTGGGACAAGAGAGAAAGTGACGGCCTGGGGACCTGAAATTGTCAGATAGGCAGGCTGGTGCCAGGCCCGGCTGTGCCTGTCCTGTGTAACATTAACCCCATCCCAAGAACTGAGGACACTGACAAGCAGTGCATATAGAGTGCAGTCAGGGTGGGTGTCCTGCTTAGTGTATGCTGTTCCTCCATTTTGCAAGGCCAACAGCCAAAGGTATGTTCGAAAAACTGAAGGACATTTGATTGTATTGCACCTTAGCTGGGATACCACCAAGGGCTCTATTTTCCTCATTTCTTATATGAACAGTAGCAAAAAATACAACTCCACCTCACCACAGCGTCATTTTACTGACGTTCTTGTCCAGCTCATGCGCATCTGTAAGTGGATGGCTTGCTTTTTATAAATGGCAGCTTTCAGATAGCTGTGGGGGGGCCTGTTTTGCTGAATCACACACAGGCAGGCACTCAAGAAATAGCTCCTCCCCTAAAAATCGTGCAGACAGCTTAATACAGACTGCAGTAAATAAATAATGAGGTCATGCAGCCTCTCAGACAAATAAAATTTGAGTTTAATGTCTTAAGGAAGTTTAAAATTTTATATGTGCATCATGTAAATATATGTATGTGCGCAGACATTTAAATCCATTGTCACATCATAAATTCTTGGATTCGGTTTTCATCCATTTCCTGTTCACATCTAAAGAAAACACAGATCCTGGGACTGCTTCCTGGAACGCTTGTCACCTGCTTGTCGGTCAAGGGAGCTGTTTAATGAGCTACCAGCATGCAGTCTGACCCATTTGTTTGACTTACCTCTCACAAAAAGAGACTCACATTCCTGAAGGTTAACCACCTCTCTTTAATGTGAATCATGCAGAGCATGCAGGAGTGACCACAAATGTTTTGTCCGCACTGTCACCTACCACCATGCCTTGGCCTGATTTTCCCTGTGGGAACAGGCATTTTCAAGCTTCATAAACTTCGATGTCTCTAGAACCATTTGTTGCACTAATATTTTTTTATATGGCTGGCTGGCCACTAAACACTAGAACTGCAAGCCAAACTCATTTCATACAAGTCTGAAAGGCAACCTGAGACCGTAATGAATTTCTGCCACTGTCAACCACAACTGGATTCAAACCAGATGCTAGTAGCTGAGAGGCTCTTTAGCCTGTTAGGGATCTCCTAAGCCACCCAGTCTCCAGTCTTTGCTTGTCCTGACTGAAGATTATCAAAAAGGAAATCTGTAGCTTAAGGAAATTCTTCCTTGTTCAGTAAAGTCTGGTGGGTAACTGTACTCTGCCTTGCTTTGTCTTGACCCCAATTACTAAACACTGATAAGCATCGGGAAGTAAGTGGTTGTATTATTTAACAAATGAAAGGTCAAAAGTGCCGCTATTCAGCAAGGTCAGAGGTTACCATCACTGTTATTAAGCAGTTTGAAAGCAGTTCTCCCATCAGTTGCCATCGCAGGCTCAAACAAGCAGTTCGGCAGTCAGGCAACCATGAGGGAAGAAGATAGGCACCAGGCATCATTCAGCTGGGCTCAGGTCAGGCAGCTTTCCTCTGAGACCTCCTTCAGAGAGGGAAGGTGCAGTGCTCCAGTGATGCTCAGTAGTCTTCCATTGGAGCCCTGAGCTCTCCTGCCTTTGACCAAACCAGCTGTGTATGTAATGTGCCAAAATGCTTCAGCTCCTCCCTGCTCCACCCCACAGCATGGCTGTTCCACTGTAGCTGGCATCATTTCAGATGAGAAATCAAACCTCAGTTCCCTTGCACTCATCTTAGGAAAGGAACTGAAGCTCACGCAGCTCTTTGCAGTATCAAATATCTTGAAATATGTGTAAGCTACTGCTGAGCTCACATTGATTCCTGTATGCCTTGCACAATGTTATAACACAATTGAAAATACCTTTAGTGGCATAGTAGGAAGTTAGTTCATTTTCCTTCATGTTCTCCAGTATGCCTCATCTCAAGAGAAAGAAAAGCAGCTATTTATCCATGTCACCATTTCTGCTGTCACAGATTATGAAGGCTGCCCTAGAAATATTCTTGAAAGACATATGTTGCACTGTCCCAGGCATCCTCTAGGCCCTCACTCCTCTGAACTCCTACCTGTTGTCTGGATTACTTCTTTAAGCAGTGAGAACAGTCTGAAGTTGATTCTTATTGAGCTGGAAATACATAGACGAGAGTTATTCCCCCCAGGTGTGTTGAATATAAAATCTGATTTTCCCCACAGTTGCCTCAAGACCTCGGGCTGTCTCAGGCTTCAGAAACCTTGTGGCTTTGAATTGTTCCTTTGCATGTAAATCACCACCATATAAGGCAAATAGTTTAGTAAAAGACAGCAAGCAAGAAAGGAAAGCATGGAGTCTTTCTTAGGAAGACATGACATGACTGACAGAAGGGGAGGAGATTGTGGATAATGAACAGTTGGACAAGCTTCAAGAGCTGCAAAGCAAAATCTTGAGCTATGCTGAACATAAAATGTGGCACTGGAGATGGGCAACAGTTTAACAGCAATAGAAGGTACCAGGGTTGTCCCCACTTTTTCTAACACCAGCACTTACCTCTCTTTTGGAGATTGTACTAAATATGGCAAAACTCTGACTGCAAACTGTTTGAAGAAAATGCATTTAGGTCTTTTGGCTTGTCAAGGACCATTTTCTCCACTAGTGAGACTGGAGCTCTCTGCGCAGTCACTGGGAGCCTTGGAGAGGAAGGGGTGAAGGCTGCGGCTCATCCATATCTGGAATAAGTGCAAGAGTGTTCTCAGTAACAAGTTAGCAAGAAATTGGGCTAGTAGGTCAGGATGGGAACAGCTGTGCTGAGATAAAGAGGAAATCTGTGGGATGACTGTGACAAGCTTTCCCTGGAGATTCTCTTTGACTTAATCCTGCACAGGCAATACGCCCAAAAAAAGTGGTTATCCTGCCCTAGTCAGGAAGAGACAGACATGACAGGCAACGAGCTTTGTTGTGTTTATGACATGAAGTTTTCTATGTCTATCAGGTTTCATGCTTTTCATCACTTCCCTAATAGCATCGATCTTCCTGACTGCTCCTGGCACATGAGACAGGTAAAGCGTTTACTGGGTAGAAACACCAGCGTGCTGATGACATCATCTTGCCTGGGCATCATGTGAGTAGATTCTTCCAGCTGGCAAGAAGTGAACACACACAGCTTTCATTGTGTTTTCCAGGTACCCAGAGAGGTGTGGTACAGCCCTGTGACCTTGTCCCACCATGCTGCCAGTCAAACTACCTACTGTCTGAGTGGGAAGATACTGTCGAGGAATGCTGGACAGAGAGCATCACAGTGAGAAACTGGTATGGAATTGTAGGTCCTGGTTGTGATTGGGCTTCAGAAGGATTTAATGCATTTTTGAATTATCCACATTTCAAGCTACCTATCCTAGTGTCCTAGCATAAGGAATTAATACATTCACAAGGGCTAACACAGGATTTTTTTAGATATCCTAAGCAAAGACAGGCATACGAACAATTACCAAATAGTTTTGGTGGTTCCTGGGTTGCAGCTTGCTGCCGATGATCCCTGGTCTTGACAAGCTCAGTTTTAGGACTGACACTCATCTCTTCTCCACAAGATGCAGTTGCTATAGTGAAATGGTGAAATGGTGGCAGGGACCTGAATGATTCAGGCTTTTTGAAGTCATGGCCAAGACCATATATTACAGAGAGAAACAACTCAGCAGCCATCAGCAAGCACAGTCTTGATGTAACCAAGTTTAATCAACCTGTCTTTGGAAAAAAGGCCGACAAGTCTGCAGCTTGCAGGTGACTCCAGATAGAACCTCTCTTACAGTTTAGCACAGAGACAACAAAGACCTGGGTGATGTGTGAGGAAAGCAAACAAGCATTTGGCAAGCTGACAATGAGAAGAGTGTTTCTGGCCTACTGTCTGGGAACTCGGAGCAAGAGCGAGGAATTGAATCCGGAGAGACTCTGGGATCAGAACAAATCACTAAGCAGATCTCATTAACTAAAGATGAAGTTCTCAGGAAATACCCTTCTAGAAAGCTTTGTTTTTATCTAGGCAGCACTTATTCCCATTGAAGATGTCTGCATTTCTCCCTCTGTCAGATAGTAAAAGGCCACTGGCCTTTCTTAGTGTCACTGACTATAGTTCTATTTCCAATGCCTTTTTTTTTTTCCCCCCTCACAAAAGACCTTTCCAACCTGAAATTTCTGCTCAGTCTCAGGCACCTGTCTAGAACTATTCATGTTTAAAAATGTGCAGGAGCTAGAGATCAGTTCAGCTGGGGTGGGCAGCTTCAGTTGGTTGTCTGCACCTTAAATCTGAACTTTCCCCCTGGAGAGGTGTTTGCATCCCTGTTTCTGGGGCACTGACTGTTGTCAGTATAGTTCAGCCATCCCCTCAGTAAGTCTTTTGCATTTGTGTGAATTCACTCTTGTCACCTGGACAACCCAGCTGCATTGTGCTGACACTTTTGTGTTGTTTCTTTTCCTAGGAATAGAGTCAAGCCAGGTAAATTATTTTTGAAAAGGGAAGGAAAAGAGGGTTCCTGCACAGCATCTGTTGCAGTTTAGTCTCCTGCTGTCTTCCCCTCCATGTTCAGTGTGCAGGCCTCCATCCAATCAGTCTTGCAGTTGTACTAACAAAGGAGGGTTTTCCTCATTTTTACTGCACAACTGAAAAAAATGTTCTTTCTGTTCACGAGAAAATGTTACTCCTCTGAAATTTCCAACCTTTCTTTCCCGCCTGTGTTCAGTTCTGGGCAGAGACTGAAGAAATCTGAGATGACCCAGGAGAGAGAAGAAGCGGAGACCTCTGCCTAAACTGTTTGAATAGCTAATACCCTTTCCAAATACTGGCACCTGGGAATCCTTTAATGACTTGGATGGTGTTTTAGGTAGACTAAATATCTCCTTTCAGAAACAAAGACTGATTATTATTATTTATTTATCTGTCTTAAATCTTACAAGCAGCTAGAAAGTAACCCTTTCCTGTGTTATGTTTCTGCTCCTGTTCTGGATGTCATGAGGCCGAAGTGTGCTCTCATTTACTCTGACTTAATAACTATATTAGTGCAGATACTTCAGATTTACATCAAATTTTCAAAGAGCAGAATTTGTCCCTTTTCAATTAATAAAATCTTAAATAGACACTGCCCATTCAGAAGGGAATTATGTGTGAAAATTTTCAAATGTTTAATGGATGTGTGCTTGCAACAAAGCTATTGAAAAGCCAAGTAAGCATGTGTAGATGGGAGAGGGTCATCATTGAGAAAAGTTGTAGACCACCCTGTAAAATGCTTTTTATCCTCTGTGTTGAGGAATTGTTTTAATTGACAGAACCTTTATTGATGTTTCTATATTGACAGAGCTCTGATAGGAGATTTTTTTCATCCTTGTCTGTTTAGAGACTCCTTCTTGTTCTAAACAGAGAATCCAGTCTGTGTTTTCATGGGTGTGAAGGAAGACTCATTCAGTTTACTTAACAACCTGATCTAGAATCATCATCCTTTGAAATTTATTTCCTACCTCTCTCCTTCTTTCCTTGATTTGTTTATCATCATCTGGATCAGTCTCAAAACCTGATTAACCCTATGAATATGTAATTCATAGGCTTGAGTCACATAGTTGTGCTTGCAAACTCCAGTCTTTCCTGTCTTGATCTCTTTTCCAGTTCTCTGTTCTTTCAAGAAATGATAAAATTTATAGGGAAAAGAAGCGCAAATGCTTCAAATTTAGAGGTCTTCTCTTATGTGAGCCACCTACATTTGTAAACTTCCAGGATGGAGAGTCACTCTGGGTTTGTTTGCCACCTAGCAGAATTAATTGTACCGCCAGTCTCACTTGTGGTCCTTAGTCTGCACTGGAATACAAATAATATCTCGAATAAAAATGGTAATAGTGATTACCAATTTTGCATTCCTGCAGTAACTGTTTTATTTGCCTTTGTTTCTACCTGCCTCTACCACAGATTTTCCCGTAGCGCAGGGACTTTGTCACTGGGCTGCCGCATTTCACACTGTGAGTTTGTCAATGCAGCAGCCCAGTGCTATGCTGCTGAAAAATGGTGTGGGCATCACATATTCGGTTGTTTAGGCTTTATAACCAGCCACATGTTACATGCTGACAACAACTTTTGAGGTGTAGAGGTGCATCTGAACTGTGAGGCCTGGGACTGTTTTCAAGCTCAGAGGTTCACATGTGCACCACAATGAGATCCTGCTTGCTTCTCAGGGAGCAGTTGAGTATGTAACCATCTATCCTCTCCTTCCTCCCCTTCCTGACATGCTTCTTGGTTTCCACTGGAAAACAGATGGGGATTGAGGACAGGGAAGTGAGTGGTGTCGTGAACTTCTGGTTTAGATAAGTGTAGTGTCTCTCATGCTCCACCTCAAACTCATAACAACACATCATGAAGCTTGACTTGGCACAGTAGAATCACTGTGGGATGGGCTGTCACCAAAGGCAGATAACCTGGTTACCAACTTCTGAGCACCTGAAACATGTAGACTTGGACTACAGGAGTGCTTTTGAACCAAGTTTCCTTACTGAGAAAATCACCATGATGCAACCTCAAGCACTTTTGTGGGTTTTTTTTACAGCTATCACTATCAGCAGGGATGAGTTAAGACGTAATTGTTTTGGAGAGAACTGTCAGGTCAGTACTGACTGATCTGGATGTCTAGTTCTAGGACTTCAGTGTTTTTCACTATGTAAATACTTAATCAATTACAAAACACAAAACAATGTTTCCTTTTCATTTGACCACAGCATTACTTTTGCCCCTGTTAGCCCAGAATCACACCTTGGCAGCTTGACCATTTGTCTTTCAAGCAACAGGCCCCAGTTGTATATACTTGGCTGACGGTAGGCTGCCAATTTCAAAATGTTATCTACTTGGTATAAGCAGAAAAAGGAGCTCAGGTAAGCTGTTAGGTGTATTGCTGAGTGTTTGGAATAATCTCACTGTGAAAAAAGTCTTGAAATCAGAAGCTGTATCTGGGTTAAAATAGAGAGGCTACTGGTTGAAGCACAGGTCTGGTGGAAGCCAGTGGCAAAGTTTCCATTGATTCTACTGGATCAGAATTTCATCTGTAGAGCACAAATGAGGAGCCAATGGAAGAGTAATAGAAATAGAAGTAAAATAATTGTGGTAAGGTGGAGTATGGTTCTTTATGTTTCATGTGGAGAAACAAAATTATAAGCCTGTAATATAACCTTGATGAGAAAGTTAAAATTGTTGTGAAGTGGTTACATGCTCTGAAGAAGAGCTGTAAGATAAAATCATAGGAAGCAATCAGAGTATGACCTGCGTAGCAGTCATTAGGAGTACCTCTCTCCCAAAGAAAGCTGACAGCTGTTCCATATTACTGGCCAATGTGGACTCCTGAGGGTAGAGATGCCTCACAAATTACTTGCGAGAGCAGAACAGCATGGTTCAAACTCCCAGAGGATTTCTGGATACAATTATATAACAATGCTGAAGTCCATGGAACTGATTGCTCAAGTCAGAAGTAACCTTTGCTGATGACTAGCTGCCTTGTGTAGCCTGGAAATCCAACTTGTAAACATTCATAGACTTTGTATCTGCAAAGAACAGCCCCTCATCTCCATCAGTCTGTAGCAAGAATATCAAGGCACTCATTCATATCCCGTATACATTAAGAATTTAATATGGGAGACTGTAGCATGCAAGAAATAGCTTTTTTTCCCATTCAGTGTGGTATTAAAGAGCACCTCCTTGAGAGCTTTGAACAACTGATTAGTAGTAACATTGTAATTTCTACTCTTTTGTTTTTCAGCTGACCTGTAAGGCCAATACAACTCGAAGTTAGCAAGTAGAGCTTTTTTCTTTTTTTTTGTGCATTTATTAAGTATTTCTCCTTTCTTAATAACAATTTTAGAGGATTCTTTCTCTGTGAGATTATGACTAGAAAAGATCTGGGATGGATGTATGAAGAAATTTCTCTCTTATGTCCTGTGTTCCATAAACAGATGTGAATTGTGACCTATGGGCAACTCGTAGATTTTTTTTTTTTTACTGTTACAGGGGTTGGATCAAAAAATAATGGGGCTGGTGAATGTAGTTAAGACAGCAGGCCTATGAAAGTAGGGAGCAGGCAAACAGTGAATCTGAGTTTCCCTGAATTAATTTCATACAGCAAAAGCTTGGTAGACAGTGCCCTCTTTGTTCCACATCGAAGAATGCATCTCTCTGCTATTGCTAATTTGCTATTGCAAGTAAGCCAAATCCTGGCTAAGAAGTGTGTTGAAGAGATTCCAGCAGTTCAGCCTGGACTGCATAATCTTAATGTGTTTGGAAATCCTGTGCAAGTCAGAGTTCTCCAGCCCAAAGTGGAGACCATCACAAATATTTGAGTATAGACTTTTGTGTCCTTGCAGAGAGATCTAGCACGAACGTGGACACGCAAGCCTTTGCAAGCAGAAATAAAGAGAGGCTTTGACCCTCTATAAAAGTGCCAGAGGCTCTTGGAATTTGGAGTCTCTTCAGAACCCAAATGCAGGGATCCAATGAGATCCTCATTTATATTCCCTGTGCCTCTATACAAGTTCAGCCTGGCTCTTCACAAACTGGAACCTTCTCTCCCCTTCTCATTTTGGTAGCAACAAGGAGATGGGTCTTTTCAGGTGTGCTCACTGCACCGGAATGATGAGAGCCTTCCTGTTTGACAGGAACACAGGACACAGAGGTGCCAGGGGCACAGAGCAGTTTTCGTGCTGCAGGAAAATACAAAGTTTCTGGGCTTAGAGACAAAGCTGCGTGGGAAGGACCTAGTAGTAGTCTATTGCACAGTGGCGTGGAAACGTGCAGTGGCTGACAGGCTGTGCTCAGCATCTGGGGACGCTGCAGCTGCTGTGCCTGGCGCACGCACACAGGTGCTGTAGAGGCTCACGGCTCCTCACAGTTCCTGGAACGGGAGGAAGAGGCAGCCAGGACTAGCAAAGAAAACACAAACTGAATAATCAGGAAAAGAAGATAAACTGTGCTGAGTGGCAGCTGGTCTTTAGAGAACGGGCTGTGTAAATACCCCAAGGGCCTTGTGCATCATTCCTAGGAAGCTGGTCCCCCGAGGGGACTCAGCTGGATCACACCACTCCGCACTGGAGGTATGTTTACTTCTGCACAGCCCTCAGTGTTTCCTGTGAAAACATTCCCCCGCTCATAACCAATTTATGCTGACCTTTCAACAAGCAATGTTTCCCTTATGTGTCTACACACATCTGTCCATACCAGAAAAGCCTCCAAATAAATTATTTATTGCTCATCCTCCTCTAGGCACAGAAGACAGAGGTGCAGTCTAGTCCCACTTTTCCCAGTGTTCAGTGGGGAGACCAGCCACCAGATAACAGGATTCTTCGTTTTGTCTTCCATGCATAGGTGACATATACAGTGTAGTGTCTCTACCTATATGTTCTTATCCTGGAAGCAGTTCATAGCAAAAAGCTGGCTGGCACCATTTTCAGCATCACATATACTGTTGCCTATGTGGTGGTCAGTACTGGTGACTCTGGAAGAGGAATGCAGCTTGCCATCCTATTGTAGCTTCTGTGCCTGCTGCTGGTGTTTCTTCTTGCTGTCATTGTGCAAACCATCATTCAATGAATAATTTACAGAAGGCATCACCAGTTTGCCCTTTTAATTTACACTTAGGTCCATTTTGTGTTCACTACATCTGATTCTTTTTCTTTTTGCCCTTTGCTGTGTTTCCCTCTTCTCTCTCTTTCCCTCTCCTGGATCTCCAGCAACATTCCTGATTATGTTTGTTCCCTGTAATTGAGTTGTACTGGTGGACTTGCAAGTGCTGGAGGCATAGAGCAGCTTTGGCACTGGCTTTGATGTGATCTGCAATGATCTTGGCGACAGAACTGACTCCACCCGGGAGCTCTGGGTTTATTCACAGGGCTATGCAGAAGCACCACAGAGCAGGGAAGGCCGAAGGAGAGGAACAGCTGAAATTATTTGCTATTAAACAGGTTTATTTTTTTTTTGGTTGTAGAAGTTGAGGTTTGGATCAGAACACCAGCACTGTCAAAGCAGCACTTCAATGCCTTCCGGTTCTGCTCAGCGCTTGGGCTGTCACTGTTGCAGCAGTGAGATATTTGGTCTTGCACCATCCAAATCCTCATGTTCTCTTCCACTATCCCTAAATTGCATTTCCCATCCTCCTTTTCCACATTTTTGATACCTGTCATCACCCAACCTCAAGTTCAGCAAAGAAGCCGTCTAACAGAAAATATTCAGTTACTGATTTACTCCGGAAAACTAATAAATAAGAAACCCTGTGCTGTCTACACCAATGGCTTGACATGTGTGCTACGGTGCTATAGGCACGCTGTGCTCCGTGACACAAAGTCCCTGCTCTGAGAAACTGGCAGTCTGATTTAGACATGAAAAATGGCAAGAGACCGCAAGGAAGAAGGGAGACGATTTGCTCTGTGGGCAGGGATCAGGACTCTCGCCAAAGCACGCACATCAGTTAGTGTGTTTATTTCATGCAGGGGAAAGGAACTGCGGATTAACTGTTGTCTTTACTTTGCAAGTGAGAGGCAGAGGTAATAGATGCATATCAGAGAACGGAAAACAAGTGCAAGGAAAGAATTTGGACATTCGAGGAAGAGTTGGAAGAGGCTGATTCTTGGTGACTCCTGAGGTTATTGTCCCGCTCTTTAGTTCTGTATCTAAGATCCATGCAGTGTCAGTTAAGGATCTGAGTCATGCTTTTGCTGTTTATTGCCTGCTGGTCGTGCCTACAACCTCTAAATGAGAACAGATAAATATTTGCATTTACTGCAGAACCAAGGAACTTCTGCTGTGGATCAGAACCTAACTGTACATGGGATGATCCAAAAGTAATGCCTCCTGTTTTATTATGTTGGCTCATAACATCAGAGGCAGATGTTGGTGGTATGGCAGTAGATGTTGAACCTTCCTGCCAATATTCCCTTCCATGTTGTTGCCGTGTGACAGATGGCAGCAGAGGGGCACTCTGACCAAATGGCATCTGACATAGGCGTGCAGATGGAGCAAAGGGATGGAATTGAATTCCTCCATGCAGAAAAAATGGCCCCCATTGACATTCATGAATGCTTGCTGAACGTTTCTGGAGACCAAGCAGTGGATGTGAGCACAGTGAGGCAGTGGTAGTGCACTTCAGCCGTGGCAACAGTGGTCGCCTCCACTGGCGCAGATGTTTACAAGTGCGGCATGCAGGCTCTTGCTTGTTGCTGCCAAAATGCATAGCTAATGGTGATAACGATAGTGTTTTGTAGCTGAGAATTTGCTCTATCAAATAGTGTTGTGCTCTTGGTATCTGTTGTAGTTTCCATGGAAATAAATAGGAAGCATTACTTTTGGAGCGACCTACATACTAGGAATACAAACAAACAGAAACACAGAAAATAAGCCAAGTTGCTTTCAGCCTAAAGTAGGTAAAAGAAAGAGCTGCAGAGAGGAAGCATTATCACCTCCTTTTCATGGATGGCAACTAGAGCATTAAGAGATCAAATAACTTGCTCGAAGTCATAGAGGGTGGGCCAGGAAGTGAACCCAATCCATCAAGACCCCTTCCTTGCAATCCCATCTCTTCCTGGTGAAAAGGACTCTGCTCCACCTGTGCAGGGAGTGTGGTCCTTCAGCTAGCAGGCAGCAGTCTGAAAGGAGACAGCAAGCTCCTGTTTTACAGCATACGGTAAACTATAGATTTTATAAGGTATAAGGTATAAGAACTAAATTTGGGGGTTTCTGTAAGAACTGATACTGCGAATGACTGGCTGCTCAAATTCATCACCCATGTGAAGGACTCAGTCCGATGACTTCTGTGTTTATGTGCACTTGCACCTGTGACTTCCCTACAGCTAACAACCTACAGGAGAAATGATAACCACCTCAATATCAGGGGCAGCGTTTTGGAACTGGAAGTCAGGGGAACTCAGGACTTGGTCCAAAGTTATGTTTTGTGATAACTATTTTCAATAGAGACTGTCTTGAATATTTTCTTGAAGAAAACTTGAGTGGAAGGTGCTGAGTTGTGGAGGAGACAGCTTGTTTTTCCAGAGGCTGAAGCGGCTGCAGCCGCTTGTTCTGCAGGTGGGCAGTGGGCACGCAGCTGGTGACTCCTGTGAGCCCATGAATTTGCCACTGTCATCACAGCTGCTGGAGATCCATGCCTGCATCCTGCACTCAGTAAACAGCCACTCATAATCACAAAGCACCAAGCATTTCTGGTCCACCCTCAGCTCATGGAGCCAGAGAGCTGCCTGCTGAAAGCTGCCTTCTGTTTGCTTGCAGACGTGTCAATATTTACTGAGTGAGGCTCCACTTTTGCCCAGCTGGAGCATGACAGCTTTGCCACTCTTGCACTCAGTAGCCCTATCTCCCAGCATTAACATCAGGAGGTGATGAGTGACCAGGTTGGCCTGATAAATGAGAGGAGATCTGCAAACAGAGAACAGCAAACACTTCCTGGGGGGTTCAGGACACCTGCTGAGAAAGATGTTCTTTTTTTGCAAGTATCAGGTAGCATATGATGCTGTATCTGGGGAGACTCAGGAAAGATGCTATTCGTGGCACTGGGTGCTGGGAAGACCAGCTATGAGCAGGGGAACAAGCTGTTAAGGTGGCCCTGGAGGGAAGGCATGGTGTGTCTCAGAGCCTTGGCCCTGTCACCTGGCTTTCAGCAGAGCCCCATGACTGCAGCAGCCTGGAGCATGTGGCAAGGTGGGGAGGAAGGCAGCCTAGATGTGCACCAGCAAAGGTGATCCAATCTCCAGTTCTGAGTATACAGGAGATGAGGAAGGCAGGACCTGAGATAGACCTGTGGGAAAAGTGCCATCACAGGCTGGAAGGCAGTGAGATCCACTCTACAGTTGCAGCTGCAGTTTCCCAGTAATAAAACGTGTGTATGCAAATAAAAATCAAGAAGCTAGTTTCTGCCATTACAGGCTTAACTCTCTGGGATTTCAGAGCTGTTTGGGGATACTTTAGTGGTAGGCATGTTACAAGTAATGGTTTGGATTTGGTCTGAACTTACAGGTGTGTTCTGCTCTGTATTAGATGGACAATACCTTCCAATGGTGAGAAATTACAGAAAGGAAAGATCAGTAAACAGTAGAAAGGGCTTAAAGATACTGAGGGAGAATATTCAAAAAAGGATAAGCTGTTCAGTTCGGACTGCTTCTTAATCAGTTTTTTCATCCCTCCCTTGAGCACCCTACAGGAAAAGAAATATAAATGACTGAAGACTGGGCCTTTTTATATGAAATGACACAAGAGAATAAGTTCTCCAGAAGCTGGCTGAAAGCACATCTGAAAATCCCTCAGAGATGGCGATGTGGGTGGTGGTGTATTCCTGAGGATTTGGGAAACAGAGAGGTTGAGCAAGAAGGATAAGAGGAAAGGGAGTCCACCCCTTGCATGCGTAAGTGGTGGCATGGTACAGCGGAGTGCAGAATAAGGGAGGCAAGGATATACACAGTATTGAAAGAAAGACTATGGACAATAAAAGGAAAGCAACAAAAAGCTACAAAACCGTGAATTATGTGGCTTATGCACTAAGTGAGAAAAATTAGTTTTTGCAGCTGAACCATGTGTAGAGTTAGGCAGTATTAGAAGCCCATTCCGTCTTCCGACAGTGTTTTGCATCATGGGTGGCCTAACTTGGCTTGGGACTAATGACCTAGTTGTTCAGATCTTCATCCCCATTATGGATTGGATGGTTCACCTCAGTGGTGCCCAGTTTGCAGTTTCAGCAAGAGCCCAGCATCCTGCAGTTAAAGGCTCATGTCTTTTGGTCACAGGGGTTCATTTAAAGGAATTTTTACAGGAAGGCCACCCCATGAAACAAGCTGCCATGGCAGAAAAGGATACTGCCAGGAGCTCAGTTCTGTCCTCTGAAGATCAGCACAGCTGTAAGAATCCCAGCCCTGCGGCCCTGAGCTAACAGAGCCCAGGGCAGACAGCAGCTGCACTGGGCCATCTCCCAGAAATAGGGTGGACAAAATCGGCCAACATCTGTTCCCCTTTAATCTCTTATTCATTTATGTTTTGGTGTACTGCTTTTGTACATAGTGAGTTGTGTGCTCTGGCACATCCATAGCCGCTCTCCTGAACCGCGGCGCCCCTGGACAGGCAGAGCTGGACAGAAGAGTTCTTCACAGCTGAGATGTTTTGAGTAACCATGCAGGCAAAAGACGTAAGTTACGTCTTCTGGTACAGTTCTTCCTGTCCTGCCAGACTCTGCAGGGTTCCCAGGACCCACGAGACCTCACTGGGAAGAGGTTGAACTGTTCAAGTTGGCTTCCATTTGTGTCACAGCATCTTTTACAAAGGCCTTGTGCTTTCTCAGCTTCCACTGCTGCCTCCAGAAGTTCACTGAGACCCTAGGAAGGCAGCCAAGGATGGTCTCCTGCAGAGAAAAGTGATCTGTGGCATCTTTCTCCATTTAACCTCCTGCTGAAAGAACTCACAAAGCAGCAGCCAGGGCAGCAGCCTGGAAGGTGAAGGTTTTCTTACTTGACTGCAGGGGGAAAGGTGTTTTTCTCTCTAAACAATACGTGAAACTCCAGATAACTTCCTTCTGCCTTGGTGGTTGATGGTGTCCCAGCAACTCCTCCTGTTCAGAAAGCACAGAAGGATGATAATAATTGCCTTCCATCTCTAGGCCTTTTGAAATATGGGGGCTGGGATCCATGCAAATGCTTGCCATCCAGAAAGTCACCAGCAAGAAGAATGTACATGGGGCTGAACTCGGCTGAAGCAACAGCTTCTGCATGGTAGCACACTGCAGTCAGGAGCAGTAGTGCTGGCAACATCACACATGGGAGAGCAGTTCAGATGGAAAGGGGGTGTCAGGAATACACAGTGGGACAGATACTGGAGGCCAGCAAACCCGGAGCAGCTCCAAGTGATTGTGAAATGACCCTTTTCCATGTCCAGCTGTAAGACAAAGCTGGCTGGATATATATTCCCAAAACTCAGAGCAAAGGAGGATGAATAAAGCATGAGGCCCTAAGCAGAGCAGGCTGCTGGCTTCCAGAGTTTGCAGACCAATGTAATTGCAAGATGGTCAATGTGTCTCTGCTTTGGTGGACGTGTTTTCCTCCTCTTGTAGTCAAAAGGGGAAAGGGTTTACCTTCAGGTAAAGTAAGAGAGCAGGAGAGCACCTGGAAAGCTGAGTTGCTGTCCTACTGACAAGTCCAAGAGGCAGGACCCAGCATGAAAACAAAATTTTCATGGCCAGCATTGGCTGAATGCTTGTGTTGAAGCTCCAGGAGATCTTTGGACACCTTTTTCTGTCCCTGTCTCAGTGATAGAGCTAGGACATTGGACTTTCTCATACCTCCTCCTTCAGGGTCTATGCAGCAGGGAGGGTTCTGTCCTGTCTGGGGCACACAGATAGCTGTGGATGCTGTTGCTGTTACGCAGGTCATTGTTTGAGGGCTTATCTCTTTTTTCTTTCACATTCACAAGGGCTATATTTTGCAGAAGCCGGTAAAAACAGGATATGATGACATCAAATTAATGTCACTGACTACTTCTCCCAGGAAAACAGCCTATGGGCAAGGACCCTACAAAGCCAGAAAGGAACAGCCAGGAAAAATAAAACTACCTCCTAATGATGGCTTCCCCTCCAGCTAGGAAGACCTCTGCCATTTCTTCTGTAACAGAACTGTTTGTATCTCCCTCTTCATGTCACTGCACAGGTCAGGTTCTTGGATGTGTTGCCAGATACCCTTTGTATGTTGCTTTTCAACAGTGGAATGTAAAGGTTGGAGATACTAGAAACCAACATAGAGCAATGAGCACTTCAATACTGGTTTCCTGTTCCCTTCTCATCTTCAGTTTTAAGTAACCCACGATAAGAACGTGCAGAGGATACTGGTAAAGAACAAATAAGGCTTTAGAGTGCCAGAAGGGCCATAGATTAATGCCTTCTATTGGAAAACCTCTCTGCCTTTTTTTCAAACAATTTTTTCTAATTTTGAATTATATAGCCTCTCTTATAGGCTTATATGCTCTGAGTTCTAGCCATTGTGCCATGGAGACATGAAGGTCTTTGGAGCACTGAGCTACCAACACAAACTCTCCAGAAGACGGTAAGAGAAATTTGCCCTCTTTTCTGGGAGCCAGCAGTTCTGAAAACAAGCGAACTCTCGCTTGGTTTGCTTTTGGTCAAACAGAGATCCAGGCTATATTCAGTATTAGATTGAAAACAAAAGCTGTTTGCTCTTTGATTATTAATCTTTAACAGGAACCTGAAAACAGCAGGCTGTAGGGATAATGCTTTGGAGGACATGGTGCGTTATCCTCTCTCCAGGGTCTGAGGCAGATAATGTAGTTGAGTGTTGACTCCTTCATCTCAGAGAAAAAATATATTGCTGCAGACTGTAGGAGAGGGATCTAGCTAGCCATATTTGTAAAGAAGCCCTCTGAGAGGAGACAGTAGATTTGCTTCTTGTTTTTTTTTTTTTTTTCCCAAGACCTATCATCATTCGTATAGTTCAGTCCTATAACCAGCCTGTTAGAAAAAATAGGATTTTCTTTCTTAAATGGGCAATCTTGGAAAGGAACGAGTGGTTGCTGTTCTCTATTGCTTTCTGTTTGGAGTCAGCTCAGTTTCTTGAGCTCACTTTGCTTCCCAGATTTTCAGGCTCCATCACACTTACGGCATGCTTACCACAGAATTAGAGTGTTTAATTGCAGCATAGCAACTGAAAGTAAACTCTAGCAGTGATGAAATAACAGCAGGACAGACTTCCAGGAAGGCCAGACCAATCTAGTCGGGGCTTGAGCAAGCTTGCTAGACCATGGTCCTGCGGCTTCACCTCTGTTGACATCCCAACTACCTAGAACTAGATAAGTGCCTGCACAGCATTCCCTTCCCCAACTGCATTTAAATAAAGAACATCCTGCAGATCCTTTTGCAAAATTCCGGTACAAAGCAGGCACTCTAAACACCAGGCAGGTCTGAAATTGCTTCTTTTCCAATGCTTTCTGGTGGCCCCAGATCACCCTGAAGCTTTCAGCTCTGCACTTTTTAAGAAAACGAATCCCAAATCCTGTGCCACTGAGACGCAAGTCTACAGCTGCTAATCATTTCCCTTCAGGATTAGCTGAGCCTGCTCCACATCCGCCTAGGGGCCTGGCACGTATTAAAACGCTGGGCAGCTTTCCACAGTCACAGGGAGCTCTGTGCTGGGAGCTGATTTTCATGCTGGCACATTGCAACGGCTGATGTGGCCCCATCAGGTCAATGACCAATGGAGGAGGATGGAGGGACAGAAAGAGAAGAAAGGCAAAGCCTGATGGGGAGATTTGAATTTGGGTGCCAGGTGGATGGCTGAGGGAGAAGTGGGGAAAGAAGTAGCTCTAAGCTAGACCACTGTCACTCAAAGCTTGCCATCAAGGGATGCTGAGATGGCAGATGGGCGGGGGGGCTAAGAGGTGGTGAGAGGTGCTGGTTAGTGACTCCAGTTAGTAACTCCAGCAACTCTGGAGAAATAAATGCTCACCCGCTGCCACAAAGGAGCTGGTTGCAGCACAAGTGACAATGGGCTGAGCCAGATTTCGTGTGTTTTGCTGACAGAGTCATTCAGAGCCCCCTGGGAGCAGCACTTGTAAGCTTTTCCCTTCCTGAGCAGAGGACAGGTGCTAACCTACCCCCAGTGCCACAGCTTTAGTTCTGCAGCTTAGCTCTGCCTTCAGGACTGGCAGAGTGTGATCCTGCCAACTATGTGCAATCCCAGGCTGCTAAATCTGTTCTTTGTCCTGAAGAGGCTGGGGCAGCAACCAAGCCCGTAGAGCAGCAGCTCTGCTGGCTTGCCCAGCACATCCAGCTCACCCTGTCCTGCCTCAGTCCTATTCTGAGAGACTTCCTGCACCTCTCTCTTGCCTTGTCAGGCAGTTCAGGGGGGAATGCCTGCCCCACTGAGGAGGGACCAAGGTGAATTATTTCTTTTTGGCCAACATGAGGGCCTTTAGAGAAGCTCTTAGTTGTCCACACTGCCCAGTACCCAGTTCTTGGTCCCTCTGGGTCCTTCCAGCATGGCCTTCCCAGCACACAGCTCAGTACCAGTTCTTTGGCACAGTGAACATCATCTCCCACTGCCATCAGGCTCTGCCAAAGTCATGCTATGGTAGACAAATCTGCCCAGTGAGGAAGCCAAACCTGGACTGCATGGCATGCACTCCTCTGTGTCTCCTCCCCAGACCTGTCAGCACACATCGGTGGTAGTTCACATGAATAGCATAAATTCAGTGCTTCCTTACATGCCCTGTTCTAGGCAGCAGCTCAGTGTTTGCATAGAAAAATAGTTGTCCAGAATCAGGGTAAATGGTTTGTCCCACCGGTAGCCTTCAACCACTCTCATGCCCAACCAAGACCTGAACACTTTCTTCCTTGGAAAAGAGTGGGAAGGCGGAGACGTAGCCCTTTCTTGAAATCAGTATTGCTTTATAGCATCCAAAACATGTGTCATAGGCCAACAAAGAAGAAAGAGCCTTCCTGGGACCACGTGTATTTTAGAAGTTGCAGATAGGGCAGAACAGCTTGGTTTTCCCAGGAATTCAGACATTTTTCTTGGAGAAATGACTTATCTTTCTCAAAGAATTACTTATTTTCTGGTATCTTCCTGCCCCCACAACAGTGATGTACTTTACCCACCAGTCATATCCTGGCTGCTGCTTGATTTTGAGCTGCTCTTCTTGGCAAAATGTCTCTGTTCCTGGCCTGTAGTACACTTATTTACTTTGATAGATCCTTGATCTTTCATCACAGAATCAGAAAAGGAATGCCTTTAATTCACAGACTAGTATCTCACAGGTAGGAAAAATACAACAGGTACATTTTCCTTGCCTCACTTCCACCAATTACTCATAGTTGTATCTTCATTTATTATGCTGAATAATTTCTCTTCACTCTTCAAATATTTGGAGGTCAGTACGCTGCTCCTAGTCAATCATTCTGTAGGCAAACTTGATTTTGCTTTTGCAATGTGGTTTTTGGTTTGGTTTTGTTTTGTTTTCTGCAGAGTATCTCCAGCCTCCTAATCCTCTCTGTTGCTGTTCTTTGAGCTGCTTCTAGTTTGTCATGTTTTTCTGGTAATGCCGTTCCTGGAACAGAGAGCAGTATTGCAGGCACAGGAGCTCTATGCGGGTGATTGTGTGATGTTGCCCTCAGGTGGTTAGTCCAGAGAGAGGACGTGGCCTTAAAAAAAACCAAAACCCTGTTATCTACAGAACAGAGGTTTTTGACTGCATGGGAGCTGTGGAAGGAGTGTTTGTCTCTCCTCTAAGTCAGCTCTTCACAAAGCTGCACCTTGCAGCTCACTCATTCCTTTCTCCCATCACAGCCTTCACTGTCCCATGACTGTCGTGTCGTTTTATTTTCTGCCTTTTCTATTCTTCTCTGCCCTTCTGTTAAGGAAGTGATTATACTCAACGCTGATTTCATGGGATGATAAACAGATGACTTATTTAGGAATTATTATGGTAATATGTAAATTCCTATTTAATACAATACATCTTAATTTGGTTTTGCTTTGCTCTGCTCTGAGCTTTCTCTCTGAACGCTGCGCTGTCCGAGGAAGTGCACAGATCCTTTCGCTGAGATCACCTCTATTGCAGAATTTTTCAGAATGCAGCTTTTCCAGATTTCCATGGCTTTCATTGGTAAACACAGAGCTCCATCTGCCAGCACGTTGTCCCACTTACCTAAGTTTTGCTTTGTTCTTGCTCCTACTGAATGCAAATGCCAAATCATGCATTGGTTTTAGAATGAGCAGCTTTTAGTTGGACCTTTTGAATTTTTTTCCCGATCGTTTTGTATCTTGCATACACTTGGCCACTTCACTGAACACTTCATCCCCTGGATATGGTGCAAAAGTTGTCTCACTAACAGTGTTGAAGATTTTGCCAATGCAATAAAAGGAGCTGGAGTGGATCATTTTTGGCTGCCATACATTGAAGTGCTGATCATGGGAAATGCCCTGCAACTCCTGTAAATTCAACACTGCTAAGAAATGGATGTTTTCTCCTATGTTTTCTGTCACAACTTCACTGTTTCATTGCTTTATGCAGAACAAATGCTTATTTGATCACTTGGTCTGTGTCTCCCCAGTAATTTTTTGATCTATTTGCTTATTT
This sequence comes from Penelope pileata, assembly GCA_013396635.1. Classification (NCBI taxonomy): domain Eukaryota; kingdom Metazoa; phylum Chordata; class Aves; order Galliformes; family Cracidae; genus Penelope; species Penelope pileata. Next base: position 2,120,427 of record WBMW01003581.1, on the reverse strand, counting down.
CAGTCAACTTCAGCAAGAAAAGACTTCAAAGTAACTATGAAATGTGTTTCTACACATTTCGTGGAAACTGATGGCTTTGGGAAGTGCAGAGGGAATTTTATTAATATACATAGAGAAAACAAAATCTTACAATAATTCGGTCAAAAAGCTTTTGTATTTGTATTTGCAAATACTAGCCGTATTTTGCAAATACGTGTAGGAAATGAGGCTTCATTAGTTCCACTGCTTGTGGAACTGCTTATTAATCTTTGGCAATTATTCCTCCTGCAAGCTGTTGTTGCCAAGTTTTCGTAATAGCCATTTGCAAAGGGCTTTATCCATGTACCTTTGGGAAGGAGCAGTCAGTCACATATGCTGGGATTGTGCTTGAATAGGTCTTTCCAAGAATGCTGAAAAGCTGAAGGGAAGGAAATAAGTCATACTTACAGGCTTGTTGATAGAGTCTTGTTTACCATATTCAGCCTGGTATCTTAAAATACAATACCTCATTATTTTCCCAGCGTATTTGTAGGTCCTCCTATATGGCGCAAAGTCCACAGCACTATTTTCTTTAGAAGAGATGTCTGCAATGCTGTTACATTATACCCCAACCTTTGTGGTTTCCCAGACTAGCTGTTTTTGGTGAAAAATGAAAATCATATCCTTATGTTAGAAGTTCAGCTGATTCAGTCTTGATTTTCCTAATGCCTCTGGACCTGAAGGGTTTCTTCATGTCACTGTTGTTGTTACACAATGTAGGCATAACAACGAACAATGTACAGTAGGAAAAACCATACAGATAATTAATGATTATTCAGAAAGGAGGCCACAGAAATATTTCCACATAGCTAGCGCAGTTCCCAGAGAGAGAGCAAATAAAGCATAGGATCAGAAAACTTCTGAAATTTCCAGTGAACTGAGCATGCCATGAGACTGACTTCTCAAAAAGCACATAGTTTGCTTGCACATTTCTTCACATCTGCAAATGAGGGGCTCACATGCTCTAGCTGCCTCCTGTAACAGTCCTGGGAGCTCTGATGATGGCTCTGCAAAACAGTGCTTAGATTTGGGCACATCCCTTTCCCTGTGAAGTCCTTCGGAGGAGGAGACACTGGCTATGCAGTGCCATAGCAGAGCAGCGGGGCAGAGACTGCCTGCCCGTCTCCTTCAGTGCACCTGCCCCTCACAGCCACAGAGCACCAGTGCCCACTGAGAGCAAGTCCAGGAGTTTGCCAGGATAAGGGCTGAGAGAAGGAGCTTGAGATCTGGCCCATGATCATAGTCAGCGTTGCAGGATCCTCAGCAGTGGTCATTGTTATTGAGAAGAATGGAGGTCATTCCCTGCCATTTCTTTTTGCTTTGTTTTGTTAAACTAGATAAATTATTGAGAATAGACCACCTACACATACTGATTTATCTTCAAACCTTTGTTGAAGGTAAGGCCTTTTTTTCTGCCTCCAATACTTCCATCACTAGGCTAATGAAAAAATCACCCAGAATTTTATTTTCCATAAGATATTTATATCATTATTGCCCTACAGCTCTTAAGCCTGGTCCCTCCCTCAAGTGTCTTTGGTGAGTTGCATCCTTTTTTCTTTAATTAATCTTGTTTGCTTTATGAGAAGGTAACTGTAGGTGACTTGGGGCAACTGTTGTGGGAGGTACCCAGTGCACTTCTGAGATTGTAAGACAACAAAAACGACGTAACAGGCCATGCTTCTAAAGCTGCATCCGTACTGATTATGTGGAGTTCCATTCTGTATAAATTGCTCTGTCTTTGGTACTTAACATTGCCTTCAGTATCTAGTATCCAGAGAATCCAGCCTCTTGGGAGACAAGGCTTGGGAACAGCCCATTCAGCTGTGATGCTTTCAGCTGAGTGTCCGGGCTGTTGGGCACCTGGGCTAGCCAAGCCTGCAAGCCTCAGCCACACTCACCACCAAGCCAGTAATTTGTCCAGGCCCAATGGGGCTCTGCCTCACAGTCATGTTCTGGGATTAGCAGGCCTAGTCCACAGAATAGCAGGACCCATACAAAAAAGCACAGAAAGGAGCCGTGCACCCAGCTCCTTGTGCACATGCGGGGACCATCACGTTTTGTGCGTCTGGGAACCAGCTCCCAGTGCCCACTGCTTGCTTCCAATCACCAATATCCCTGAGATTATCCCCAGAGTATCAGTGACCTCAATACACTGTTTTGGACTTGAAAGTCGCTTTTGTTTCTAATATTGCTGAGTCTAAAACCAGCTCACGTAACCAACCGCCTGTTTCCAAACAGCTGTTGTGTAACTTTGCTCCCCACCCCTGAGATGTTGCCTGCCATTCATTTAATGGGCTCAGTTTCACTGGGAAGTGCCTGGGGGAACCTCTTAGCTCCCTAATTAGCAACAGAAGGGGCCAGTCCTTGCTGGAGGTAGCAGTGAAACATTTGTGAGGTCTCCTAAGAATAAGGCATGCAGAGAAGGGGCCATTTCCAGCTGGGAAAACACCAACTTTTATTCAGTATACAGTGCAGGGCAAAGAACTAAAAAGATAGGAGGGGTGATGGCACTTGCAGCAAGAGTGATGATGGGCTTTCTAGGCAAGAAAGGAGCATTTGTGAAGGGGGAGGAGTAAATAGGAGAGATTTTCCATGGCCCTCCCAAGTTGTTCATTGCTCTGGCAATCTGAGTTTTATATAAAATACGTGGAGCAGCCCCGTGGGCTGGCTGCTGGTGGAGGCAGGAGCAAAGCATAGCTGTGATCTGCTCTCAGATGTTTGGTCTGGCTCTTGTTAATGCAGTTCAGGAATTAACAGCTTGAAAGTGCTTAGGAGCCCAGTTTTTCTTCCCAAGATGTAATCACTAAGGCCAAACACAGAAGCAGCCATTCAGGGCTGGAGCAGATTTTGGTGCAAAGCAAATCTCTCACTGACCAGCTGAATCCCTCCAAGGCCTCACCAGGAAGGTGAAAACTTTATCTATCCGTTGTGGCAGGGAGGCACACCTGGGGGATCTTTGCTAGATCCCAGGGCATAGCCACATGTGGTAAGCTCACCAGTTCTTCCTGCATGATCCCATCACTGAGCAGTGCTGCTTTCATACAGCATCTATGGAAAGAGATATACGTACATGAGCAGCCCCAGATTGGACCCTGTTGGGTTGTCAGACCATTCCCCTCCAGAATTCATGTAGGCAAATGCCACGCTTCATATCCTGTGCTGTCTTTGGTCTGAGGGAGCAAAGGTCCAGTCAAGCTGAGGAAGGCCTCATTCAAGAGCTTCCTTAAAAGAAAAGGAAGAATGGCTTAGGTTGGAGGGAACCTTAAAGAAAGTGGAGTGCCACGGAGAAAGTAGTTATCACAAAGTGATGCTATGGGCAGAGCAGGGTCCATGAGAGCCTAGAAAGGCACAGGGCAGCTCTGAGGCTCCCAGGCACTGCCCTGCCCTACAACAGCATCACCAGCCAGCAGCTTGCCAAGTAAAAAGAGCATAGCTGGTCCCTGGCGTATGTCAGGAGACCGCATTCATAAAGATCCCGTGACTGCACACTATTTGCTCTCCAGTAGTAGTCTTAAGATAGTGAACCTGATCTTACACATGCAAAGGGAGAATTATGGGGTGAAGCCTTCATGCTGAAAGATGTAGGGCAGAGCATTACAGCCAGGAGCATAAATCCCAGTGAGGGGCTTGCAATGGACCTAAGGGTCAGAACAATCATCTATAAGTTATTCCCGCATATCAAGCTATAAAACAGCCGTGGTCAAAGCTTTTGTGCTCCAGTCTTAACACTGTTCACAGTCTTATTTCATAACCAGAAATCACCAGCTTTCCTTCAGTGTTTTTCAGTTTTGGTATTAATGGTATTCGTGAGGCTTGCATTCTGATTATGTGCAAAGGACAAAGAGGAAAACACAAAATGCCCTAACAGGGAAAATGAAAAAGAAAAAAAAAAAAAGGTAGGTTATTATTATGTGCTTCTCTTCCCACTAGAGGGCACCCAGTACTTGCAGAAGTGCTGCGATTGCCTCTGCACTGCCTGGGCTTTGTGAAATGTCCTGGGAAAGCAGGCAGGCTATCTTCGGCTTCTCTTGCTTATATCCAGCTCCTAACACAAGTGAAAAAAATACGTTATGGTTACATTCCCACATACATGTTTTCTATCCTTGCTGCAGGAGTACTGACGAGCAAAGGAAAGACGGGAAGCAAGTCTTCTGTTCATACGTGATTTGTGAAATGGAAACTTGAGAGCCCTTTATAAAGCAACCTCCGTCGTTAAGGATAAGGGATCCTGCTCCAGTGGAGGGAGATGCTCTGAAACACTCTTCTAGGTCCCTTCCTCTGATAGCTACGTTTATGGGACACGCATCACAGCCTCCAGGTGGGTAACCTTGTTGACACCGGCAAGCAGTTTCTGCCTGAAGTTGCGTATTTTCGCCACTAGATGGTGTAGGAGAGAAGGGGAAAAATCTTGTTCTACAGACGCCGAGCTGCTGCAGCATTCCGTAGATCCCTTGGATCCCTTTGCTCCAAGCACTCACAAAAATCCTGCATATATATCCTACATTTTAGACGAGATCCTGACATCTCTGCTTTTTCTGATTTATCACTGTTTTGTGAATTGTTTTGGTTTAGGGTCTTTTTTTCTAGCCCCGGGGTGTTAATGGACTTGGGTGTCCCGTTATATCTCAGCAAAGGCCATTCTGAATGTCTCAAACCTTTCAGACAGGCTGCAGCAACTTGTATCTTTTCTCTGCAACTTAAACTAGCACTGCTGGCTCTTTTGCAAGATTGCTGAAATAGATAATTTCACTTTCAGTTTATAGTTCTTTCCTCTAATTGCTAATAATTCTCCAGTTTTCTCACTACAGCCCCCTCTACAATCAGGGATGCAGTCTTCCAAAAGGCCCCCAGAGACCTGCTTTTGTTTTGGAAATAAGGCCTTAAAGCAAAGTAATCCCAGAACGACGTAACCAGAAATAGCTCTGGTGTAGCAGGAAATTGAACTTTGACCAAATGAAGGATTTTCAAAGTTTTCCTCCGATTTTCCACTCTTTTGACAGCACAGGGACTGTACATAAACCCCCAGTGATACCAGACCTGATCATCACAGATCTCAGCAGTGTTGAGACTTCACTTTGAGCTTGGAGAGAGGAATCATTGCCTCTGGCAGTAAAATGTAGCCATTCCTGAAGTGAAACACAGGAAAGTCACTGCAACAATTTAGAAGGAGTACATTTATCCAGTAAGATTTAACTGACCACTAGGGAAATGAAATCTCGTTCCCTGAGCTAAAACAAAGTGCTGGTTTCTGTGGCAGATGAGAAAACATAGCTTTTCCCTTTTTGTTGCTTTGCTTTGTTTTTGTCTGCTGCAAAACACGCAGACACTTTGCCTTCTCTTATCCAAGCTGAACAAACACAGGTCTCTGTCTTTCCTCATGCAGTGTGTGCTCCAGCCCCTGGCCAGCCTGGTGGCCCTGCACTGGACTCACTTCGGTCTTTCCTCTACCAGCAAGACCAGAACTCCAGAGATGGTCTCACAAGTGCCAAAGGGAGTGAAGTATCCCTTCACACAGCCTGCTGGCTAGCATGCTTGCTGCATAGCCCCATTTAGAGCTGACTTTTGCCACAAGGTTCCCTTGTTGACTCTGATTCATCTGAGGACCTCAAACCAGGCTCTAAAGAGCAACTTTCTGTATGCCTTTGGCATCCAGCCTGCGCTAGTTCATAGGGCTATTCCCTCCCTGTGCAGGACTTTGTATTTGCCTCTGTTGAACTTTGTTGAACTTAATTTGCATGTGCACACTTAAGCAAGAGGCGGCACCAAGGGATGAGGTAGCGTGCCTTGTCACTGAGAGCGTCAGTGCCAAAGAGGAAGCCAGCAGAGGAGACGCTCACGGTGTTTTGCTCTGAACTGCAGCAAGGCGAGGAGGAGCAGACATGTGGCAGGAAGTCCTTTCCAACATCTGGTGAGATGCCTTCAGTGTGGGGACAGGGGACCCAAACAGGGCTCTGCTGGAGTTCTGCAGAGGGAAGCCCCATGGGGTAACCCAGGCTGAGCGAGGCTACTGGAGAGTGTTGGGAGCATGCAGCTGATTTCTCCTGAGCATGACTGGGAAGGAGGTTTTACTAGACCAAGGCTTGTTTTCAGTTGCTTGCAGAGCTGCGTCTGGCGTGCTTGGTTTGCTTAGCAGTGCTGAGCTGCTGCTGTTGCCATGATATCTTGTTTCATGCATCTCAGTTGCTAAAGTCTGGGATGGAAGTGTACGGGGATATTATTACCTGTTTCATAAGCTGCTCAGCTTCCATGAGGTGGAGAGTGACACTGTTTGTTTATAGGAACTTTGTTTCCCCTTGGCTTGAAGCTGTTTAAGGAGACACCTCCTTAATGTCCACACATGAGCTACTAGAGTCTCCAGTACAGGCACTGGATTCTGCGTCATGGGTAATGGTGGGAAACAATAGTAGGTAAAAAGGAACAGGCAGCAGACAGTGTTTTCATAGAACATCATGCCCTTTTTTTTGTTTCAAGATATCTTGATTATGACACCAAACAGCTCCCTACTTCAGCTGCCTTCCATAATGCAGACTAACAAAACTTTCTCGTCACTTCTGTTTTTTCTGGTTTTACTGTAATCTTCTTAAAAGGCAATCTATCAGGATAAAAGAGAACCATCTATCAGGATAAAAGAGAACCAAGGGAGATGTTTCATTTTTCTTGCAGGCAGATTAGACGTAAAAGCTTGGTATCCAGTCAGGGGTAGATATAAGTAGCAAAGGTTTAGCAACTCACTGAAATCTGAGCAGATAAAGGGCCTGCAAGTCTCTCCTCATGTCAGCCCTGTGGCACAATGAGCACAGTGTGGATGGCAGCAGAATGACCCTTGATCTTGACAGTTCACTGCAGGGCTGTACTCTTATCTCCCTTCAGCGGTCAAAATAACCTATTTTCTTGGCTGGCACAACACAGCCAGTCGTAGGATGAAAGACTGCAAGGACACCTAGCCTTTTGTTTATGGCCTTTTATCTAAATTGTGTTAAAGGAGGTAATGTTATGGAAACAACCTATCTAGCTAAAGCGCAGCCAAGAAACACTCTCATTATGCAGAGCTGGTTATCTGAGGTCCTCCCTCTCTAGCTCATCCAAAAGTATTAGAAAAAATGTAGATGTGCCCATGTGGCTAAACAGCTTGTGATCCCATGGATCTTCTTTTTCCTTTTTCTTTTCTGTAGGGAGAGCGTCTTGTCCCGCATCAGGTGAGTGAAATAGCTGCTCTGTGCTGAGACCTCCACTTTTCATCAACACCCTGGCTGGGACGCAGCATGGTCCTTTCCCTACCCCTATTTGACTACAACAACAAAATTTTCATTTGTAGTCCTCTTGCAGCCCCTTGCAACAGGCACTTCTCCTAATCCCCAGGAGAAGCTGGAGAGCTTGAACCACAGGTTCAAGGGACAAGAAGGTATGTGACATTTGGGACTGATTGCTCACGCATTTGAACACCTTTGAAACACACTACACGTCTGTTAAAACCAACTCTGGTGACTTAGCTTTTGTATTTTGTCAAAGTCCAAAACTCAGCTCTCTGGAACAGAAACGGAGGCACCAAATTGACAATCTGAGACCTGTGCAAGGCTACTTTAGAGGGCCAATGGTGCCCTAAAAGATGCTTCAATCTATAGGGGAGCTACGTATAAAGCACAGTCAAGACAGGCACTTCCAGCACATCAAGCTCCTGATAGCAGGTGAAGACCCTTGTCACTGCTCTTGCTCCTCAACCTCTGCAGTTTTCATTCCTGGAGGAGTCCAGCTGCTATTATCCCATTCACTTGAGTACCTTCCTTAAAATAGACTGGCCCGTATCCTATTGACCCTGTTCCCCCAGGCTATCCTGCTTCAGGAAACCAAGGAAGCCTTGTGATCAACAAGTCATGATCAGCAAGAGCTTGAGATGCCTACTGAGCACTGGTAGATATAGCGTTCAGGCTTTTTGTCTTCAGAGTTGTTAGAGCTTAATATCTCTACATTGGTTCTAGATTCCTGAGCCAGTATTTGTGGAATTCATTGCTTTGTAAGGGGTCATCCCAAATCTTGCCTGTGAACTTCACGAATAACAGAAACACTCAGCCCCTGCTGACTCCATGGGGCTTTTAGACATTTGTTGTCCTTTGGCCTGATTGCTGTGAAAACAGGCCACAGCATAATCCCACTACCCTTGCACTAAATGCAAATGTTACGCCTCCCTAGGTCTTTTCAGTCTTCACAGAAAAATGCAGTCCTGGTCCCTGTGGCCGCTGTGGGTGTTGGAGGGATGCTGGTTTGCTGGCTGAAGTCTAGACGGAAGATCGAGAGTATTGAGATGGGTGATGGATGGTGGGGCTCAGGTGAAAAACCTCTACACGGGAAGGAAGATGAAAGCATCCGCCCCTTCAAGGTTGAAACATCTGACAAAGAAATTGAGGTAGAGTTTGACAGTGGGTCTGCAGGTGGTGGGGCAGGGTGGGAGGGTATAGGGGCAGCAGTGGCTACAGTGGGGCAGGGCTGAGGGGTTCCCGCAGAGGGACACCTGGAAGGGTAGAGAGAGACACAGAGTCTTGATGAATCATGGCAGCTCTGTCCCTAATGATCCAGCCAGCTAGCAACAGGCAGCTCAGGCAGCTGGGGCTCAATCACTCCCTGTGATTGAGGAGATTATTTAGAGCATGCTACTGCATCAGCCAGGCTCACAGTGTACCAGGCAGAGGTCTAAAAGCTGATGGGGCCTGGAGAGTTGGCTCCTGCACATGCCTGCCCTGGTGCACTGCACACATGGGCATCGGAGCAGCCTTGTTCCTTCTGCAGGACCTGCACCACCGCCTTGACCAGGCTCGCTACACACCTCCGCTGGAAGGGGCAGCCTTTCACTATGGCTTCAACTCCATCTACCTGCAGAAGGTGGTGGCCTACTGGAGGAATAAGTTTGACTGGCGCAAGCAAGTGGAAATCCTGAACAAATACCCTCATTTCCATACCACCATCGAAGGTGAGCAGGTCACTGCGTCCGTGTGCCTCCCTGTTACACCGCAGGGCACTTCTCCAGCTGCCTCTTCTGCCCTCACCTTGCTCTGGATGCCCAGCCCTGATGGCTGGCTTAAGATGTTAGAATACTTAAGCATTCATAACAGCTAAGTGATGTAAGGGAAGTATCTCTAATGAAGATATGACGTTTTCTTCTATGCTGTTTTCTTCCACTATTGTCTTGAAACCACCTTTGAAAACTGCAAAATTTGCCCAGACCCTAAGGCTGGAATATTTTTTCATGTAATTTTATCATGGTTTTGTACGTGTCTTACCTTCATTATGCTGAGCATTTAAGTGTGGCTTTACCTATTACTGTGAAACCAGTTTCTCAAGGGAGAGATGCTCAGTTTGCTGTGATCCCAGCGTCTGGGGCTGGAATAATATTGGACTTCCCCTTTCAAGTAGACATCCTCTTGCTGTGGGTTGATTGTATAATTTCTGCTAGGAAAACTAATTACTATGATGCCAACCCCCTTCTTCAGAATCCAGAGAAGAAACTGAGGTGGAGCCAGAACTCAATTTATCTGTCTTGGTTGTCTGGCAGGGATTGAAATCCATTTTATCCATGTGAAGCCCTCCTATGTCCCTCATGGACAAGCTGTTCAACCTCTCCTGATGGTCCATGGCTGGCCTGGCTCTTTCTATGAGTTCTACAAGATCATCCCAATGCTCACAGATCCAGCCAAGCATGGCCTGGACCATGGTGATGTGGTGTTTGAGGTCATCTGCCCATCCATCCCAGGCTATGGCTTCTCAGAGGCACCACACCAGAAAGGTAAGTGATGAAAAGGCTCTGTTCAAATCACAAGGTTCTTGGTGTAACACTTCAACCATCCCCCAGCCCCCTGTGCTCTGCAATCTGTGAATGTAGGAAGGCAGATTTGGGGTCTGAAGTTCAGTAAACTTGGCTCTGCACCGACACTGACATTACTGAGACTCTGGGGCTGGTTTGGAGGGCAATGGTCGCTGAAAGCCAACTCTGTTTTTTCCTTTCTCCAATTTGCATTGAATTTACAACACCTGGCGTTCTCTTTTTATTGTCAAAGAGTGAGGCAGAGCAGTACAGCAGCACACTCACATGCTTCTGTCAGGCCGTGATCTTTGGCCAGGATGTGCTAGGACAAACGTGTAGTGTTTCTCTTTACATACAGGCTTTGACACCGTGGCAACTGCTCGGATATTTCACAAGCTGATGAAGAGACTGGGCTTCAAGGAATACTATGTACAGGGAGGAGACTGGGGATCCCGTATTACCACAAACATGTCCCAAATGCTGCCAGAGTGAGTAGCAAAGGGAGTTAAAAGGGCTCATCCTTTCAGCAGCTGAACAGTACCATGAGGTATAGCACTTTCCTACCTAAAATGTGAGTTGAGAAACTGATCAGAAAAGAAACATAATGCCTTCCTTGGAAGATGGCATCATAACAGAGCACTTAGCATTTAATGAGAACAGCGCACCACAGCCATGCTTAGGTCAGAGAACAGATCAAGGGGGAAAGCTTTTAATGCTGTTAGGCTACAGCTCAGCTCACTCTTCTGGATTGCAGTTGTGACCACAGTGCTGTGAAATACATGTGATCTAACAAAGCTTTTCAGAAAGTACCCAGCACAGCCAGTTACCTACAGCACAGAAAGAATCAACAGCCAGAGCTACCAGCATGGATATGCCACATATGTAAGTAGCACCTACAACTGGCATCATACAAAAGGCGCAGCTAAACGGAGATGGCACCAGCTGTACCATTTCTAGATCCTATAATTATTCATTTATTTATTTTTAACCATGATGAACCTTTCAGATTGTTTCAGGGCTTCAGGTATTTGGCTCAGTGAAGTACTTCCATCACAGCTCCAGTCAGACTTATTTTCTAGAAAAGTTGGAGACAGAGAATCTCTTGATTTAACTCTCTATTTGTGAATTTTATTTCAGATCTGTGAAAGGACTTCATCTGAATCTCGTCTTCATCCGCTTACAAGGTTTGAAACGGGTGATACAAGTGATGCTTGGGTCTTACGTACCATGGCTTGTAGGCTTTACCAGGGAGGATGTTCAACGGATGTACCCTTTCATGCAGAAGAACTTCTATGATCTCATGCGAGAATCTGGGTACTTACACATCCAAGGCACCAAACCAGACACTGCAGGTGATGAACCCTCTTTATATTGCTATATATTGTATACCAACTGCTTATGGTATATAAAAACTCTTGAACAAAGGCTTACTAGTATATCAGAAGCAATGCATTCTCGTGGCTGAACACAAGATATAGGATTAAGACCTAAAGCAAAGTTAAAAGAAACAGTTTAAAAATGGTGGACACTGCAAATATTACTTTGCAAACTGTTTAAAATGGTGTGCCACTTCTCTTGGGCAAACAACTCCTTTGCAGAAGCCTCTTAAAGTGAAGCATAGGGTTTTAAAACTGAAGCTTCTAGAAATACAAACAGATGAAAACATGAAAAAAGATCATAAATAAATGCAATATGAAACTTGAAGAAAGGTAGAATCAGCCCTAAATCTTAAAAGACAGAAGCCTGACAAAGTCAGTGGGGCCAGTGGATAAAGAGCCTGAAAAAAGATATGGCCATCTCAGAAAATACAGAAAATAATCAGAAAATCTGGAAAAATACAGAAGAGTATTTCTAGTCTCTGTAATTAATAAGTTAGCAGAACTATTTTAGAGAACACAATTGGTTTACAAGTGATGGTATCACAAGGAAGTCATGCTTCACGAATCAGAGCTCCTGCAGAATCAAAGAGCAGCGGATCCAGTAATGTCAAATATTTCAATTACCTAACAAAGTTTTTGAGGTTTTTCCCTTGATGGTCCCTAAAAAAATTCAACTGCCTGAAAAAAAAAAAAAAAGGGAGGGCGGTTAAGTTTAAGTTCATGGATTAATAACTGGTTAACATGAGAATCTGAGCATAGGAATAAGTAAGCAAGTTCCAGGGGAGGGGAAATTATCACAAAAATCTGTGTTGGCAACTGTACATTTCAGCATGGTCTCTGCAGAGAAAAGTTAACAATTAAGTGAAGAATTGACCGCTATCCAAGGTTTGGTTTAATCTAAAGATAACTGCAGAGAGTTGCAAAAACATTTAATTGACTTGCTGATTGAACTGGCCAGTAAAATTTGATGTCAACAAAGTGCAAAGCAATTAGGGGAAGAAAATTGCGATGGGCTGTAGTTTGGCTGCTGCCATATGGGAAAATCCATGAGTCATGCTTAGTTCCTTGAAACGTAGCCAGCTCAGTCAAAGTTCAAGAGCATTTCACAGACTATTAAACAGAGCAAAAAAAGAGACCAAGGGAAAAAAAAAAAAAAAGATATTCAGAATTCATTGCATCCTTGTTCATCTTGTTTCATGTTTTAGAATCAGGAGAATAGAAGAATACAGAAAGGGGAAAAAAGGAATATTGAAGTGATCAAGTAGCTTCCATACAAACACTATTTGTAGTCTAGAACTCTTCAACCTGAAGGGGGAAAAGAAAAAAAAAAAGCATGGACTCCGTACTGTAGCACATTAGAATTGTGAGATGTAGAAAATGAATGGGGAAAAAAAAATGTATGCACTACTCAGTTTCAAGAAACATCTACATTATCAGCGTAGCTCTCATCAGGCAGGTTTAAAGCAAAGTTACAGTATTTTCACACAACACAATTTGCAGTAAAGATATGGTACTTCATAGACTCATAGAATGGTTCAGGTTGGAACGGACCTTAGAGATCATCTTGTTCCAACCCCCCTGCCATGGGCAAGGACTCCTCCCACTAGATCAGGTTATCCAGAGCCCCATCCAGCCCGGCTTTGAATACTTCCAGGGAGGGGGCATCAACGACTTCTCTGGGCAACCTGTTCCAGTGTCTCACCACCCTCACAGTGAAGAATTTCTTCCTTATATCTAGTCTAAATCTACCCTCTTCCAGTTTATAACCATTACCCTTGTCCTGTCATGATCTATCCTTGTAAAAAGCCCCTCCCCAGCTTTCCTGTAGGCGAAAAGCCTTGTTGAATAACAAATAAGCAGGACCATTACTTGAGTGTCTAATCCATGGACATTGAATACAGTGGTTGAGAGGCAGCTTCCAGTCCAGAAAATGTTCATCTCCAGACAGGTCATGTGCTAGATGCACATTTAATCCTGTCCTACTGTTGGCAGGTCAAAGCATTTATATGATTTCAACCTGCAGCAAATAACTCTAGGCTTAACAGTGCAGGGGAATTATTGTGCCAATGCACAAACTTACTTAGCTATGTCCACCATTAAACTGAGACTGTGGTGTACATTATCTTCTACAAAGTGCTGAAGTCACACTAAAATACACCTAAGGTACACAGTCCTTAGTATCGCTACTGAAGCAAACACCATTTTACAAGAATACTAAGATTATATGCTGCATACATGTTACATTTATAACATTTTGTTAGTGCAGTCCAAGGGCAGGAACAGATAATGGATGCACAGCACTCCTCTCCTTACATGAAATAGAAGTGTGGAACCGTACTTAGCAACCAGATTACTCATCCTAAGCAGGACAGCATTCCCAAATAATTTACAAATACAAAGATGTATTTTTAGAGTGTAATCCTTTTACATTCCAGTGTGCTCAAGCCACTGAAGCTTGTCAGGAAGACTGGCTTTGCTCCTAGATCCTCCTGCGTAGTGGCTACCTGAGTTTGTAGAGCTGTCAGTTACAGCAGAAACCCTGCAGGGTAAATTCATCAAGAATAAAGTATTATCAGGGCTAGTAAAATACAGACTCTTTACTAAATTCTTATGGAGAATTCTAAAGAACTCAAAATCTACTTTAACTTCAACTGAAGTACTGCAATGTCATGCAAATGCAAGAGCTCTGCTGTTCTTCTCTTGAATTAGGTTGTGGACTGAATGACTCCCCTGTGGGGCTTGCTGCATATATTTTAGAGAAATTCTCTACATGGACAGACAAATCATTCCTGAATAAAGATGATGGAGGCTTGGAAAGGTAAGAAAAAAATACTCTTCCATGAGAAAACTTATTAAAAGAATGACAACTAATGAGGAAATAGACAAAGGATTGGCCAGTGGAACCTGGATTTTAAGGACGAAAGATTACACGTGACAAGTAGAAGCTTAAGCTTACAGTAGACTGCTTGCAAGCTACTGGTACAGCACCAGGCAGTTTTGCTCTGGGCACATGGATGTCAACTGATTTGCCGCTTGAAAATGAATGGAAAACCAGAGGAGCAATGGTTTATCAGGGCATGAGCCCAATGCAGCATATTGAGAAACAGCTCTCAGTTAAATTGCTGCTTCTTTCTCAACAGAAAGTACTCTCTAGATGACCTTTTGACCAATGTGATGATTTACTGGGTGACATCATCTATTGTGTCCTCCATGCGATACTACAAGGAGAACTTGAGCCAGGACCCTACTCTAACTGCTCATTCCAGGTAATAAAGTGGCAGGTAATAAAGTGAGGCAGATTGGCCTGTATAAGCATTTAGATCACTTATAACAACTAATTCAACATATATTAGAAAAAAGGCCAAGCTGATATAGTTAAGGGTCACTTTTCTTTTGAACCATTCACACAAGTTGGCCTATGGCCAAAACAATGCAGAACACAAAAGCAATTCAGTTTTGTGTTCAAAACACAGGTCTGTAGACTTACCAGACAAACAAATATAGTCAATGGCTTGGTTCAGTAAAAACAAAACAGAAAATCACAAGCATTTTTAACAAGTTTAAACCGAATTAGGAAGGATATAACTTACTGGTGGATAAACCATGAACTACAACTGTTAAGCAAAAACTTGCAGAAGCAGTTTAGGAAGAGATTTTTCTAAGAAAACAAGATTCCAGGAAAGCAGTACTTGAAACCAAACACCTTCTAACAGCTGTTGACTTTTAAGAGGACTACAAGAGAGGCTGACCAGGAAACACTGGTGAGCAGAACTCCTCAGCAAGTGGTTGATCTTAAAAAAGAGGAATTTTTTTCTTTGTAAACTGACTGAACCGGTTTACCTTCACTTCCAACAGGTATTTATTGTACTGGTACCAAAAATTCTAAAGCAAACATGAGTTAGCTCATTTCTGAGTTTCACATAAAGGTGTGGCATTGTCACATATCACAAAGCTATACAAGTTTAGAAACCTGAAACATGTCAATATTGAACTCTGTGCGAAGTGGGCTCCATTTTATGCATCTTTGGATGCAAGATTCTCAAACTCAAGGGAATCCAAATACAAATGAAGCTCTTCAGCAGAGCATAGACTACAAAATGAGTTACTGCTGTGGCAAAATTTCTTCAACTCATGTGACAGCTACCAGATTCAGAATGTTTTAAATGATTTTCTCCAGGAACTCTTTTGAAAAGACTGTAAATTAATATCTTTTTAGGGTTGGAGTACATGTTCCCACGGGGATCGCAGCTTTTCCTCAGGAGCTTGCACATACACCACAGGCCTGGGCAAAGAATGTGTTCAAGAACATCGTCAGTTACTCTTACATGCCACGTGGAGGGCATTTTGCTGCCTTTGAGGAACCAAAGCTTCTGGCACAAGACATCATACACTTTGTGAGGAAGGTGGAGCAGCTGTGAACCTGCAGTTTAGATGCTTACATAGAGTGGAAGCAATTGTTCTACCACCCACAGGAGCCTTACTTAAAGGGATTAAATAAACTCAACGTAATCACAATACAGAAGACCAGCATTTTATTTTGATAATGATTATAACTACTAAATTTGTTAATCAAGCTCTAAAGCTCTTCATATGAGAAAAAGCATCTTGTCTTCTTTTACTCCAGGCACCATATCATTGCTGCATTCACAATTCAAGTATAACAGTATGTAAACAGATTAATGCAGTAACATTGCACTCATTTGGGGGAGACAGCAGAAAGGAAATGTCCCTTTGTTCCTCAGAACTACTGCTTCTGCTCAAAAGCTTCTTTAAATACTCAAGTGCTAGCATGCTTAAGCATACATTACAAGCAGCTTTGGTGGAAGCATAAAGGGCTTTGATCTCTTGAGCATATCAAACACTCCTACCGAATAGTTTGAATTATATTTCATTCCTATGATTACATTTTCAAATGGGCAGCTGCACATAAGGCAGCTCTTTATTCCAGCAGTTCTTCCCTAGAGCTAGCTCCAGCAGCTACTACACATTATGAGATAACTGTCAAAGGACAGTAACACGGAGATGGCACCCCTAGTGTTCTCCAAGCTCAAAAAAACATCGACCAACTTCCTTCCAGTTCTACAACCTTATTCCATGCCAGGACATCAGACAAGCTTAAAACATGCACCAAGTACAGAGGGTTAAGTCACCGTTTAACCTCCTTTCAGAGGAGTTTTACCATCCCATCATGCAGCTTTTCCTAGCAGATAACTGCAAGCAAGCTCCCTACCAGTAGCACAGTATCCCTTCAGATGGATGGAGCTATTAAACTCATTACATGATAGATACATACCCAGGTGATTCAAGACAACTCCAGCAGATATCTAGTTCTGGCTCACTGTGCTCTAAGGGTTCCCCCCCAAATGTCTCATTCTGCACTAGATACCAGTCCAGAAAAAAAAGGGCTGACGTTCTGTTTCCAGGTAAGACATTCTGACTTAGAATGGAAGTAGGCACTTAAATTGGTGAACTGGATCACATGCCCCTCACCTCTTCTTCACATTTCAGAAGCTTCAAGTCTAAGACTCTGAAATATCTGAAAGGTAAAAGTAAGCAAGAAGAGAGTTTTATGTTCTGTTAAGTGACAATAAGCTATCACACTGGGACAGGAGCGCTAACTTCCTATGGAGAAGGCTAGAGAAGAAACTGCTTACTCCTAATTTTAACTGTAGATCAAACTGATTGTCAGGTCTGATGGACTAAAGGTTAGTAAAGAAATAAGATGTGCTCCCCTGCATCCACAGGGCTGCTCAACCTCTTTTCACTGCCAGTACAAGACACAGTGCTAAGTATGAAGTCTCTCAATTGGAGAAAAGTGCTGCTCTGGATTGCTGTTTAACTGAAATGTTGTTACAGCAAGTCCAGTATCAGCTACAACATGGACATGCACTTGAGTACTCAAGCCTGAGCAGAGTGAGGAAAAGGTCTTCCTTCACAGCAGCGGGGTAGATAAGAATGGTTATAGCCTTCATAAGAAAGGCCAACAATACTAATAATCATACAAGTTATCTAGAGTCCCAAACAATCAGCTAATGTAGTAATTATTACCAGACAAATGGCTGCTGTAAACTCAGGAGGCAGAATACCCAATGTTTGTCAGTTCAGCACGTATGTGGAAGTTTTACACCCAATACACTAATTCATTTCCTGTGCCACAGCTCAGATGCCTAAGGGATCAGTGTACCTGTACGCAACTGTGCCTTAAAGAGTATTTGCTTTCAAAGACTATTCAGGAGGTGAACACAGAAGAACATGGTCTGGAAAGGCAGTAGATGCCCTGGAAAAAAAATCCAGAGAGACATGAGTATGCCATGACATTTGATAGAATTATCACCTAAATCAGCACCAAAGGTTATTCAATATTCCCTTCAAGTTCTACAGAGCACAGGTCATTCATGAAAGCCCCTGAGCGTCACTGGTGCTTGAAACCATATATAGTCCTCCCAAGCAGAAGCCAGACTCCGAGGAGCCGAGGCACTTATATCAATGTCTCCATCACAGGACAGATTGACAGTCAGTTTTCTCCCTCGAGTTGGCACTTTGTAGTTGAGTTTGGGCCGGAACCATTCGACACCACAGCTGCGGTGCCCTTGGAGCATAATGACAGTGCTGGTGACAGGAAGGGCCTTAAGTTCACTGAAGACATCCGCAACAAAGAGCGAGTGAAAAAGCTTACGCACGCAGGATGCGGTTTTCAGGCTCTTCTCAGCACTGCCCACACAGATCCCCTCCAAGTTGAGCTCATAAAGCTCCTTGGGGCTCACAGCGTTGCCTCCGAGTAGGATGAGAACCCGGGGAACCAGAGTCAAACTGAACATCACTTCCAAGTGCTGGAGCACTCCTTCCAGCTCCACCAGCACCTGCTGACATTTCTTGCTCGCCAGGTCCACAGAGGGCGGCTTCTTAATCACATCTCCACCCTGCAAACCAAAACAAAAGACAAATACAGTCACGAAAAAACAGAGAGGGCCCCAACTCACTCTTCAGAGAGCATGGTACATCCCCTCCTGGAAGCCTGGGGAAGGCTCAGAGGACTGTACGGTCCTTTTAGGGTGCGTGGGTACCCTCCTTTGGGATCAGAACAGCCAACGGACAGAGGGGAACCCGACGGGAACCCCCGGCACAGCCCCCCGCTCGCCGCCCACCTGCGCGGCCCGCCGGCAGAAGTAGGCGAGCTGCTCATAGGGCAGCGGGAGCTGCTGCCGCTGGTGCAGGACGTGCTTCAGCAGCTCGCAGGCGAAGCGGCAGCAGCCCTCCCGGCTCACGGCTCCCGGGAACACCACGCACACCGCGGGGCTGAGCGCCGCCGCCACGCTCCGCCGGGACCTTCTCCCGCTGGGGCCGCGCTCCGGGGCCGCCGGCGTCTCAGCTGTGGGAGCCGGGGACGGAGCAGCCTGACGACCCGAAGCCACCGCCACGCTGAGCGGCGCCGCCATTTTCTGGGCGGTGGGGTCGGCCGGCTGGGATTTGAATGGCCGCCGCCGCGGGGCACCATGGGAGCGGCGGAGCGTCCTCCCCGCGGCTTCCGGCGGGGGCGGGCGCCATGTTTGGAGGGGCGGGCAGCAGCCTCGGGGAGCGAGGCGGGAGCCCCCTAGCGGCCAACGGCGTTTTTCCTTCCCTGTCTCTCCCGGAGCCCGCCCAGAGGACGGGCAGAGCGTGGCGGGGCGGGGACAGAGGCTGTAGCGTAGGCCGTCCCCGGCCGTGAGCTCCGCGCAGCGCCTGTGGAGGCGGGGGCGGGCAGCTGTGGGAGCGGCCGTGTTTGGCAACAGCGTGGCCGCGGCCCCATTGGGCGCAGCCTGGCGGGGCGGGCGGGACCGGGAGCGGTCCCAGCGTAGAA
The DNA here is from genome assembly GCA_013396635.1 of Penelope pileata. Classification (NCBI taxonomy): domain Eukaryota; kingdom Metazoa; phylum Chordata; class Aves; order Galliformes; family Cracidae; genus Penelope; species Penelope pileata. The sequence goes on along the minus strand of WBMW01003581.1, from coordinate 2,101,400 downwards.
GTTCACAAACGCTGTCAGCCCCCGGCGGGCGTTGTGGTATCGTTTGGAACAGTTCCGTATGCGGCGCCGTTCCTCTGTCTTTGTTGGGTATTTCTGATGCCAGACATCTCTGAAACCCTCCGGCCTCCTGGCGCCGGTCAGTCAGTGCCAAAGCACATCCTGGAGCGGAGGGCAGCCCCGGGGTCCCGGTGCCCGCCGGAGGCAGGGGGACAGGAGCGCCCCTCCGCCCCCATCCCGCGCTCCGTGCGCCGGGACCGCCAGGCGGCGCTGCCCGCTCGGGACTCCAACTCCCATCCGCCCCCGCGAAGGGAGTCCGTAGAGGAACGAGCGGGGCGCGCCGCGGGGCACGCCGGGAGCTGCAGTTCCGAGCGAGGCGCGGCGCAGTGCGGGCCGGGAGCTGTAGGCGGGCGCTGCCGCGGACTCGGTTTCCCGTGGGGCCGCGCGGCGGCTGCTGACGGCGGGGCCCGGNGGCAGAGCGGCGGATGGGGCCGTGAGGGGCTGTGCCCGGGGCCCGGGGCCCCCTCCTCGCTGTCCCCTCCGCGGGCGCAGCGCCTCAGTCGTGTCCCCACCGGGCTGTGCCCGTCCGTAGCGTCCCGCTGCCGCGCTCCCGCAGCTGGGGAAGCAGTGTTGCTCGATCCCGCTCGCATCGCCCCCAGGGAGCCCCTGTGTGGGGGCTTTGTGGCTGCCCACCCCCAGGCACCGCCTGACAGCTCCCGGTGACGCCCTGCCCCGCTAATCTGGGAAACAGCCCCGGCAGTGCAGTGGGCACTCTGCTGCGAGATCTCTCCGTGGGCAGGACTGTCCCTGCAGCTCAGTTTTGGTTCCCTTCAGCTGGAGGCTGACAGCCCCCTCTGGTTTCGGCCCGGCTTCCCGTGCTTGGCCACCCCGTGTAGCATCCGGCCCACCCAGCTTGTTGCTTTTCTAGCCCCAGCGCCTTGGAGGAGATCCCCCCCTTCTTGTTTAGAAGACAGCACAGTGTGCAAACATGGTGTTTTTCTGAGAGAGGAAAACCCCCTGCACGTGCCCTTTCCTCCCTGCATAGCTCCGCTGCCCGAGAGCAGAGCTGGCAGCTCGGAACTTCCCTCCGCTGGCCTTCTGCCACCATAAGCTCCGCTGCGGTTAGAAGCTCAGCTAGAAGGCAGGGAGAGGGCTGCTGCCTCTCTTGACGTGCAAATTGGTGTCCAGAGGAAAGGGAAGTGCTTGGCGTTGGCAGCTTGGCTCACTGTAACAGAGTACATGGCTTCTTGCAGGCTTCAGCCCTTTCTCAGTGGTCCTTAGACCAAACCAGTGCAAAAGTTGCTTCAGTTTTAGCTGTATGTTCTCTCTGGAAGTTGGAGCCTGCTGTGGTTGGTGGATTTATGGGCCTTTCTGGTTTAGGCTCCACAGCCCAGCCTGGCTTCAGCCCTCTCTGGGAAAATTCTTCGGAGCGTGTTGTGCACGGGCGGTCCTAAACACATCTGGTTCTCCAGAACTGCTGGGCTGGTGGCCAGTTTGCTGTATTGCAAAGGAGTCAGTAGTTTGCATCCTTATGTCTATAATCCTTCCCTCTTGCAGAGATGCATGGGCGTGGGAAGGAGTCAATGGAAAAATAATGGGGTGAGGGCAAGGATATCAATGCATGGGAGAGGAGGCGGCGACTTTTGTTCCTGTTCCCTTGTTTCTCTGCACACTGGGTGGACAGAAGGCGCTGGATGCAGTGGGAGTGGGATGGTGCAGTTGGCAGTGTGGGATGTGGATGCGTGAGAGGGACAGTTTTGATCATTTGCTGGCCCGTGCTTTTTTCGATACTGGAGCTCTCTGTGACTGGCCCTATTATTTGCAGGCAATTAAAAAAAATGCAGTATTACCCCCTGCATCACACTCTAGTGTTATCATTTGTTTTTCATTATGCATGATGCAAACAGCAGAAACAAGCCTAAAGTAAAGTTCTAGCGGAGTGTAGGAATGAATGGCCGAACAGGCTGTACCCTAACACAGTATATTTCTGCAACTTTCTCTCTCCGAAACAATGAACACAAGCTGCAGAATATCTGGGCAGCTGATGCTATAGAAGTCCCTGCTGGCACAGCATCTAACCCTTCTGTTTTGTTTCATTCCCTGACCAGGCAGAAGATGGGAACATCGAGTACAAGGTGAGCCTTTTGTGGGTGCGGAAGGAGGGCTCCCTCCCAGCCTTGCAGCGAGTGACTTCAGCAGCGTGGGGGGATTATGCCCAGGGAAGGGACAGAAAAGCAGGCACTTTACTAAGGAAGGACTGGTCATCTTCTGAGTGCCTAGTGAGCTGGGAGAGTTTGATCTCAGCACTCATTTTAGGAATCTGTTTTAGGAGACAGGACCCACTGGTTCTCCTGAAATCTTCTTCATATTGACAGGGAGCTGGAGGTGTACCATATAGTCATTTATCACTTGGCTATGGCTGTTCTGCCATTCACACTTACTTGGCTCATGTATCACAGATAGGTCCCATGGTGCTGTCCTTCATCCCTGCAGCTGCAGGGTACAGATCCTTTTAGGAAGGTGCAGGAGTGTTCCACTACCATATGCATGCACCTCTGTGAAACCCCCTTTCACCTGTCCCTTGGCTTCTGGTTAGATGCTGACATGGGGTGTGTTTTCCAGAGGTGGGTCAGTGCTGGGGGCATTGCTTCATGGTGTTGGTTTAGAGAGCTGCTGGCTGGGGCTCTGGGATTCCCTCTGCACCCAGGCTGTGACTGACTCCCCGCTCTGTTACAGCTAAAGCTAGTGAACCCCTCGCAGTACCGCTTTGAGCACCTGGTGACACAGATGAAGTGGCGACTACAGGAAGGCCGCGGTGAGGCAGTCTACCAGATCGGTGTGGAGGACAACGGGCTGCTGGTGGGCCTCTCAGAGGAGGAGATGCGCGCCTCGCTCAAGACACTGCGCCGTATGGCAGAGAAGTACGTGCTCACTTTTGTCTGTGGGACCTGCGGGCATAAAGAGCCTCTGGTACGGAGAGACTTGGCCCCAGGAGTCCACAGAGGAGCTGGTGGCTCCATTCCACAGTTTGTGTATGACTGAAATTCTCATATCGCAAAGGTCTAGAAATAGGAAGGCAGCAAGAGGACTTTTGGCTTAAAGCCTCAGGCTCCTGCCCTGCTGTTCCCAGCTTTTGTCCCATTCACGTTGTCAGGCCTGATTCTAGATATGCAAGGGCTGCTGAGCGCAAGCGCATGTCTCACTCTTCCCTTTTGTGTTTGCGACAGGGTTGGGGCTGACATTACGGTGCTGCGAGAGAGGGAGGTGGATTATGACAGCGATGTTCCAAGGAAGATAACAGAGGTGCTCGTCCGAAAGGTGCCTGACAACCAGCAGGTAGGGACCTGCGGCGTGGCCATCCTCTCTTGCCAGAGACGTGCAGCCTTTGTACAAGAAACTTATTTTTGGATGGGAGCCCAAACCCTAGAGGCACTTTGGCCCATAGCAGGAGCTTTAAAGAGCTGCCAGAGGGAGGCTTTGAGGACAGTGCTTTTCATCTCTGAGATTGTGGTTGTGGCAGATTCCAGAAGGAGAGATTTCCTCGATCAGAGGTGAGAAACTATTTTACCTCTGTGACAGCAGTCGTGATGCAGCCCAGTGTGCAAACAAGGAAGAATTTAGACTTCCTGCTGATGTGTCATGTCACAACATAGTAAAGTATATCGCCGCTCCCAGACTGTGATTTGCCATGAGCAGGACAAGAATCTGAGCAAGAATACACTGCACTGTCTGTTGTGGAAGGAAACTCCAGGGCACATCTCCACTGCTGGGTAGTGTTCATACAGACCCAGTGGAGCAGCAATTAGGCTTCAGGATTTCTTTGCTCTTTTTCCCATAGTTCTTAGACCTGCGAGTAGCTGTGCTGGGGAATGTGGACTCGGGGAAGTCAACTCTGTTGGGTGTCCTAACGCAAGGAGAGCTGGACAATGGACGGGGCAGAGCACGCCTCAACCTCTTCCGGCATCTCCATGAAATCCAGTCAGGAAGAACGTCAAGCATCAGTTTTGAGATTCTCGGCTTCAACAGCAAAGGAGAGGTGAGGAGGGGGCTGCTGAACTCAGCTGGAAGTGGTTGGGAGGGTGGAGAAGAGTAGGATTATCCTCCTGTTACAGCACTGAGGGAAATATGAAGGAAGCAGCACAGCTCTGTGTCCCCTTAGCTCAACCTGAGCGCTGGTTGTGTCCATTTGCAAAAGATGTGGTTTCTTGCACCTGTGGTGGATGATCTCTCTTCACTAATTTTGAGGTCAAAGTGGACTGAGAAGAGCTGGCTCTTCCTTCACTTGCCTGCTGGGAATCCTTTTCTCACCAAGTCCTCCTGTTCCTCAGGTGGTAAATTACAGTGACTCCCGAACGGCAGAAGAGATCTGTGAGAGTTCCTCCAAGATGATCACTTTCATTGACCTGGCTGGTCACCACAAGTATCTGAAAACGACCATCTTTGGCCTCACCAGCTACTGCCCGGATTTTGCTATGCTGGTGGTTAGTGCCAACACTGGCATTGGTGAGTGCTACACTGCCTGCGTGGACTGAGAGCAAAATATCAATAGAAATGGAGAAATGGGGGAGTGGGCCCATGTTAGATGGAGTAGTTGCCAGAAAAAAATATTAGTCTGCAAGTCCCTACTGATTACTTGTAGGCCAGCCCCTCTGAGTGCCTGGGAGGGGAGCAAATCTGCATTACCAGCTGCAGGCTATGTTAAACAGTGCTCGGGACAGAGGCTGTGTTTGTCAGGGGAAAAAAAGCTTTTATGTGTTCTTGTGGGTGCTGCATCCTGCAGCATTGAGGAAAAGCAGCTGGAATTCTTCCACATCTTTCTGTGATACTTTTGTGGTTGTTCGCTCTGGTGAATTGTAGCCCAAGGAGGAAAAGTACTGCATCTTTCTGCAGTGAAGAGATCAGTTACAATAATTTGAGGTCATTCTGTTTTTCTGGAGTGCTGTTTTTTTGTTTAAAAGAATACTTTTGCTTTTTCATTGCCTTATGAACTGAGTAGTTGGGGTGAAATGTCTGGGGTGGGCCCATGGGAGGGCTAGGAGATGTAGCTGTCCCATAAATAAGCAGCAGTGGTGAATGCTACTGCAACTACACTCTCACTTTTCTCCTGCAGCGGGCACAACACGAGAGCACTTGGGCTTGGCCATGGCCCTCAAAGTCCCCTTCTTCATTGTCATCAGCAAAGTTGATTTGTGTTCAAAAGCCACCGTGGAACGGACAGTGAAGCAGCTGGAGCGAATTCTGAAGCAGCCAGGCTGCAACAAGCTGCCCCTGCTTGTGACCTCAGATGACGATGCTGTTACAGCAGCACAGCAGTTTGCACAGTCTCCCAAGTAAGGAACCATTCTTTTCTGCTGGGAGCAGGCAGTTCAGACTGGGCTGCTGTGTGGACCTGGGAAAGGGAGACCACAGTGGAGGCAACCACATCTTGAACATCTGGGCTCCTCAGCAGGTTTTCTAACCTCTGCATTTTCACCTCCCAGGCCTTTTTCTGGGCTGTAGGAGCAGAAGGTGCCAGAGGCTGTGCTGGAGTTGTCACTCCAAGACAGAGGTGTAGATTGGCAGGGGATCAGTGCCTCAACCAGCCGCTGAAGCAGAGAGAGGTTACCGCAGAGCTGCACCTAGCCCTTGTGCTCTGGCCGTTTATTACTGTGGTCTCTGGACTCAGTAGATGCAGAATCCCAGCCACCTTCTGCAGTTGCAGTCTGGCCTTCTGCTTACTCCTGTCTGTTTGTGTCTGACAGCATCACCCCAATCTTCACCCTGTCCAGTGTTTCTGGGGAGAACCTGGATCTCTTGAAAGTCTTCCTCAACATCCTTCCTCCACTGACCAACAGTAAAGAGCAGGAGGAGCTAATGCAACAACTCACGGAGTTTCAGGTATGGAAGAGTAGTTTGGCTCCAGTTCTCGTAGTGCACTCATTGCTGTGACGTGTTACAAACATCCAGGAGCTCTGGACACCACAGAGAGAGACGTGGTGAACTCCTGGACTACTGGGAAATGTTCAAGTTAAGAAAGAACTCATTTCTTGAAAAAGGCCTGTTAGGCTGGGCTGTGTCCTAACAAAGGGGTGCCCATTTCAGAGAGAAGATTGTTTCTCTGGTTTCCACTTAAAAGGCAGAGGCTCCTCTAATGGGAATGTTGTGGGAGCTGATGAAAGCTTTGAGATGATGTCTGACTCCCCCTGCAGTGGGCAGCTTGTGCTCATTCTGGAGTGCTATTTCATGGCTGTCTGAGCAGTTTGTTCTCATTGCCTTCCTGCAGGTCGATGAAATTTATACTGTGCCAGAGGTGGGGACTGTTGTGGGAGGAACTCTGTCGAGGTAAGTGCAGGCAGACAGGTGTAGGTGTGAATGGTTGCTGGAGTTCCCAGAAGGTTAGAGTTATCTGCTGCAGATGGAAGCAGTGCAAGCTCTGTCCCGACTCCTGCCAGATAAATGAGCCAAGAGAGGATAAAGCCCTGCAGGGTGCTGGGAGGTGCCACGAGCAGATTATTGCTCATGCAGTGGCAAGCAAGGGCTCTGCTGTAAAGTTGCTACATAGGAATGTGACCTGTAGTGTGCTAGAGGAAGGCACGCTGGGACTCAGAGTCAGCAGAGGTTAGCCAGGATGCCTAGGTGTTGTATTCCTCCTTCCTCAAGCAGGGGGAGGAAATGTAGAAGGCAAGTCCTCCGATCCCAGCAAAGTGAGCTGCATGCTACCCCATAAGAAAGCAGATGTCCCTCAGCGTTCAGGAGCGATGGGGACAGTTTGGCTACCAGCACATTCCCACAGAAACAATGCAGTGTGGCAGAGCTCTGGGAGAGAGTGGCCACTGTCCGAGGAATACTTGGTATTCTGAGGAGTGATAGTGTGGTGTTCACTCCTCCTGTAGGATATCCCTGGTCCCACCAGTGTTGCGTCCCTGTTAGCTGTTCACGTGCCAGGGTAAGAGTCCAAAGACACCCACCTCCTTGGCCCTGGGGAGTTTGCGCAGGTTGATCTTGGAGAGTGCCAATTCCTCCTTGTCTCCTGATGAACTCTGTCCTGCTGTTGTGCCCTGGGCAGTGGGATCTGCCGAGAAGGGGAGAACCTGGTGGTTGGTCCCACTGACGATGGGAAGTTCCTCCGGCTGAAAGTGTGCAGTATCCAGCGCAACCGCTCAGCCTGCCGCGTGCTGCGGGCTGGCCAGGCAGCCACGCTGGCCCTCGGACCTTTCGACCGCTCCCTGCTGCGGAAGGTGAGTCCTGCTGTTGCCAGCTTCCTCGCTGGTCCGGTGAGTGGGACTGGAGGCTTCCCTGGGGATCCCCCCATTGTTACAGTGGGAATGAAGTAGAAATGTTTGCAGGAAGTTTGTTGGAAGGGAAGGAAACGGCCAGACTGTGAAGTAGGATGAATGCTGGGCTGAGAATGGGGTGCAAGACCAAGTCCCAGAGTGGAGACATGTTTGTGGTTTTGGGTGCTGTTCAGAGGATTGGCCCTAACTGATCTCAGCTTCTGGTTGTTGTGCAGGGCATGGTCATGGTGAGCCCAGAAATGAACCCCACCATCTGCTCGGTGTTTGAAGCCGAGATAGTGCTGTTGTTCCATGCCACAACTTTCCGAAAGGGATTTCAGGTGACGGTGCACGTGGGCAACGTGCGGCAGACGGCTGTTGTAGAGAAGATCCATGGAAAGGTAAGGCGTGGGGGAAAGGGGGGAAAGATGGAACTCTCTGTGGGGCTTGCTGGGGTTCCACCATGCCCTCTTCTAAAGCTATGGGTTACTGGTATCTTGAGTACCTGTGTCCCTCCCTAGGAGCACACCTTGTCCCTTTATCCTGCCCATTTGATTGTTATTTCCTCCTAAGATACTAAAGAATTCCCTCCTCACAAAACAAGCGGTGTCACAGACTACAGCAAGACTGTGAAGGGGGATGAGCTCTCCGTTCTCCAGAGCTTGTGTTTTCCTGTCTCCTCCTGTGCAAACAGTAATGGGAAGGGCTCAACCCACATGGTCTGAAGGAGTCAACCTGCTCATCTGCTTCATCTTCTTAGCATCGCATGTACCTCTCCTGTATGCACTGGAAGGACAGATAGAGCTAAGCTCTCCCTTCTTTTCCTCTTCAGGACAAGCTGCGGACAGGAGAGAAGGCCGTTGTCTGTTTCAGATTCATCAAGCACCCTGAATACTTGAAGATCGGAGCCAAGCTGCTTTTCCGTGAAGGAGTCACCAAAGGCATTGGGCACGTCACTGACCTCCAAGCCATCACCACCAAAGAAAATGGCCTGGAGGAGTCCCTGGGGCCTGGACAGCTGAGCTTCTGACTACCACTAGGTCGGAGAAACCTCCACTCACCAGCAACTGGAGAGAAGGATGGAAGCTCCCGTGGGTCTCTGAGTGATGCCTGGAGCTGCTGCTGCCCCATTCTAGCAAGGGTGTCCCTCCTCCACACTGTGAGATGGAGCCTCGGAGAGCTTCTTGCGTTCAGTGCCGTACATGGGGCAAGTTAAGCATGTTCTCCACATTGCCCACTGCTTTCGTTATCCTGCCTTCCTTCAGAATACATCGGAGGCACCTGCAGACCTGGGCAGGCAAGTTCTGGCTTTGTTTACTGTTTGAAAATTACTGATTGGGAGGAGCAGAAGCCTTGGAGACAGGCAGTGAAGGGATGTTTTTCTGTCTCTGAAACAGGATCTGGTCCCATTCCAGCTCTCTGAGCACTGGGTTGATACAGTCCTGTGGCACGTCCCTCCAGGTGGGGATGGGAGAGGCCCTGCTGCCTGCAGGTTGAACCTCTCAAAATGCGTTCAGGACACTTTTTAACTGTTTTAATCTTGGTTGGCTTTAATCTGCTGTGTGTCCATTTGTACGTTGGTTTTGCATTACTCCAATCTGAGTGTCTCACTGTTGGACAAGCACCCCGTCCTGTTTCCCGTGCACACACCACGCTCCCTCAGCATCCTGCTTTCTGACCCTGAGGAAGCTGGGGCTGCTCTGCGTGGCGCAGCCGCTTGGTGTTGGGAAGGCAGAGCAGGAGCTGTTTTGTGGAGCGGAGTGGGGCCTGGCCCCGTGCTGGGATGGACGGGTTGTTGCCGTGGCTGCTGGGCTGCAGGTGAAGTCTGCCCGTTGGCAGCCATGGTTTGCAGCGGGCTCCCGGAGTGGCGGTTCCAGCCCAGCTTGCTCCTCACACGCCTGCCTTGAGGTGTGAGGACGGGCCACATTACTGACACAAAACAAGGCGACTTCTATTGTTTAGATGTGATTGCAAAGTGGCGTGATTTCATTTTTCTCCTTGAGGAAGACTTTTTTTCTTTCCCCTGCCACTGGGGTTAGTTGTGAGAGGAAAGCTGGCGCTGCCAGCAAGGACTCTGTGCACAAGAAGCAGAGCGTTCGCTTCCCACTCGCTGTTCCTTGGCTCCTGTGTGTGACAGCTCCTCCAGGCCCCTCAGCCTGGGGGCAGGGGCTGTTGAGCTGTACATAGGCTTTTGGTTTTCCTGTTAACTGTCAGACCAGAAGGGCCAGCGGCGAGCAAGTCCTTCGGCCAGCCATGTCGCACAGCACGTGGCTCGCCAGCCCTGACTGAAGAGAGAGGAGGGGGCCTGCAATAGCACACAGACACCCAAAGAGCCCTTCTGCCCTCCTGAAAGCACATTCTGGCTGTGGGCTGCTGGCGCAGGCACACGTGCAGGGCTGGGGGGGCCGTGCTGGTCTGTGGGTTTTGCAAAGCGGCGCCCTCCATTTGGCTGCGCAGTGTCATGGGGAGACAGAGGATGGCAGCACGCTGCAGGGAGCGTGCTGCGGTGTGGGGCAGCTGGCGAGATGGCGGGGTACATGAAGGGACTCAGAAGCAGCTCCGTGGTGACAGCATTACGTTGGGAGGAGCACTGACCCAGCTGCAAATCAGGACAGCAGCTGCTGGCTCAGGGTCACTGGTGGCGGTCTGGGTGGCACGGTCTTTCGTGTCTGAGAGAAGGATGCCAGCTGCCAGCAGGCTCTTCCCTTTGGTGCTCGTGGCTCACTAAGAAAGCTGCCCTGGGTGGGGGGCACGATGCCAGCTGTTGGCAGCAGCCCTGGTGTCTTCTGCATCAGAGATGGGGTGCTGTTCCCTGCTGTGAAATAGCTGATGGCTGGTCTCGTCCTGTCCCTGCCAGCTGTGGCATGACTGTTCTTGGTGCCATGTTCTTCATCATTGCTGTTTTGTTGTCTTGAACTTTTCTGATGTTGGGGCTTGTCCCTGTTCCCCGAGCATCAAGATATAAATGTACAGAATAAAGATGTTTTATGGAGCTTGCTGGCTGAGTTATACGATGAGCGAGGGTGGAGCCAGGCTCTTGCCCTGCTGCCCTTGGAGCTGGGTCACGGCTGCAAATGGCTGCCCTCACCCCTTCCTGCACTCAGCCCTATAAATACTGTCTGTGGCGTGGAAGGAATGCACGCACGCTGCTGTTTACAGCCTCGCTCTCCCAGCTTATCTGAGCAAGCCCGAGGTGCCAGGCAGCCACGTCACCCTGAGCACAGCACTTCTGGCTGCTGGGGGCGGAACTGCCCGCCGCTGGGGCTGCCTCGCAGCCACACGTTCTCCCGCAGCCTAATTAAAGGGATGCTTTCTAGGGCACACACCTCCCTGGTGGCTTGTTTTGAAAATAGCTTCAGCCGTACTGAGGGCTTTGCAGCTGCTGCGTGCTCCCTGAGAACGTGTTCCCTTGGGACGAGAGGCAGGAGGGCTTCCCCGGGCAGGTGACACGTGTGGCTGAATGGCCGCGTGCTCTCGCCTTGTTTTTGTGTCGGGCAGTGGCACCTGCTGAGGCCGGTCTTGCCAGACGCTCAGGAAATGAGGTGTGCTGCTGTCAGAGGACAGTGAGGCAACCCTCCCAGACTGGTTGCTATTTCTCTTCATGTATGTGAGGACTTTGGGAAGCTTGTCACTTTGCAAGGTGAGGGCTGTCATTAACGGGAGGGACTCAAATTCCTTCCTCTGCTGAGTGCCAGCAGCGCTCGCTGCACACACCAGCACCAGCCCTGCCTTGTGCTTCTCAGAACCTTGCCACTGTCTTGCTGTGCACGAGAGCAGCGTGGCAGCTTCCCAGCACAGGGCAGAGGGCTGCCTGCTGGGAGGATGGCAGGCTGACAGCGAGCAGTAGGATGCTGCTGCTCAGAAAAGAAAGGGAAACAGCACATGCAACTACAGCTGTGCTTTGCGTCATTCTCTGCCACCTGAAAGGCTCTCCCCCTGCTCTGGGAGAGGAAGGCTGCAGCTGATGAAACCCTCTGCAAAGAGTTTCCTGACCCCACCCAGCGCTGCTCTGACGTGGCAAGTTCCCTCCTCCCTGTCCCAGAGCTGAGCTCCAGCAGCCACGCTAATGCTGGGGGCCCAGGGGCCCGGGGCAGCTGCTGCTGCGGCACAGAGCTGAGGCCTGAGCCCATCTCCTGCCCCAAAGGGGGTCCCGCCCTCTCAGCACAGAACTTGTTACAGAGCTTTGTCAGCTCTGTAGCCATCTGGGGAGGCACCGCCATGGGAACAAGCGGCCCTGGGCACTGCACAAGTCACCCTGCAGAACAAGAGCAGAGCAGGTACCTGCCATCAAGTTGTGTGTTGTATCACACGGTCTGTAAGGAGGAAAAATATGGTTACAGACTCTCTCTGCGACAGAGGAAAGCTTCCAGAGCCCTGTGTGACTAGCAGGCTTCCCCATCCCTTTTGTTAGGCTTCTAGCTTGTGTGTTGATAGCAATTGCCAGGAGCTGCTGTTGAGCCTTCAGAAAGCTCACTTGTGCCCATGCTGCTTCAGCCTCCTCAGGGGCTGTCTGTGCACACCAGCGCTGGTGATGAGCACCATGCACTGGGCTGCTACGCAGAGAGAGCTGCCAAACCATATATATATGAAATCCTTCTGTGGAAGAAATCATCCATGGAAAAACGATTAATTTTGGTAGGGGGAAAAAAAGCAGTTCCCTTTCTGGGAAGGGACAGGAGATGTGACCATAGGAGTAAGTGACTGCGTGTAAGCTATGGTAAGGGCAAGGCCTGCAACTGCAGCCCATGGAGAACAACCAGAAGGCTTTACTGTAAGTGACTGAATGGGGGTTCAAGCCTGAGCTTGGCTGGAGGCTCCCTGGATGGGCCTCTGTGCTCCCACTGCCTGCTTTTACACTACTGGGAGCCAACATTCCCACCACAGGAAAAAGCAAGAGAACTGCTTAAGAGGACAGTGAGGCTAGAGAAATACCCATGGCAGGAGGTGGAGGTGGGAGTGTGATGCAGCTCCCGGTAGCAGCAAGCAGGCAGAGGCAAGCTGGCTGCCACCAGACTGTGTGGGCAGTTTGCAAAGCAGGGTACATCCAGCACCACCCAGTATCCATCAGTTCCTCTTAGACTTAGGGTACAGATAATTTATTAGCCTTTTTTGGATTAAAACCTGACAGGCAGTATAAAAGCTTGTAACTGTTTTTAAAAACAACACTGATTCTCTAAAAACTTCCAGCTCAGCTGGATGTTAAGGAGGTAAGCGCTTAAAGAAGAAATCTAAAGTTCTTGTCACACCCTCCCGAGGTCGTTTGGCACTGGATCCTGCTGGAGTCTTGGGTCTGTTCTTTGCCTTGGCAGGAGAGCTGGAAGCTGCAGCCGTTGAGCTGGGAACTGCTGCTGGAGCTGTGGGGGAGCTGGGCTCCAGGAAGGAGTTTTGTAGCTCCACAGCAAAGTGGTAGTCCAGGTGCTCTGGGAGCTCCCAGGCCAGCACGTGCTGGCCGCACTTCTCACAGCGCTGCTGGTCCTCTGGCAGGATGTGGGGGAACAGGGCGAGCTCAGAAGGCGGCAAATTCTGCTCGTTTCCTTCCATAGGTGACTCTGACTTCAGAGGGATCCTGGAGCTGGGTGGAGTTGAGGGTGTTTGCGTAGCATCAGACAGCAGCTTCTCACAGGGAAGCCTCTTGCAGGGAGAAGTAGGGCTCCCATCTCTGGGACTCTGCTTCGCAGGGGCCTCCAGCTCACGCTGCTCAGAGGCAAGTCCAGCACTGGCTCCCTCTGGGCCATCTCTCCCCGGGGAGCTGGGCACAGGTGCCTGGGCACTGGCAGCAGCTGGCAGGAGCAGTGCTCCTTGGGACTGCTGCCTTTCTGCCGCCCTTTGGAAGAACGACTCAATGGCATTAGCCGGCTTCTGTCTATGCTCTTTGCTTGGGCTCCTAAAAAACTTGACCCTGGGCCTCCTGGAAGTTGTGGCCTCTATGCTGCCAGCATCAGTGCCATCAGACGAGGTGTCACTAGTCAGGAAGGAGGCGATGCCTGCAGAGAGGAGTGTGGGAGCTTCTGAGAACTTCCCGGCCGAGAGAAGCACTGATATGAGTGGTGGAGACCTGCAAAGGACAGAGCAACAACTCAGGCACCATCCTGGGAAGCAAGAAGTCTTCCAAGGTAAGACTTTAACCAGCATAAAATACTCAGAGACAGGAGAGAGGGAGATGTGTGAAAGGGCTTTGTCTGGGTATCTGGCGAGGGGTGGGAGGGATGCTCCCTGTAACAAACTGTCAGTAGTGCTATCTCCAGAACACAGTGTTGCTGACACAGCAGGCTGGGCTGGGCACAGCAGAAAGCCTCATGGCTGGAGCTGCTGTGAGACTTCCAGGCAAAGAGAGGGCCTCAGGGAGCAGCAGCACTGTCAGAGCCTAACAGACATAGACCCGTAAGTACAGCCCAGGAGAGAGGAAGTAATGTTGAATACAGGAGCTGTGCTTCCTAGTTTTCCTTCCTGCCTCAATGGCCTCTTCCCAAGAAGCATCTTTGTCCTTTTCCTGCCAGTCAGCACAACCCTCGTTCACATCTGTCAGGTCCCAGCAGGGGTGTGAACCGCGTCCTCCCACACTCACCAGGCTGCCTGGTGAGCCCCAGCCATGTTGCAGTTTTGGATGAGGGCAAAGGCATCACTGGAGATCTTCTGGGCATCATAGCGCGTCACCGCACAGAAGCGTGACAGCTGGGTGTCTCCCTGCATGCGGATGACGACCATCAGCCTCTTGGCCACTCGGTGGTTCTGCAGAGAGAAGACATGGTCGTGCTGCAGGCGACATCTACAGGGGGGAGCAGGAACGGCCTCACTGCCTAGAGCCTTCTGCGACCAGCTGCCACCTCTCGATGCTGTGTGACAGATGGCAGCTTGTCCTGCCTGGCCTGGTCTCCAAGGGATGCGATGCAAGGGAAGCCTGCAAGGGCTTACATAACTGCCTCGACTGCACAGGATGGCAAGCATTTTGTCCTTGCTTTTCTTCAAAGGCAGCTGCGCACTGCCTCTTGGCCTCTCTGCAGCAACAAAGCTAGCAGATTAACTTTACCCTGGCCTGCAGTCTACTCTCTGTGGATTTAAGCATATCACTTTCTCTCAAAGGCCACAGCATCAGCTAAGGGCTTGCAGGCTGCAATGGAGAAGCAGCGAGGCAGGACGAGGTTGCGGCAGGTTTTAGGTCCCTGCATCCTAAAGCAGGGACAAGGACCCTCAGCCTTGCAGTGTTCTAGGACAAAGCCATCTTTGCTGGCTGGGCTCTTGCACACCTCACTGCTTGGGGCACCTCAGCACAAGCACACATATGAGGGCAGACAGATTTCCTGCCCTCCAGCCACCCTCATCCTCCTGCAAACATTTCTCAGTGCAGATGCACTGTGTGGCTTCCTGAAGGCCTGGGATTCTCAGGCGCAGCAGGAAGGATGCTGTCCCCCTGCCACCCTCCTTACCTGACTCCTGTCCTTGATCAGTCTGGATTCCAGCTCCAAGGCCAGCTGCAGGAGCCAGTGTTGCACCTGGACAAAACAGCAACAAACAGGCCTGGGCCTGTGCTCACAGCACTGCTGCCAGGCCAGAGCACTGCTGCGGACACCACGGAACGCTGGAGGGGGATCAGACGGGAATGGACGCAGAATATCACAAAGCCCCATGGCTGGAGTACTCCTGGGGGGCTCGGCCCAGGTGACCCTGGAGGCAAAGCACTGCAGACGCACACAAGTCCTGCAGCATTACTGCCAGACCTTGCCCAAAGCAGTTAGGATCCCCTGCCCTGGCTCTCCCATTGCTTCTCTGTGGGCACCTTTCCCCGTATAACATGGAAGGTGCCTCTTCTTCTCTCTCTCTCTTTCAGCTAGTTACCTTCCTTCCAGCAGCCACACCTGGAAGCTTGGCACCATGAAAGCCTTTTGAACAGCACCAGTCCATTTTACTCATGGAAATCATGAGGCTGGACCTTTTTGTGCACGAGTTTCTCAATGCAATTCTGTCAGCACGGGATTTCTCTAGTGGCCCAAATGTGACTCCCTCCCACCAGGCCCCTGGCTTGCATTTTGGGGCACCATGACAGAAAAGCAGCAGTTTTGCAAGCTAATCTGCTTTTAGTGTTCTTTTACTCTCCAGGTCAAAGGCCAAGCTTTTTTGTCAGATGTTGGCTCCTCCTACCTCCTTCTGTGTAGCCAAAGCTGCCTTCCCAGGGAAGTTCTTGCTGCAGCCAATGGACTGAGGCAGGTGCCGGTTTTTCACAGGTTCATCATCGATTCCTCTGCACAGGTCATAGAGCCAGGACCTGAAAGCCACAGAGGAAGCATGATGTAAAGGCAGGCAAGGCAGCCCCTGTAGGAATGTGTAAACCCAGGGACGCCCACTGCAGTGTTCCTGTGGTGCCAGTGGATAACAATTTGCTGCCCTACATGCAGGCAGCTGTGACAGCCCTGGTGTGGGCACAACAGACTGGGATTCAGCCTGGAAGCCTGTTGGGGGGCCTGCCAGACCACTGTCCTGCACCCTCAAAGAAGTCACCGAAGTTTTATCTCCCAGTCTTCCTAACTGCTTCAGAACAAGCTACAAGCAGAAGGCTTGGCAGGCTCAGTTCCTGCCAAGGGCCAAAATGCAGCAAGTGGTACATCATTACCCGGTCTTGTCTCCAAAGTGAGTCTGCAGCTCCGTCTCTTCGAACTGCGTCACCTGCCCGATGTACTCCACTCCCAGGATGTCTGTGATGGCAGCACCAAGCTTGCCCCCCAGGTTACGGCTACAGCAGAGAGAAAAACATAAAAGTGAAGCAGCACATGGAAGACTGTGCTAAGCCTTTTGGCAGCAGCTGCCCGTAGTGCAGGGCAACCAGAAGTGGTCAGAAGCGAGTAGGACAAAAGGGAACACTTGGTACCTAACAGCTCTTTTGCTCATAGTGGAAGGATGCATAAGGGTTGAAGTGGAAATTGCTGCTCGGCTCACCTAGTTTCAGAGCCTCTCAGCTCCATCTTCAAAAGAAGATCCCAAACTGTGCCTTTAGGAACATCTTGCACACTCCCCGCTTCCCACCTCCAGGGACAGGACCCTTTCCCCCACCCGCTTCTCCATCACTAGTGATACACTGAAGGCAGAGAACAGTACTGCAGATCTGGAGACCAGGGATCTATTCCTCCAAACATTTCTCCACATAAGAGACAGAATTTGAGCATGATGTGGATGACCGAAATGGAACAACGCTTGCACTCTGGGAGAACAGCTCTGTCACTCACACTGGGGCACAGCTACAGCCTCGCAGCTGCGCATCCCAGCAGTCATCCTGAGCACAGCTCTTCCCAGGGGAAGGCTGCCCCAAAGATGCTGGTGGGCACTGAGTGCAGTTCCTTCACTGGCAGGGCTGCAGCTCCAAAGCATGCTCCCCTTGGTCCGTCACGCACAGCTGTGAGGGATTCCCAGCAGGATTTCCTCTCCTCTTAGCACACATTGAGGAGTAGTTGCTGTGGATGTTGGAAGCCTTTGCTGTCAGCGTTACATTGCTCTCTGCTGAGGTGGCCAGGAACAGTTTCCTGCCCCAAGTCACTGGTTCTCCTTACACAAGCAAGGACAAAAACTAACGGAAGCAAGTACCACAGCGTTGAAGGCAAACAGAGCTCTCTTCCTGATAAAAGCTTGGACTGAGGAAGCGCAGCACTTCACATGCATTTCAAGTAAGTGCTCTTGCCACAGAGCGGCTCGGCCGAAGCCCCAGGCTGCAGCCCAGCAGGCAGCTCCCAGTACTCACATGCTGCTGACAGGCGTCTGGCTGAAGAGCTGCGGGACAGATCGCCAGGAGAGCAGCGTCTGGCGGTTGGGCTTGTTTAACCCACAGGCCAGTTTGGCCAGCATCTGCAACACGGAAGAGGGTGGAAAGCCTGTTAGTACAAACTCTGCGCTGCCTTTAGTGTGAAGAACTCTACTGAACAGCGCGTGCTGTTCCAGCACTTGGGGCTGCCCTTGGAGAGGCTGCTAGGAAGGGCACAGGGCTTGCACCACTGCTTGCTCCCAGGGACCACTCAGACCGGGGGCTCGGAGAGCACCACTGCTGCCAGACTTCTGGCTGGGGCTGCACTGCCGCTCCGGGCAGCCTGGGGGATCTGCACCTGCCACCTGCTCTGATTGGCTTTGTTTTCCATCAGGCAAGCTTGCTAGAGCATCCCCATAATCCTCCCCCAGCCACTTCTCTCACTATGTTTGCTCCTTCGTCTTCTGTTTCTGTCTTGCTTTTTCTCAATGGCACTGTTTTAATCTCCTCTCTATAAGGCCCACAGCAGCATAATGCTGCAAAAGGAGATCTGTGAAATACAGAAATGCCAGCTTGGAAGGGACGTTCTCTCACCTACCTGCTATACTGCTTCCCCTCCCACCCTAATCTAACACAGGACCAAGAATACACAGCTGATTTAAAAAAAAAAAAAAATCCAATCATTTCATCTTTCACTGCTTTACCCATATCTCATAACTAAGCAGAGCTTCCTTCCCACAGATTAAGCTGTGATCTTTATTAACAGCCTTTTTCAGATCCTTGCTCTTTTCTAGACAGAGTAGATTCCTTTCCTTCAGCTTTTCATATCCCGTCATTTTGCAGATGCCCAGTTATTGCTGTTTCAGTGGAAACGCTTCCAAGTTCACCCACACTGTTCCTGAAGTAAGCTGCTGCACACTGAACCAACCACTGACACTCTGTGGGCAGCAGCAGTTCATGTTTTCTGACACCTCTCTAATTAGCACACGCTGAAACGGGGTTTGCCATTTCTAGGAGCCATCACTGACTCATCCTGCTGATTGTTCACAGCAACTCCAGGCTACTTCCAGCCTCCTTTTATTTTTTCCTATGAGCCACTACAATAGGAAGGATTCAAGTCTGTTTCCAGACTTCTCAAACCCTGAGATTTCAGCTCTGGTTTCATCTCCCACAGCTCTCACAGCCCAGGCCCTCAGCCGCACCTGTGCTACTTCAGACATCCCGGTTTGACTGCACATCATTGAAGTTATTATGGGAAACCTCTTTGTTTTAGCTAGATGGCAGGCAGATAACCTCAGTCACGTTGCATCTTGCCAAGTTAACATCTTCTGCTTAGGATGAGAAGTGCATCAGAAAACCTCAAGGCTCCCTCTCTGTTAGGCCACCTGTGCTGTCCAAGGTGGTGCATGGAATTCATTTGGCAAAGTCATTCCTAGTAAAACACTGTTACCCTCCCAGTGCTTCCCAACAGCTCATTTGTGATTTTGTCTCATTTATCAGCTGGGTTCCTGATATGCTCCAACCAGTTAGCTCACTGGAAAGAAAACAGTTTTAAAACAGGAAAAACAGGAGAGCTTAAAGCAGGTAACCTCCACCCTGAGTTTTAGGTAACAGCGGGGGCATCCAGCAAACGTTTTTTACTGACACAGATTCACAGTGATTTGGAGGAAGAAGAATACCACTTTGCTGGCACTGAGGTGAGCTGAGCTGCTTTTCCTCTTTGTGGCCAGTGGGTCTCTGCCCCCTGCAAGCTGTGCTCTGGGTGATGCTCAGCCAGGCGCTGAGAGCAGCTGCAGCAGCACCTCATGCACGGCAGCAGCTGCAGAAACCAACCGACTTTGATGCTGCAGTAGGGGATGGCTTCCTGCTGGGTGAAACGCAGGGTGCTCTGCTGAGAGCCCCTAACACTCGTGGCAGCCTTTGCAGAAAGGGCTCATGCAGACAGAGAGCCAAGCTGGCTGGGGAAGCGCCTCAGCACGTCCTGCACAGCCACGTGCAGGGTTTTGACCTGGTGGTCTCTGCACTGTGCTTGATGCTTCAGAGATAGTACAGTTCATCACAATTTCCTTATTCCCCTTAAAAATAAGGCTGCTCAGTCTTGAACCTTTTCTTCTTTTGGTCAGAGCCTGCATCTTTCAAGTTGAAAGGGGTAAGCCCTTTCTGCAAGGCCGATGCTCCCCAACTGCAGCATCAAAGTCGGTTGGTTTCTGCAGCTGCTGCCGTGCATGAGGTGCTGCTGCAGCTGCTCTCAGCGCCTGGCTGAGCATCGCTCAGAGACTGATTGACCACAAGGAGAAAAAGCAGCTCAGCTCACCTCAGCACCAAACTGGTACTCTTCTTCCTCCTCCAAGTCAGTGGGAGTTTGTGGCAGTAAAAACCATCCCCAGGCCATAGCATTCCCCACTCATTTTCCCTCTGACGGGCTCAGAAGAGCACAGCAGCAGTGCCCGCAGCGCGTTCTGTCCCTGCAGCTCCCAGAGGTGGGGCTGACGGCTCACACACGTACTTTGTTGTGCGAGATCCCAGCCGAGCACCTGAATCCCGTAGCCTCCTCCACAGCCGCCCTCATTTCTTCCACAATGACCGCTCCCATGGTCAGCTGCATGTCAGGACACTCAGGGCTGTCGGACACCAGCGATGCCAGCCACTCCTGCAAGCCGCGTTGCCGCAGCTCCTCTGCACAGAGGACACAAAGGGGACGGAGGTGGGCATGGGGAAGCCCAGCTGCCTGCGTCCATAACCACATGCCAACAGCGAGGGGAGAGGCAGGCATCTTCAGAGCTACGCCCTGGGGAACACACGGGTCCCCTTCGCAGCGCTCGCTCTCGGGGGCTGAGGCAGCCCACCCGCCCGTGCCGGCGCCGGGCGCCCCGCAGCCCCGGGAGCCGCATACCCGTGCCGCTGGGCTGGGGGCCGGCGGGCAGCCCCTGCACGAAGGTGGTGGGCAGCAGCTCCGCCGCCAGGGGCCGCCCCCGCAGCGCCCGCAGCCGCTCCTGCGCGCTGCCCGTCAGGTCCAGGTACGCCTCGTCGATGCTGGCCCGCTCGATGGCGGCGAAGCGCGACAGCACCTCCATCACCTCGGCGCTGGCATCCCGGTACCTGCCGGCACAGCCTCAGCCGTCGCCCAACGCCGCGGGCCCCGCTCCCTGCCCCCGCCCTCCGGCCCCGCTCACCGGGTGAGGTCGGCCTTGCCCCGCGCCTCGGGCACCCGCGCCAGCAGCAGCTCCGGGCACAGCGCCCGCGCCTCCGTCGCCCACATCCCGCGGGACACGCCGAAGGCCCGCGCCTCGTAGCTCACCGCGATGATCCTGCAACGCACCGCGGGGGTGGGCGCGGGGCCGAGCGCCGAGGAGGGGCGGGGGGGGCTGCGGGCGGCACCTCCCCGC
>WBMW01003581.1:2047628-2080674 GCA_013396635.1 Penelope pileata | reverse complement strand
GAGGCAGAGGCGAGCGGCCCCCTGATCGCTGTGTGTGTGTCCGTGTGTCCCCTGGCAGTTCTGCGAGGAGTTCAAGGAGAAGTGCCCCATCTGCGTGCCCTGCGGGCTGAAGCTGGCCGAGAAGACGCAGACGGCCATCGTGCGGCACTTCGGCCTGCAGATCCTGGAGCATGTGGTGAAGTATGGCACCGCCCGCTGCCCGGGGCAGGGGAGCAGGGGGCGGCTCTGGGCTGGCCGGGAGGGCAGAGCTCTGGGGCACGTGGGTGGTGCTGCGCGTAAATGGGTGCACGGGATCAGCCGTGGATCTTACTCGGAGCTCTCTGCCGTCAGCCCCGTGCACACAAAGAGGCATTCCTTGTGTTAGTCCTGCCCTCAGGTTCCTCCCTGTCGCCTCTGCAGACCTGACGGATGCTCTGTGCTTTTGCTGCTGCTTGTGTCTGTCAGCAGTGCATGGCTGTTTGCCAGCAGCAACTTCACCTCAGCCCTCTCGTTACGGGTCTGGGCAGTGGCAGGGACAGCAGGCTGTAGGGTCTCCTCCTCTCCAGTTTAGGTACAGAGGTGGTGATTCAGTGAGAACCAAAGTGGAGATCTTTATGAATATTTTGACTTTATCAATGTTTTCCTGTCTTTTTTAACTTTCTGGAACAGGTACCGCTGGAACAACATGCCCCGCCTGGAAAAGGTGTATCTAAAGAACAACGTCATGGGCCTCATATCCAGTGTAAGTGCCTTCTGGGCTCTGAGCACCGCGGGCCTTTCGCTGGGAGACAGACGGTGGGTGGGAGCTAGCAGCAGAAACAGCTCCAGCTGACTAGCACCAAATTCAAGCCTGGCTGTCGTTACTCTCTGGCTTTGCATCCCTGATTGTTCCAGCATTTGTGTTGTGCTCAGGTCACCTCTGGGATAACCACTGGCGAACCTGTGAGACGTGTACTTGTTGCTTTTGCTTTCCTAGAAGGAACTTCAGTAAACACGGGTGTTTGTCCTCTGCAGGAATAACACAGTCATTATCTTAGTCACGTTTACTTTACAGTTGTGGCTGTTGTCATGACCAGGTGGCTTCCCTTTGAGGAATTTCCCAGAGCTCACCCGCTCTGGGTGCTCAGGAGAGCAGCAGTGCCACCCGAGGTAGCTGGGAGGTAGATTTGCCCCCTGTCGTTACGTTTCTCGGTTGTTCTCTGTTGTCCAGACTAGTTGCGACCACTGTGTCAGAATTGTAAGTGCCTGATGTTGACCCGTTTGTGTGACTCTGTCCCCCTTCTCTCACAGGGAACTCAAAGCATTCTAGAGGAGGAAAGTCACATTAAGGATGTTCTGTCTCGCATTGTGGTGGAGATGATCAAGCGCGAATGGCCTCAGCACTGGCCTGACATGCTGAAGGAGCTGGACACCCTCTCCAAGCAAGGGGTACGAACATCACCTGTCTGTCTTCTTCCACTTGCTCCTGGGGAGGGTTTCAATCTGTCACTGAGGAAAGCCTAGCTCAGGGTCGGATGAGGCAGGCTGATGGCAGACTCAAGAAGTGCCCCTAAGATTCAGTTATTCCAGGAGAAAGTTTTAGCAGAGAGCTCTTGTCCTGTCAAGATACAAGTGCGACTTGTCTCTCCATGCATGCTTTCTACATCTCTGGGCTTGCCTCTAGGGATTTCAGTGTTCCAGCTGTGCTCATGGAGTGTGTTTCATTTTGGGATGTTAGGAAACTCAGACGGAGCTGGTGATGTTCATCCTCCTACGCTTGGCGGAGGATGTGGTGACTTTCCAAACCCTGCCTACCCAGCGGCGGCGAGATATCCAGCAAACCCTCACCCAGAACATGGAGAAGATCTTCAGCTTCCTACTAACCACCCTGCAGCAGAACGTCAACAAGTACAGGCGCATGGTAAGCCTCTCCTTTCGCTGGGCTCAGTCGGTGCTTGGAGGCATTTAGGAACTGGGATGCAACTTGCAAGCGCAGGAGCTGTGCAGCCTGCTGCTGTAGGTGTGAGGCGGGGATCTGCTGTGAGCGAGGGAGGCGGTGCTGCTCAGAGCACACACGGCTGACAGAATTGGCGTCCGTAGTTTGGATGCGCTGTGTAAATGGCGGGAGTAGGTGCGTGCCTTGTGAGTGCTGGTGGATTGTTCAGCTGGCTGACACAGCTTAGCCAAGGAAGGCGTAGCTGTGGCAGAAACAGGTAGATTTGGGGCAGTTTGTGTAACAGACACTGAGTGGTAAGGAGGCGTTGTCCTAAGCTCACATCTACTGTTGTTTGCTACAGTTGTGTTTTGACGCACCAAAATGCACGTGTTTCTGGTGGCTCAGCGTTGCACCCGGGCCCCTCTGGTCCGTTTTTTGTAGAGCTCAGGTCAGGAGGCCGTTTTCTGCCAAGGTGTGGCAAGGAATGCTCTTCGTTTTTGCTTACAGAGACTTTTCTGAACTCTCACGTAGAGGCATGCAGGTTGGTCAAGATGGATAGCGATGGCACATGTCTGCCCCAGTCTGATCTTACGTGAGGGAAGTGAATTTGAGAGAGGGAAGCAGAATTCAGAAACCCATCTAGAGATAAGATGCTTAGGTGTATCTCTTGTCCTTTCCTTTTTCTTTTTTTCCTGTGAATTGGAATCCTGTGTTACTTTAAATGTGAATCTGGGAAGATGCAAAAACGTGTCCTGCCTGACTTGTGTTCTGCTACATTGCCATGCTGAACAAAAACCCCCCTGTGCAGCAGGCCGCTCTCTGTGCAGTTCGTGATGGTGGGTGGGAAACCCTGGTGTGTTCTGTGGTCTGGTTGAAATGCATTTCCAGGTAAGGTTTGAATTGCAGTGCTTAAGGTTCTGGAGTGTGGCTGCTTCTGCTAACGGTGGAATCTTTCTGATTGGCAAGGTTGGAGCACCCCAGGAACAAGAAGCCCTCACCACTCTACAGGTTAGCAGATCTTGGGGATGTTTGTGCACAGGGTAAACTCTGAGGGTTGGGTGTTCAGTTACCTGTCTGCACACGGAGTCTGGGGGAGATGGTGGACAGTTCCCCAGGAGCGTAACCTGCGGTGCTCTTAAGTGCGCAGTTCTGCGGTAGTGGCTCAGTTGTTAAACATTTGGGACACAACCAAATTAACTTCCAGTAAATAAATGCTTCTGGTGTCTTTGCATCTGTGAAACAAATAAAACCTGTCTGAGGGACTCAAGCTGCATTTGCATTAGGGAGGTGAAAAGATGGCGCAAGCAGCGCGTTGCTGTTGTGAAGTGGTTGGGACTGGGGGTCGGGCTGTAAGCTCTTGCCCCAGCTCTCTTCCCAGCCGCCGTTCTGACCACAGACAAATTACTTTTCACAAACTAACCTCAGTGGATAGAAGCCGCCAGCATCTTTCAGAGACTATCTCCTGGGTGTAAGATGCTCTAAAAGGTCAAAAGCTTCTTCCCTGGAAGCTTCCAGGAAGCGCTGAAATGCCTTCTTGTCCCTTGTGTCTCCCTGGTGCCTGCTGACTGAAGTGTCATCTTTTGGGTGAGAAGGAAATTGCAGTCTAACTTGCAATTGGAAGTCCTGTTGTCTTACCTGTCAGGGGGCTGCGGGAGTGCTTACGATGACCGTAGCAATGTCCTGAGCAGGAGACTGTTGCAGCCTCTTTCACGTGGGAGCTGTTCCATGAAGCTGCTTCTGGCTGCGTTCTCGAGAAAAGCCCACCCAGCAGCGGCTGGGAATAAGTGTGTGCCCTAGCTGCTCGCTTACCATCTCTTGTTTTCTCTTTCAGAAGACCGATCTGGCTCAGGAGCCAAAGGTGAGTGGAGCTGTGCAGGAGTTAGTGCATCAGTCATTCTTAAAAGCAAGATTATTTGGGAGCAGGCTTCTCCCAGGCTTTGGAGTCTATTACCTGCAGATGGGTTTGTGTTCACCCATGATACAAATTATTGGCAAGAGTGAAGTGAGAGGTGCACAAGTGGAGAAGTGCCAGGACCTTAGCTGACATCCTTGGTGGGGGGGACTCGGACCTTTTTGCTGCCACCTCACTTTCTCAGGGCAGTTCCTGATACTCTTTTTCCTGAGAGCGGACAGTTTTAGGTGGGAATTGGTGTTTCTCCTTGGTTCTGACCTCCTACCTCCTCTGTTCGCAGGCCCAGGCAAACTGCCGTGTGGGGATAGCAGCGCTCAACACCCTGGCTGGGTACATCGACTGGGTGGCCCTGAGCCACATCACAGCAGACAACTGCAAGCTCTTGGAGATGTTGTGTCTGCTCCTGAATGAGCCGGAGCTCCAAATAGGAGCAGCAGAGTGTCTCCTAATTGCTGTCAGCAGGAAAGTGAGTTCTTCCTCCTCAGCTCCACTGACTCCTCTTTGTTTTCCTCCTATATTTTCTCTTTTGTAATTCTTCAGACTGAGCAATGATATCTTTGCCCTTCTATTTAAGGAAACAAAATTCAAATTTGACTGCTTTTTGTCAATGACATTTACAGTGAATGTTATGCCAGCACAGCGCATAAAGCAATTGTTGGAATGCTCCAGCTGCTCTGCTTCTCCTCTCAGCTTTGGAGAGCCCCATTAACCTTTTTTCATTTTCTGCAACTGAGAAGTGGGAAATGCTGTCACCTAGCTGTGTCATCTAGAAGCTCAGATCAATGACAGCAGGATCTAAACAGGTGATTGGACCCTCATGTTCACAAGCAGTTAAGTGTCAAGCTGAGTATTATCAGCTGCCTTTGAAGCAACTAGCGAGTCTGCAGTGAAGAAGAGTTAATGTCAGATTTTCAGTTTAAAGTTCCTCTGGTGAGGTTGCTGAGGGAGAGTTCTTGAAATCCAGAATACCCTTTTTTTTTTTTTTCTTTTGGTAGCAGTTTTTACTGAAATCTGTTTGTGGAATGCAAGCCCCTCCCCTGATGAAAGAACAGCGGAGGATCTTCCAACTTCACTTGCAGCTGGGAATAAGTAGTTGTGTTCTAATCGAGGCATTTGGCTTACTTTGTACACAGGGGAAGCTGGAGGATCGGAAGCCTCTGATGGTGCTGTTTGGAGACGTTGCCATGCACTACATTCTCTCTGCTGCGCAGTGAGTACCATCCTTCCGTTGTCATTTCACGCAGAGCTGTGTACCAACGGCTTCCTAGATGTAATTTGCTGGGCTAGGAGAGAACAAAACCACCATTTTAAAAAAAAAAAAGAAAAACTGAAAAATGAAGGACAAAGTAGGGTAAATACATCAGCTTGCCTAGCTTTTTCTTCTAGCATAAAATCAGGATCGGGAGGGAGTCTGAAAGAGGCAATTTTTGAGGTTTTATTTGTCAATAAAGCAGTGCTTTTTTGATAATAGCAGAGAAAATTCCCTCTCTATAGAACTTAGTTGTTCTGGTGTTCTCTTATCTACGAGGTGGGTGGCAGTGTGCCTGTTACGTACAGCATGAGTAACTGTGACCCTGTTTTTCCCATTCTCCTCATACCCAGGACAGCAGATGGAGGAGGCCTGGTGGAGAAGCACTATGTTTTCTTGAAGAGGCTTTGCCAAGTTTTGTGCGCGTTGGGCAGCCAGCTGTGTGTGTTGCTAGTAAGTCTCTACCAATACCAGCAGCAATCCTACCGAGGCTTGTTTCTAGCACTGGGGGTGGGACGAACCTGATCTGACATGGGGCCAGGGCTCTCGCTGCACTTTTGGTAGCCCTAAGGTTCTCTCCACACGTTTGGAAAAGGCTGAAATGGCTCCGCTTGCAGGCGGGGTCACTGTATCCTGCTGGGTCATAGGAATGAAGGGACCCTGACTGATTTCAAGTGTCTTCTGCCAACAAGGATCATCTTTAATAGCCTCTGTAAAATGCTGAAGCTTTACTGAAAGTTGGTTAAGTTTCTTGCTGTGTGCTGCTACAGAAAAACTACTGGAGGAAATTGCTTGTGTTGGAAGCCTTTTAAATTTCACCACTAAAAATAACTCTAGAGTATACGCCTTTGTTCTTCTATTAAGATTCTCTCAAGCTTAGGAAAAAAGAAAGTAGTGTTTTTGTTCCTGCTGTTCAACTTTGTAATACTGTGTGTTAATGTGGAGATGGAAATGCCCATTAATACTTTGGACACCTGGACACCATGCTGACTGCTGGGTTCCCTGTCCCTCCATTCAGCACGGTGCTGCTACAGTAAGGCAGGCAGGCAGGCTTGCAGAGCTGCTGCTTGTTAAGGCTGAGGCAGCCAACCTGTGCAAAGGTGATAGAGCAGAGTAAATTCTCACAGGGAGGGAAAACAAAACCTTTGAGAGTTTATCCCTAGCAAGAACGGACAGCAAACAAAGGGTGAGTTGTTACTTCAGTGACAGTGACTTCGCTTGCTGCTAGGCGGTGGGAGCTGTTAGTTTATTGTGAAGTAAAGAGATAGGGATTTGAATCCTCTCGTGCAGATTCACTTGAGAGAGGCAGTACTGAGCTGTAGGACAGGGATCTCGAGGGCACCAGGTCAGGTTATCTTAGAGAGGAGCAGCAGAACCTTGATTTGTGGCATCGAGTAGAACTTCCTTTTCCACACAAACTTTGCAGAAAGTTATTGGTAAGAGGTGTTCTCATGTTCAACACAGGAACCATTTGGAGGAATGGGAGTGAAGTCTTTTGGGTGTGTCTGCATGTGAAATTTTGCAGTCTGCTGTTAAAAATTGTCCCACTTAGGTGCTGCTGGGTAGGAGCAAAGCTGTGGCACTTGGCAGCAGCGGCAGTGGCTGTGAATTTGTTTTTAAAGGAAGCCCAGTATCGGAGAAGTCACCTTTTGCTCCTAAAATGAACGTGGTTCTGTCACCAGTGCCCCTACGAGGGTCAGCAGCACTTGCTGCTCCTTAGGCTGCCGGTTTCAGAAAAAGCTGACTGTTCTGTGGTTTTGTCTCTGCTCTTTTAGTCTGCGGCCTTGGGTGTAATTACGCCTGCTTCACACAGAGATGTGCCTCTTGTGAACCCAGCACGACACGTAGTTAGTATTTTGTAGTAAGTTGTTTGTCTTCCTAACAGGGCTCAGATTCTGATGTGGAAACACCCGCCAACTTTGGAAAATACCTTGACTCATTTTTAGCCTTCACAACCCACCCCAGCCAGGTACGTAGAGGACTGAAGGTCTTGCGTAGGTCTGTGTAAGAATGTGTGAATGCATAATGAAACTTAACCTACGGAAGACTGCAAAACTATGTCTGCCAGGTATTGCTTTCCAGTCTCTCCATTTCAGCTAAGGACCTGGAAGGCATAGTGGTTTCTCCTCCTTTACCGCCCCACGAGGAATGGTACTTGACACAAAAGGGCTGAGTACAGAATCTAATGCAGGACATGCAACCAGCCCTAGTATTTATTCAGAGATTTTTGGCTTTTTGAAAGTTTGGATTGAGCCTGCAGAGTGCCTTGGTCTCAAGTAAATAGTGTAAATAGTTCTTGCCTTCTGATTGCAACACTGGAATGCCAGCAGTGGAGATGGCAGCACTGACATCCTTCTCCGTTCCCTTCTTTTCCCTCTCTTCCCCGCCCAGTTTCTGCGATCTTCCACCCAGATCACGTGGGGAGCCCTTTTCCGGCACGAGGTTCTGTCTCGCGACCCCTTGTTGCTGGCCATGATCCCCAAGTATCTTCGTGCATCCATGACCAACCTGGTGAAGGTACGTGGGAACTCTGGGCAGGTCGCTGCGAGAAAGTGCTTAAGTGAACACGGCCTGTGGCTCTTTGGGGAGAAAATGCATTTTTATCGTGAGCACCAGAGACAGGATCTCTGCTGAGGGCAGCCAGCTCCATCTCGGCGTTTTGCTGTCTGCTCCTTCAGTCTTCATCTCCCTGAAGCTGGTGTGAGCCCTGATGGGTGTCTGCTGCTCCTCCCTGACCTTGTCCACTCTGTCTCTAGGTGGGCTTTCCCTCTAAAACTGACAGCCCCAGCTGTGAATACTCCCGTTTCGATTTTGACAGTGATGAAGACTTCAATGCCTTCTTCAACTGTAAGTTGCGCTCACCCCGTGAGGATGCTGTTGTGTGTGCCTTTCCTCTTACTGTCAGTTGCTGGCTGAGCTTGGGGTCTATCTACCATGTTGACTTGGCAGCTTCCAATTGTGTCCTAACTGTTTCAGCCTGGACCTTGGAGCTGGATGAATTTGGGATTTTCCTGTGGAAGCTGAGGCATTTCATTTCACTGTTTTGCTATCGTACTTTTCAATTATTTCACTTACTGGCCAGGTGAGTGGCCAGGTAGCATCTGCTACCAAGTGTCAAAGAAAATATGCCTCTTGGTCACCTAGATGAGGAAAGGAGATGGCCTGGAGTTCCCTGCAAGTTAGGAGAGGAAAGCAGCTTACAAAAGACTGTCTGTGTCGTTCTTGGCCCTGCTAGGAAGCTTTTGGTTCAGCACCGCTTGCTAGGATTGAGCAATTAGCCTAGCTATCTTAATCATAATCTTAAACCAGCAAACAGGGAACCCTGGATTTTAATAATTTTGTGCTTGCTTTCTTTTTGTATTTTACTTCCTGCAAATGAGGTTGGCTCTCTCTGGTTGGTATAGTTTGATACTTAAATTCTTACCTTTTGCAGTTACGTCTGAAGATTTCGAGTGTTGCCTTTTTGTATTGCTTATTAGATCGTTCATTTTGTAATAAATCTGTTTGGGTGAAATCAAAAGCTAAATGCACAGAGACAGAATTTGAGATAGTTTTAGGGGCTTAAATGGCCTTAAAGGTATTAACGTATATAAGAAAATTGGTTTGAAACATAAAACTCTTTGGTCAAGCGTCTCTTTTAAACAATGCAAGTTAGGTCCGTAGTCAGTAGAGCTGTTTCTTTTGTGCAGTCATGTCCTGGAATATTTTGGAAGAAATGAAATTACTGTTTGGACTTTGCTTTTGCTCATGTCTTTGAAAAC
The DNA here is from genome assembly GCA_013396635.1 of Penelope pileata. Classification (NCBI taxonomy): domain Eukaryota; kingdom Metazoa; phylum Chordata; class Aves; order Galliformes; family Cracidae; genus Penelope; species Penelope pileata. The sequence continues at coordinate 2,071,858 of WBMW01003581.1, read as the reverse complement.
GAAAGCAAGACTGCCTGTTTTGGAGTGGGTCATTTATTTCTTTGAGTCAGCATTAGCTTAGCGGTTTTCAGAACCTCTCACCAAGCTGGGTGAAACTGAATAACCTGAAAAAAGGGTGTAGGTATCTAATGCTGGTTTTGTACCTGAGCATCTCATGGTGTTTTGTAAGCAGCAAACATGTCGAGTTGTAAGAATTATTTTTAATGAAAAATAGAGGTTCAGTTGTAGGAAGTCTGGGTTTAACACAGTTTTCATATTGCATTCTAAATGAATTTGTTTTTATGTTAATCCATTGTTTTTTAGTCATTTGTATCTCTTCCAAAAAATGCTCACCCTGTTAGAGCTAGTTTACTCACTGTTTATCTGAGATTACTACACAGCTGTTGGCAGAGCAACAGACAAAAATGTTCCCAGGTCTGCAAAGCTGCAGGTGAGCTTTGGGGAGGGAGCATTTGCAGCACCAGCTGGTTACACGGTGTGCCACTTTTCACTGCAGCTTTCCGAGCCCAGCAGGGAGAGGTGATGAGGATGGCTTGTCGTCTTGACCCCCGCACTGGCTTCCAAATGGCTGGGGAATGGCTGAAGTACCAGCTCACAGCTCCTGTTGATACCGGACCCATGAACTGTAAGTTACCTGAAAGAAAACGTGAGGGTATGGTTTTTAATTCAAGCCAAGAAGGAACTGCTGTGCCTTTTGGGTTTTTTTTTGGCTTTTGAGGGAGAGCCAAGAGACTACGCTAGGTTTTCAGGCTTTCAAGGTCTTTGCAAGTGGAAAATAAAAGCAAACAAAAAAATCATCCTTTGCAATCTGCCTATGAAGTAGCTACTGTAGAGCTCCTGATGAGCAGAAAGGCTCCTCCTCTGCAAAACACCTTTCCCTCTGATGCAATTTTGCAATTATTTGGGCCTTGTCATCTCCCTAACATTATTTTTGTCCAGGGAAGTTCTGCCTGACTGGCAAATCCCTCTGCCAGTCACCTTGATTCCTCCTGTGGAGGAAGGCCCCTTTGTGCTGTATGGAGTCACGCTGAGGGCAGTCTTGCCTGCCATGCTCAGCCTGGCCATGCGATCCTTCCTTTTCCCTTTTGTGATCTGTTGGTGTTGCTCCCTATAGTACCTTAAAAATCAGACCCATGTCTTAGGTTCCCTGAATAAGGCAAATCACTCTGGAGTACTTTAGTTGCTTCCAGTGCATCTCTGCTAGACATCTGCAGGGAGAGCTGCGTGGCAGAAGTACTTGGCAGCGGTAAAATGATGCAGTGTGGGAGCTTATCAGCCTGGTGCTGTGCATGAGGAGAGGCGCATGGTGAGAGCTCCAGTGTTCTCTTCCTTTCAGCCAAGACAGGCGAAGGCCTCTGCTCCATCTTCTCTCCATCCTTTGTGCAGTGGGATGCCATGACCTTCTTCTCAGAGAGCGTCATCTGCCAGATGTTCCGAACCCTGGATAAAGACGTACGTGTTCCACGCGCTCTTGCCTGCTTTCCTGACTTGTTCTGGGTTGACATAAGTGGTGATTTTTTTCAGCTGTGTTCTCCTTTAAAACTTTGTAGTTAACATTTACCTCTGTGCAAAAAAAGGCAGTCTGGTGAGTGATTCTCACGAGTACTCACCCGTCTTTAGATGGACTGATCTCCTGTTGGCTTACTCTGTCAGATAGTTTTTGGTTCTGGGTGGTACGCTGGCGTGCTTTGACATAGAGGACTGCTTAAGCAGAAATTTCCTAAGATTATTCTTTTTGATCATCTGCAGATGTGACCCGCTTCTTTTATTTTCTGTACTTCTATCCGAGTCAGAGAAACCCATTGCTCACAGAGTGAGAGATCAGAAGATTGGATGAAATTTCTCTCTGCTGTTTGTTCATAGGCAAATCAGAAGGAAAGCTTTTTTTTCTTAGTTTCATGATTTGATGTGATTTTTATTTGATTAGTCTGCGCTTATCGCAGTAGAATAATTGCAGGGGTTGACGTAACTGGTTAAGCGTGGAATCTGTTGGACAGTCAAAATGAGAGCTGGGAGCCAAAATTGCCTTTCCCAGAGGCAGAAGCAATACTGGGATTTCAGATCCGCATCTCAAGATTGCTCTCACAGCAATGCCAATATTGCTGTCCCTGTTCCCTCAAAAAGTGCACATAGCTTGCAGGTAAACTCAGGTTTCCACTGCTCTTCTTTCTGCTTTGAGAACAGCTGTCTTCAGCTGAGAGGCCTGATCTCACAGCAGCACCAACTCAGCCTCGCTGCAAGGAGTTCTAGGGTGTCTGCTACAGGCTGAAGCACTGAGTGTTTCCTCCTCTTTTTCTTTCCTCCTCCTTCCCCATCCCCGTGCCTGTAGGAAATCCCAGTGAATGATGGCATAGATCTACTGCAGCTCGTCCTTAATTTTGAAACGAAGGATCCCCTCATCCTGTCCTGTGTGCTCACCAACGTCTCTGCTCTCTTCCCGTTTGTCACCTACCGACCAGAATACCTACCCCAAGTGCTTTCCAAGGTAGGTACTTGCAGACCATGCTAAAATCAGGTAGGTTTTGTAAGGAGCCAAGGGCCTTGTGCTGATCTGCAGTAGTTAATCCTCTTGACATTCCTGTCAGGGAATCCCTCATGTTAGAGATGGTAAAACAGAGTGAGTCTTGTTCAAGGAGAACAGTGTCAAATAACAAAAATTTTGCAGTTCTGAGCCTTAAATCTCAACATTACGTGTACGCTGTGGCCAATATACACCATGTTTTATTTGAAGGCCTCTCTGTGGCGATGAGTTGTCTTTCTGTTTTGTCAGAGGTTCTTTATTGACTTAGTGAAATCGCACCAAAGTCTTATGATCTGTTCCTTGAGCTCAAAACACCCACGACTGCTAGATATTAACAAATGACATGGGATTTTGGATTTTTCCTTTCTTTTCTCACAGTTGTTTGCTTCAGTTACCTTTGAAGTTATAGAAGAAAGTAAGGTACGTCTGAGTTATTCTCTACTAATATGTTATAACGGTTGGATCAGATTGTATTTTATTTAAGAGCGTGCTGAGTTTGAGGACTCCACTGTAGTATGCTTCTCAACTGTAGCCCTGCTTCGGGAGGGGCTGGGGAGTCCAGACGTAACTGATCTTTTGTTGGCTGACACAGCCTAGTGAGCTTTGGCTCACAAGCTTTGAAGGCTACAGGTGTGGTCTGAGGCCGTTGCACTTAGTCCTCAACTCTGTGCTGCTCCTTCTGAGAGGGAAATCTATTTGTGAGCTGTGGGTGGCCTGCAGGGGTTGGTATACCAGGCTGTGAACAATGCCTGTAAAGCTGCCAGCTACCTAGGGGGTGCCTGGGGTCTTGATAAAATCAGTAAGATCACCGCATCCTCATCCTGGAGCGCAGCTCTGTCTGAGCGGGGGCTCCTTGGGTTGGCTTATAGCTTCAGAGGAAATTAGCTGTTGTGTGATTGGGGTGCGTGTGGGAATGTTGGGGGACTTTTTGATGTGCACTCAACAGTGCAGAAAAACTGTATGTAATGCATTTGTTTCCTGAAGATACCCTGCATTTGTCTGAACTTTCGTTTTGTTGCATTGAAGTTTGTTGTGTCTGTCCAGGCTCCTAGAACTCGAGCAGTGAAAAATGTGAGAAGGCATGCATGCTCCTCAATCATAAAGATGTGTCGGGATTACCCTCAGCTTGTCCTGGTATGTAAGTTCAGCTCTGTTCTGCCTCAGTTTCAGCTGGATTTTGTGGGATCTTCAGGTTCATTGGATACAGCCTCAGTTATTCTAGAAGGAAACAATCTTGCTGCAGAAATGAGCGTTTTCTTCCCTGCATCCTGCCCTGCCACAGCCCCAGATATTTTCAGCGTGAAAAACTGAATAGTACAGTGATAAGTTAAATCCAAAGGAGATGGCGGTGAGGAGGAGACAAGCAGCGTTAGGTTCATTTTGTGGGAATAATTGGCTGAATTTCTGTTTCCTTCCTTGTGGTAGTCTCAATTGATTCTTTAACTGAAGAGATGAGCAGTGACTCATCTCCAGACTTTTCTACTGCTACGTAAAAGAAAAAGGAGCAAGAGGAGACCATTTCTGAATTAGCTTGAGAAGACTAGAAAATACAGACACTGATTATTTACTTTTGATTAAATTTGAGTACTTTTGACTTATGTTTGGTTTTGCTGCGTTTAAGAGCCTGCACACACTCCTTTCTTCAGCAGTGTTTGTGTTGGGTGGCTCTGGGGTTATGGGAGCACCAGGGGGAACTGTCAGTTTGTTTAAACCTCATTTTTCAGGATGCTGGTTAAGGTAGCTCAGGAGTGCTAGTCTGCAGTAGCTACCAAGAGCTAGCTAGTTTGTCTTTTTCCCTCTCTGCTGGTCCCTGAAGTACAGGGAACTACAGCACCTCTTATCCATGGCCAGCCAAACATCCTCCCTGGAAGAGCCAAGGGCCCACAGCTGCCCCCAAGACATGTTGGTGATTTTGCTGCTGCAAATGATTCCTGGTGCTAATATGAAGCTGCAGGAAGATGTGATTGGATCTAGAGTGGGTAGGGATGAAACGCAACCATGCTTATGGGGATAGTGACAACCATATGAATTTGCTGTGAGCGAAGAGATGAAAGAGTCCTGAGGCTTGAGAGCCAAGGTAGTTTCTGTAAGTAAGTAAAAGGACTAGAACTGTTTTGAGGTGTGACCCTGCTGCAAGGGAGATGGCTGCCTGGAAGAGAAAGATGTCCTCTGCATATTTCAGTTATTGTGGAGACTAAACTGGGTGGAGGATGATGATAGAGTGGCGGAGAAAAAAAGAGTTTCTTTTAGAGTGAACATTCAGAAAAACTAGAGACTGAGAAAAAGAGATGGCTATGTAGAGAAAAGCTAAGTTAGACATGCTTCCTCAGCTGTTCTGGACAGTGCAGTACGCCCCCGTTCTTACCCCTGCCTTCCCCAGTTGTTCTCTGCACCAAATGCATGACTGCTCCACTTGGATGTGTTTTCTAGCCCAACTTTGAGATGCTGTACAACCACGTGAAGCAGCTGCTCTCCAACGAGCTACTTCTGACGCAGATGGAGAAGTGTGCCCTTATGGAGGCCCTGGTCCTCATCAGCAACCAGTTCAAGGACTATGAGCGGCAGAAAGCTTTCCTGGAGGAGCTCATGGCCCCTGTTGCTGGCTTGTGGCTCTCCGCAGAGATGCAGAGGTATGGGTCGCCATTCTGAGCTCTGAGGTGTTGCAGAGGTGTAGTGTGGTGCCCCGGTAAGGAGTGTACATGCCCAAAGAGGGTGGTGGGGCGCCTGAGACCTCCTGTGCGCTGGGGCAGTCCTTGTGGAAGTAGTTCTGCTGCCATTTGGAAACTGCCAGCTGATCTAAGAGAGCTGAAGACATTTGGAGAGTGTCCATGTCTCTGCTGCTTTTTTTCTTAGGTTCCCAAGTACAGTGTGGAGTGCTAGCTAACCTCTCTAGCCTGTTCTGTATTTGTTAAGATGTTTATTGGCCAGAGCAAAGCTCTGTTCAAAGTACCCTGGTACAAACAATAATCCCCTCTGCTCTTTTGCTGCTAGAGTCCTCTCAGATCCTGAAGCCTTTATCTCCTTTGTGGGTGCAGACAACAAAATTGCTGATCCAGTCATGGAAGATCCCAGTGGCCTGAACCGCTCTAGAGTGAGTATCATTACCAGGAGAGACATAATCCTTAGAGAGAGGGGGCTCGCTTCCTTGCATCCCGCATTTCTGTTGTGGTTATGCACAGGATCTCTCCTGATCACCACTTTTTCAGGTTGTGGATGAGTGGGTTTTTCAGATGGCAGAATAACAGGCAGCCTCCTGCCTCTTTGAACCACAGCGAGCATGTAAGCCATGCCATACCAGATTATTCAGCAAAGTAAAGCACTCCATTCCCTACTCTTCATGTGGCAGAGTTTGGTATTGGAGAAAGAACTGGTTTACTTGATTTTTGGAAATAAGATGCAGTGAATTGTGCTTTCTGAGCCAGACAGTTTGGAAAGTATCATGCTGAGACGGCAGCATGGAATATAATGAAAATTTACCCCTGGACATTCATGTTGTTTGAGTTGCTAATGACACGTCTTCACTTCTTGGACAGACTGCAAATGGGGTTGCTATCGTAGTGTTTGTAGAAGATGCTGAAATGCAGTCCACAGAGCTGTGCTTGTGGTTTGATGCTAATGCCCTTCAACCACTGTGCCATCGCAGATCTGCACATCCATCCCAGTACACGAAGGAGATGAGGGGCTGATGGTATAGACCCTTCATTTTAGAGAGAAATCTGCCCGGTTGCTTGAACACTCATTAGGCTGTATGCATTGATGTTTTGTCTGATACTGAGTTCCTAGGCCATCCTGCCGTGGCTGAGGGTCTCTGAAGATGAAGGAATGTAGCGTGATGGTCTGCTGCATTTTCCTGAAAAAAAAAACCAAACCACCAGGGTTTGTTCTTGTCACCACGTTTATTTCTCAGATGTCAGTTGAACTGTAAAGTGAAACACACTAAAAGTCATCTTCAGTTAGAAGCACTCCGTGCTTGCCTAAAACTTCAAATAATAGCACAGTGTTGCTTTTGAGATGGGATGGCGATGGGTTTCTCTGAAAACATATTTATCCAGGTTGTGCTCTGGCTGAATATGCTCTGCTCACATCTCTTGCTGCAGATAAGCTTTTGTGTGTACACCATTCTGGGAGTTGTGAAACGAGCTCGCTGGCCCGCTGCCATGGAAGAGGCAAAAGCTGGAGGGTTCCTGGTTGGGTACTTGCCCAGTGGAAGTCCAATCTACCGCAACCCCTGCACTGAGCAGGTCCTGAAGCTTCTTGACAACTTACTTGCTCTTATAAGGTGGGTCAAGTTGACTTCAAATCATTTATGTTGGCTTAAGAATCCCTGAAAGCTAAACTGCGATAAGTAGACAGTATGCGCAGAGCATGCTCCCCCCTCAAGGCCAGTGGGAACGCAGGCTGGTGCAGGTGCCCAAGTACCGTTCCTGACTCTTCACAGTGGGGAATGGCACTGGGGTAACTGGAGCCTTCTGAACATCCATTGGCCTGGCCTACAAGAGTCCATCAAAGCCAATGGGAGCTTGGGCTGGGGTTGCCTCCCCCACCTGTACTGCTATAAATCTGCCACACAGTTACTCTTATTTCTTGACTAACATCTCTGCTCTGCCCTCAGCCCCTACCAGGCCACCCCTCCAGTCACCACCAGGGCAGTCCCAGCTCTCATCACATCCTGCTTGTGTTGTTCTCTCTTCAGAGTTAAATCAAGCTGGTTTTGCTGAATAGGAATGTCAGCTTCCTGAAGCATTGCCTGCTATCAAAACCAGTGGTCAGTGCATACTCTCAGGCTGTTGCTGCCTTGCAGTCACTCTCTGCACATCACTGGTGTTGTAGATATCTAGGACAGTCAGAGGAGGGAGAAAGATAAGGCGGGAAAGAGGAATCCAGAATAGCACAGTTGCCACATTTATAAATGAGGAATTTGTCTCAGGGTAGCTGCTGACAGTGGGGTTTTGCCAGTGTCTGGCAAACTGCTTCTGGAACTCTTTTGTTTAGGTAACACTACAGGTTGCTTGCCTGAAAACTTGAGGGTCTGTCGTTGGCAGGAATCTGTTGATAAAGAGCATTTTCAGGTACACTGAGATATTTCTGCTCCCAGGTCTGCCAGGAGGGAGGCCCTATTGCTCGTGCTCTGTGTAGTCAGGTATGTTTGGTAGTCACTGCTGAGCTCAAGACTGCTACTTCCAGTGAGAAGCAACACGCTGGACTGGTAGACTGGAGAGGCACGTGCTGCCTTGGCCCGCTCTAGCAGTGCTCTCATCTCAGAGCTCCTTGTAGCTCCTCAGGTGGTGGTTTGGCCTGTGGGCGGGGTGGAAGCATCTTGTTGTGGCTGTGGTGCAGAGGAGCTGTGCTTGACGTGGATTTGCCTTTTATCACGGAAGGCTGAAGGTCCAAGGGATGAGTTTTTGGGGCAGGTTGGGTAGAGTTCCCTAAGCAGTGGTAGCCTCATGCCATTTCTTCCAGAGCACAGAACATGCTCCGTACTGTGGGAAATCAACTACATCAATGCCCAAGACCTGAACAGGTTCCAACAGACAGACTTACTGCCTGTGCAGTTGCTGTTCTTGCCAGAACTCATGTGTTACTAAAAGCACTTGGCATCTCTGCTGAAACAAGCTTAGGAAACTGTTGTCAACCACTGTCTTCTGTTGAACTTCTACTGCTCTGCGTGTAAAGAAGCAGAAAGTGTGCCTGCTTGTTTACCACCTCCAGAAAAATGCGTAAGCCACGTTCTCTTGAGGCTGGGTGCTCAGCAAGAACCAATGGCTGACATATGGAGAGGAAGAGATCCACCACTTGATAGCTTCCCTGGCTGCTGCGGGACATAGAGGCCTCTCCATGTGACAACTGCAAACTCATAGATGTTCACTGTAAATGTTGAGGATGCTTATGTCTTTCTGGAGAAGCTGGAGTTCGTGCTATGGCATTTCTGGTTTGTTCTTCGCTGGCATTGAGTGCCCTTTGCATGTACTGCTTCCTCAAGCCCTCTTTGATACAGGTTGCACAAGAGAACATGGAATTTGTAGCAGCCTGTGAGCAGGCAAGAAATACAGAGAGATGAGGAAGGCCGGCTGGCTGAAAAGCGGATGGTGTTTGAGGATGCCTTCAGGAACATGGCTGGATCGCTACTAGGGGATGGATGCTTCTCTGAGCTCTGTGCCATGAAGCAGCTCTGCGGGGGCAAGCCAGTGCTCCTCGTGTGCTTGTGCAGGGAGCAGATGTGGAAGTCCTCTGCAGATGGTGTTGGTTGCCATGTTAAGCACATCTGCAAGCAGCAGCTGCACGGGTCCTCCTGAGCAGCTGAACTGAACTCTGCGCCGGGTGCCAGTATGCAAAAAAAGAGCATTGTGCAGGCTGAGCAGTTGGGTGTGCTGCTCTCTGGACATTGTGTGGCATTTTTCTGCTGTGTTCTCAGTCGGAAGCAGTGAAGTTGCTAAACTGTTGGGTCTTGGCCAAGGTAAGTAGCTTGAGGATGGGTCATGGATGAGAACAGAGAGGCAAGCTGAGTGAGAGGAGTCCAAGTGGCAAGGAAAACAAGGTGGTTTCGAGTGGCACAGGCAGCGTGCTGTGTTCCCTGCCAGCCTGTCTTCTTGTGCCTGGCCGCACTGGTCTCAGCAGCTGTATTTACTGAATGATCGTGAGGTTGCTTTGTTAATCACTGCCTGCAGCTTTTTGAGTGATGATTCTCCTGCCCTCTGCAGTATCTTATTTCATCTAACTGCTTTCTGGCTTCTAGAAACTGTTCTCTCCTGGTTTTAAGCCCAAATTAAGATCTCCAGCCACCGATGCAGTCTTCCCTTTAGATGAAGGCACTTCCTGGAGTCAGCGGCTGCATGGACTGATTGGCACAGCACCTCTATTGTGCTGGGATTTGCTCGTGTTTTGTTTTGTTTTGTTTTTTACAAATGGACTGATGAAGCGTGGCAAATGCTTTGCACAGACAAAGGCTTTTCTGGAACTTCTGATGAGATGCTGACGATATCAAGGCATTAATGCTGGTGAAAGAACTGCTGGATAGACACAAATGCTGTAGTGGTTTCAGTGTAGACTGCTTCAGGTCTGGGTCAAGACTTCAAGCACGGACTGTCCCAAAGGACTCATCTTCTGGCCTCCAAGCCGACCTCTCTAGGCATCAGTCACTCTTTCCAGCAGAGCTGTGGCCATGTTTGAAAATACACTTCCTGAAGTCCTGCCACATCCTCTGCTTAAAGTATGAACGTCTCTTGAATTTTATTTTTCTGCGCTTTCCTGCGTGTGGGGTGCCCAGGAGTGCTGCTCACTGCCGAGAGTCTCAGCTGGACCGTGCCAAGGGGCTGCATCGTCATCATGTACAAGGGCTGTGGGATGCTTCTTAACTCCCAAGGGGAGTAACTGATTAGCCATTTTCTCTTTGTTGCCACGGGGACCTTGCTAAAATATTAAGGCCTGTGAGTGAACATCTGCCCTCCCAGCTGCCAAACTTGAGTTGATGCTTCAAGGACTCAGACAACTGAGGACCGTGACCACGTTTTCAGGATGTGACTGTCTGACCCATCCTGCTGGGCTTAGAGCAGTGGGGCTCCGGGGTGCACCCGACAATACCACAGTCCTTGGGTTTGCCCCAGTGACCATTTGCCCAGCATGAGGCAAAGCCAAAGCTGGTGTGGAGCAGGCAGGAGACATACAGGAGGAGAGATGGTTTTCGCAGCTAGCTTTTAGATAGCCTCAGGCAGAAATGCAGTTTCTGAATCATTGGAACAGCACTGTCCAAACTTGTGGAAGTGAGGCTGCTCCCTGGTCCCTCTTGGAAAAAGTAAAACCAGCTTCTGTCCCCTTTGAGGCCTGTTGCATGGTTTGAGACCCAGCCCAGAATGAGAGTATGAGTGGTTATGAAGTGATCTGTATAGCTCTTGTAAAACTCAAATACTTGCCTTTCTCACGTGCAGTGAGCAGGGAAGTATTTAACACTTGCAGAGAGAAATGGGATAGTCGTTTTGGAGCTAACTCAGGCTCTCTGCAAACTCAGGCAGCTATCACTGCATTGGGGTTGCCAGGATTGTGAACAGACACCTTAAAAAAAAATCATTAAGACATGAGTGAAAGCTGAGACTCTGGAGAACATCCTGAGGTCTTTCCGCGCTCCCTTCCCCCAGCCATTCCCATGTCTCCCCCTGCTTTGGGAAATGCTGCTCTAGGGGGAGATACTGAGTTGCCCTTGATCACCTCTAGCAGCAGGTACAATGGCATTGCAGTTTTGGAGGAGGCTGCAGGATTTGTGCTGTGTGCAGCTGGCGACACCCAGAGTGGAGGTCTGAGGTCTCAAAGGAGAGAGGTAGGTGAGAGAGACACCCCCTGCCAAGTCCAGCTCTGAGTGTCAGTGCCCTGCCTAGGAGGGGACCCATTTTGGCCTGGATGGCAAGAAGCAGCCACCTGTGGCGGAATTGGTGTCCCTCACGGAGAGCTGACCGTGGGCGCCTCCTGACGATGCGGAGTTGTTCCCAGTTGGATGCGTTGTCCAGGGGGCACGTGTGTCTGCCACGAGTAACACCTGCATCGGACCGATGTTCTCCCTAGAGCCCCTCCAATGCCGCCTGCCATTCTGGGGACTGTGACCCATCCCTGGGGGGCAGTGTGTGTATTTTGGAGCTGAAACAGCCCCTCCTTCTGCAGGGGACCTAGGTGCAGGAGATCATTTGTGATTGCAGAATCCATGTCTTTGTCAGTTTTTAAAATACATTCTCTGATCCCTATGGCCAAGCTAATAAGCTGTTGCCAGCATCAGCTGGAGAACTGCTGGGAGTTTTTATTGCCAGTGCTTGCAAGGGGTGGGACGAACCAAAATAAGTAGAAGGGGCAGCCAGGAGATTCAGGACATGAGGTGGAGTCACTCCATGTCTCTGTCGGGTGAGCTTCCCCAATATTTTTGCAGGTGGGGAAGGGGGATCCCATGCACACGTGCTTGGTCTCACCTTCCTCATCGTCTGCCTCAGAGGAGCTGTTCACAAGCTGAAGGAGAGGATCCCACTGTCAAGGGCAAAAGGGGTTGGCCCACATGAATATAAACCAAGTGCTCTTCTGTTTCAGGACTCACAACAATCTCTACATGCCAGAGATGGTGGCTAAGCTGGGGGAAACATTTGCAAAGGCCCTAGACATGCTGGAAGTGGAGAAGAACGCCATCCTAGGTAAGGAGCTTCTCTTCGGGAATGCGTGGGCTGGTTCTCCAGAAGTATCTGAAGTGGCAGTTCAGGCCAGACAGCCTGGGGTGATTGCAATTGTCTGCCTTTGAGAAGTGCTCGAGCAGAGCCGTGAGTGCAGAAACCTGCCCCAGAGGGTAGGAACCAAGTCCTGCAATATGGCCCCAGCACTTATCAAACAGAGACTTTCGAAACCTTCTTGAAATAGATTTGAGCTTATAAAAATAAAAGGCTTTCCAGCCTAGCAGAAATTAGTGGTCTTGGGGATAAAATATAAACCATGACTCTGGAAACTGGGACTTAATTTCAAGTTTTGCCAGAGAGTGAAAGACTTTGGGGAAGTTGCTTTGTCTCTCTAATCTGCGTTCCCTGTCAGTAAAATGAGGAGATACCTCCTTTACCTGTTTTCTGTGACCTACAAACTCTCTGTGAACCACTGCACATAGAGCCACAGGGCCTTGGCCCCTGCTCTAAGCTTATTCATATCACAGTTCAGTGGTAACGTGTGTGCTGACAGAGAGGAATACAAACCAAAAGGGATGAGCTATCCCATAGAGGATAGCTGCCAAACTCTCAGCATTGCTTCTGTCTGGGTTCTGATAGCTCCAGTGTTTTGCTTTGGAGGAATGAGTGAGCTAGAACAACCCTAGCTTGAAAGCTCTAACCTGTGTACAGCTGATCTGAACATGACTGACCTCTGTGGGGAGGCTCTGCTCCAGGGCTGCTGCACCTCCTCCCATTTGTGTGGTTCCCTCACTGCCATCAGGCCTGGCTGGGGCCTGCCCACTGTGCTCTGAAGGGTGCACTGTGCCCTCTCATTCATGTAGCTGAAATTTATTCTTTCCCACAGGTCTCCCTCAGCCTCTGCTGGAGCTTTATGACTCTCCCGTTTACAAAACAGTCTTAGAAAGGATGCAGGGTTTCTTTTGTACCCTCTATGACAACTGGTAAGAGCAACAGGTACCACACACAACCTTACATTGCGTAGCTGGAGCAGTGGGCTGTTGCTGGGTGCTGGCTTGTTCTAGAGTTGTGTTTTTCATGTGCACTGCATCCTCTAATATCCGAGCACCAGGTGCCGTGGTGACCTACACTTGGTGGTTGTAGCCTACCACACACACATGGAACAGTCAATGGAGAAAGTACCTCAAAATGTGGATCTGCTTTTTAGCTCTTCTACAGCTGTGTGTCAGCACACATTGGCACTTGAAAGTGCATTTTCCTGCTTAAATGTTTATTAATTCACCGTCCCTCTGCAGATATCCCATAAAAAAGAGAGATACTATGCTAGAATTCCTGATAGCCTTTAAGAACATGGCAACTGTGTAATCTCAAGATGACAGTTCTTGCAGCCTTTCCAGGGCAGGTGCATGGTACCCATTGCCTACCACAGCTGCAATTAACTTGTTTCTCATTGCAGCTTCCACATCCTGGGAAATGCAGGCCCATCCATGCAGCAGGATTTCTACACTGTTGACGGTCTCGCTGCCCAGCTCATCAGCTCAGCGTTCATCAATCTCAACAACATTCCTGATTACAGACTGCGCCCCATGCTCCGTATCCTTCTGCTGCTGTCTTGAGCCAGCAAGGGAGGCTTTGAGCATGTAAATAGAAAAACCTGCTGGCTTTGTGAGCTTATTTTAAGTATGGCCAAGACAAAGAGGAATGACTGGGGAAGTAGGCGAATGGGGATATACCAGGTGAGGTGTGAGCCTAGGAGGGCATGAGCAGGAACAGCAGTGCAAGGGGGTCAGAGGGATAAAACACAAAGTATGGACTGTGAGAGATGAACAGTGCCTTCTGGGGAGCAAGGGAACTTGGACAGTGCAGGAGCTTGGCAGTAGGGTGTCTATGACTTTGTGCTTGTGTGGGAGACCATCCGGAGTTCCCAGCTCACCTCCCAGGGCTGGACGTTCAGTCTCAGAAACAAGCACTAAGCACCTTTAGCTTCCTCAGCTGAACAGCTAGGGGAGAGACTGTCATTAGGTGCTTGGACCAAGTCCTTGGCACTTCCTCCTGCATCCCTGTAGGCACTGTTCAGTGAGCAGCAAGTAGCTGTTAGCAGAGGGAGGGAGGGAGTGGGCCCTTCCCCCTCCTAGAGGAGGAGCCCTGCACGCTGTCAGTTGGCCCAGTAGGATGGGCTGCTCTGGGCAGCATAGCAGCAGGCCAGATGCACTGTGTCTCTTCCTTAACTGATCTGTGCAGGTGTGTTTGTGAAGCCCATGGTACTCTCCTGCCCTCCAGAATACTATGAAACTGTTGTCTGCCCCATGCTGGGACCACTCTTTACCTATCTGCACATGGTAAGAGAACAGATAGTTTGACGCCTGCTCCTTGGCAGCCTGAACTCCTTGTAGTAGCTGGCAGCGATGTGTGAGAGCTTCTGTGTCTCTCCAAAGCCAGCAGAGACAAGGGCAGAGCCCTGATGCTAAAAGATTTTGATGCAGTTTAGGAAGGTAGATTTTGAGATGCTTTGAACCCTGGCTTTCCCACAACATCCCTTGCTGTGAATTTAAACCTGTGGTTATTGGACGCCCAACCTTCAGCCATGAGAATTTGAGTTGTGGGGGCTGCTTTTACCTATGTTTATCCTGACAGATCACTCAGATTCATAGAGCCAGCACAGCCACAACATCTTTGTGGTTGTTCACCACAGTTGGTAGCAGTTCTGTTCCCCCTTAAAATGGGGATTAACATGAGATCTGTGTTTAAAGCTCTTGTGCTTCTGTTGGCAGCTATTGCTGCTTCTAAGTGAGAATGGCCCTAGGGTCTCTTTGCAGTGTGGAATCTTCTTAGGAAGGTATTGAATCTCCTCTTTTGTCTTGGTCTTAAACAGAGGTTGTCTCAGAAATGGGAAGTGATCAACCAGCGAAGCATGCTCTGGTAAGCTTCACACTTCAGTGAGCACTGAAAGTGGGAAATGGGGAGCGGGATGGAACTTGGTCTTTTACACAGCCTTTTGCCCACAAAAGCCCTCTCAGTAGAGAGCTGGAAAATACTGGTGCTTCTGGGGCTCTGACTCAAGCTTGCAGTTCTCTGCTTTTGCTCTTGGGAGTTGCTACTTGGTGTTGTTGGTCAGGAATTTCCTCAGCCCATCCTGCCCCAGCCACAAGTGCGTCTCAGTACTCACCACTTTGTTGAGGGAGTGGTGGTCTTAGCTGGTCTTGGTCTCACTCACTGTCTCTGTGTTTACCCCGATGGTGACTGACTCCCTGTGCTTTGGGCAGAGGGGGTACTTTAAGACACTGGCTCCCTTCACACTAAACCTGTTCTCCTCAGTGAGGATGATGCTGCAGATGACAACCCTGAGTCCCAGGAGATGCTTGAGGAGCAGCTGGTCAGACTGCTGACCCGAGAAGTCATGGATCTCATCAGTAAGTGAAATCAGGCTGAGCCCACTGGTATGCTTGGGAAGTTTGCCCGGGAAAGAACTACAGGATTTCCAGCTTGCAGTAAAACTTAACTGTAATGGCTGGTAGCGATTAATGTAATCATTGAAAGCCACATGTGAGAGAGCGCTGTCAAAATCTTACCTAAACCTCGTCAGAGATTAATTGAAAACCTTCAGAAGAAAGAAGGTTCTTTTCCTTTTTGTTTTGTTAGCAGTTAGAGCTCCATGCCTTAGGCCCTGTCCCCACAGGAATCCAGTCATCCTTTGGAATCTGGGTTCTTCCATTCTGTGCCCTGGAGCCAGATACATGACATCAGTTTGTGGACAACCCGAGCATAGAGTAGTTTTGTTGCAGACAGAAGGGAAGTGTCTCTCCCCACAAGCAGTCTCCCTTCCTTGTGTTCCCTTTTTCCAATATCACGTTTTTGTCAGTGTGGCTTTGAGCAGAGAGGCTGGTAAAGTTAACTCCATGTAGAGTTTACAGGTCCCCAGCCTTGTATCTCCTTCCTTTATCAGTCTTGTTGCCTTAAAATGCTGCTCTTCTCAGGTTCAATGATTTTCAAATGATTTTGCACATTCCTAATTCTTAGTAGCTGGAAGCAGCCACCATGCAACAGGTTCCACTGTGGGACGATGCTGTGAGTGGGTTGTTTCTGCCTCGCAGTTAGTACGGGATTTGGCTTTTATACTGTGCTTCGAAATTCTTCAGATATTGTGTGAGGAGAAAGCTCTAGGGAGACCTGGGGGGGAAGCTTGAAGCAGCTGTGAGCCCATTAGAGCATGCAGGATCATCTCTGCATGTTCTGAGGTAGCATCTTGCCTCTTCTCTTCTGACTCACAATTGCTTTTGCAGCTGTTTGCTGTGTTTCTAAGAAAGGTGCGGAGCATAATTCTTCTGTTGCTGTAGACGGAGATGGTGAGTAAATGCCCACTTTTTGCCGTCCCACCCCCTTGCTGTGTGCGAACTCCTTTCCCATTTCTTAAAAGGAGAGGCTGGCCTGCTGCTGGGGGTTGTGTGTGAGGGGTATTGGTTTGGTGTGCAGCCTTCAGCTCCAGTCCTGCCCAGTGTTTCTGGGGGCCACAGAACCGAACAGCCTGGCCTAGGAGAGTGAATGTGCTGTGGGGCTCACAGGGCAGCATGCTGGAGTGGCTGATTGGGTGTGCACAGCCTTCCTGAGAGCTGGAGGTAGTTCCTGCCCCACAGAGTGGCTGCTGGCTGCTTGGAGAGGTGTTCTGGCGAGCTGTGCCAGCGTTCTCATTGTGTGCTGTTCCTTGGTTCCCAACTGAGATCTTGCAGTGTCTCCCCTCGTCTTCCTCGATCCTCAAGAGGCCACATTCAGTGCTGCTTTTCTTTCCTCTGCAGATGATGAAGCAATGGCCACAGATGTGACTCCTCCTGCCAGCGCAGAGCTGACAGAGCTTGGAAAGTGTCTGATGAAGCAGGAGGTAAGAGTGTTTGCTCTAACTGCCACCATCCTTCCTGTGCACTTCTTGTCACGCTTCTCTGTGGTGCTGATACTGCCGCAGAGATGCAGTCCGCTTCAGCATTCCGGGCCTGGGAAACTTCTCTCTGAACATACTTGTTTTCTAAGGGCTGTGTTAATTGTTGCAGAGGCCACAAAACACTCAGAGCTTGAGATCCAGTGTAACATTCAGCTACAGTGTTTCAGCTGGTTGAGGCAGAGGGCATTCAGCTCCAGGGCACTCCCTGGCTCTGCCTTCATCCTGGGCTTCTGTCTTCAGTTGTGAGAGCTCCTCGCAGCAGCTGCACCTCATGGTGCACACTGGGTGCTTTTCAGCACCTCCATCTGGAGCAGCAGCAGCACACAAGATGGAGAGTTCTTGGTTTGGCTCTTGGCTCCCTTTTGGTATGAATCCTAGAGGTGGGAAACAGCTCCTCTGACTGGTTTGCTTCTCTGACTCCTCCTTAGGATGTTTGCACTGCTCTGATGATCACTGCCTACGCATCCCTCTCCTGGAAAGACACCTTGTCCTGCCAAAGAACCACAACACAGCTTTGCTGGCCGCTGCTTAAACAGGTGTGTGTGGGAGGAAGGGGTTCGTTCCGGCAGGACTGGGAGAGGAAGCTGTCAATGTAGTGAGAAAGAGAAGCATGGCTGCTTCACCCCTGGCTGCCTTCCCCCTTGGGAAAGCTGAACTGCTGCAGAAGGGCAGTCACGTAACATATCCTTTGGTGCTTCTTCCACAGGTGCTTGCAGGAAACTTGCTGCCTGACGCCGTGTCCTGGTTTTTCACCAGCGTGCTGAAGGGCTTACAGACACACGGGCAGCACGACGGCTGCATGGCAGCTCTTGTCCATCTGGCTTTCCAGATCTACGAGGCCTTGGTGAGAAATTGTCAGCATGCCAATTTGTTGTCTGCGGAGTGGTGGAAAACTAATCCCCTGCCCATTTGGGTAGGGGCAGAGGAGCTAACGGCCCGCAGGGAGGGCAGCTGCATTGACCGTACTTCTCCTTGCAGCGGCCTCGCTATACTGAGCTGAAGGCAGTGATGGAGCAGATCCCAGACATCCAGAGGGACTCTTTGGAGCAGTTTGATTCAAAGCTTCTTAACCCAACACTGCAGAAGGTGGCAGACAAGCGCCGGAAAGATCACTTCAAGCGCCTCATAACAGGTTGCATCGGGGTAGGTGATACCCTGGGGGAAAACAAGCCTGTTCCCTTCCATGCCTGCGCCCTGCAGAAGTGCCAGGGCAGCCAGCCTGCCTGCCTCTCCCTGCCCACCCCTCTTCTCAGCCAAGAGGCTGTTGCAGCAAATTCTCAGTATTTGTTTCATCTTCAACCCAGAGGTACAGCAGGGATGGCAGTACAGACTGAGCAGCCCCTCCAGCAGTGAGTTCTCACTGAGGCAGGGTGCCTTACACAAAGGTGCCCATAGGGAACAGGGTGTTGAACCATTTGAACAAAGCTGTGAAGTGGGTGCTGGGCTTTTGTGAGGGTGGTGGCACTGGATCCTGATGGGCTGACTTGGAACCTGGGGTGGCTGCTGTACCACTTGTTACCCTGATCGTCATATACATGTGGGAGTACTCTGAACCTGGGGCCTGCCTCAGAGACGCAGGCACACAGCACCTAAGCAGACTGGGGCTTCGAGGGCAGTAACGACTGATGCCTGCCTGTCTGTCCTCTGCAGAAGCCACTTGGGGAGCAGTTCCGCAAGGAGGTTCATATCCGGAACCTCCCATCTCTCTTCAAAAAGGTGAAGCCATCACTGGAGACAGACGTGCTAGAAAACGAGGATGGAGAGGGTCTTACTGCACTCTTTGAGCCCTGAGCCTGGGATGCTGCAGCCATCTCCTCCCCTACCTTGTATTTCGTCTCTTCTCATAGTAAGCACATTAGATTCTCCTTGTCATCACCTCTATGAGCGTTCGTCTCAATAAAGCCCCTTACAGGTCCCATCCCATTCTCCTCCATACACTGGGATGGGGCCTGTGGTGGCATCTGATCCAGTCTGTTAAGCTTTCTCTTATTCCTTCCCCTCCCCTACACTGGATGAGCCTCTTTAGACCTTTGCGTCTCTGCAAGGTGGGAGCTGAGCCCATAGACTCTGTTAGGTAAAACCTGGTCATCCTGTAGCCTTGGCTCGCTCATACTCCACTTCTTCATCCCTTGGGGTTTAGGATTAGTGCAAAAGAGTAGTGCAGCATGTGAAACGGGGCTACCTTCATCTTTTTCTGGGTGCTAGTAGCCAGGCTTTGCAGGGGACACATCAGACACTCCTGTCATGCCTATCACGCTTGTCCCTAGTGGACTTGTATTCTGATGAATCCGTTTCCCTCCAGGATGCTGGGCTGAGGGCTGCGTGCCAGGAAGCCTTGCAGTGCTCTTGGATCTCCTTGAGATCAGTCTTTCTAAGGTGCAGCTCCTCTGTAGGAGGCAGACACCATCATACATACATATACATATGTATGTATATATATACGATCATTCAGCTTGTTCTACCCATAGCCAAATGGAAGGCTTTTACTTTGTGCCAGCCTTTCTTGGACATCCTTAAGGGGGAGTAGGACAGATTTTTTTTTCTTTTTTTCTTTTTTTTTTTCTTACCATGCCCTGATCATGGCCAGTGCAGGGTACACAAAATCTGGACCAATACCTGAAGCACCTGCAAACCAAATGGGATCTCCTCGCTGTGGAGGTGACAGAGCCTGTGTTTTCACCTGGTCTGGTACCTCTCAGAGTTGTGTCATGGGGCAGGAGGGCTGGGGTTTATACTGCAGTTTACAGGGAGAAGCCAGGCCAGAAACTGGCTTTCAGATGAGTTGGGCCTCCTATCAGACCACTCCAGTTTGCAAAGCTGGTTCTTGTTACATGACAAATGGTTCATTCAGCCTACCCTACCACTGGCATGGGAGCTGTGAGGGTCTGTCCTGAACCAGGTGGCAGTTTTGCTGTTGGGAAGAAAGAACAAGTAATAGATCATGTCAGAGGGCAGACTGGACCGAAACGCTCGGGTTGGGAGGGGTGGGAGCACAGAAAGGAAGAGCAGGCCTTGGGAACCTAATGACCCTCCTGCTCCTGCTGTTCCACCAGCACCTTCCACTTTCCTCCTGGCCTCAGACTTTTTTAACCTCTGAGCTAACGTGGCTCCTGGCTCTAGCAAAGGCTGGGTGTTATTTATTGTGTTGTGATATTTTTAACATTCTGTGACTTCATGCTAGACACAAGGGGTTTTTTTAAATGGTTTTTAGAACCTTTTTTTGTAGGAATGTTTAAATCTGAAGCTGTCTCTGAACTGGTTGTGTTACACCTCTGAATGTCAGTAAAGCTATTCCAGTTTCATACCCATGGTGTCATGACTTCATTTGTATTCAGCACTCCTTATTCCAGCTGCCAGAAAGGAAGCGCAGTTGATCATAGTCCACGTACTTTATCATAGAAGGGCTGCACCATTCCAGACTAGCTAATTAAATCAGAAGGCAAGGGAAAAATTGCATTTAAAGGTATTCCCAGTCAGAGCTGTTTTTTATATCGTCTCTGCAGGCACTAGATCCCAGTTTACAGCTTGAAGGGGATGTGTTGCCCCTGTCCAGAGGGAATGGAACTTCTATATGCCTATGCTGGCAGTGGGAATCCCACCCTGCGTAGCTCATACATGCGAGGCAGGTACTGCACCACTGAACTTAGTTTGAAGCAAGAAGGACTGGGGAGGACTCTTGGCTGTTACGTTAGGAGCTCTAAGCAAGGAAGTGGAGACTATAGAATATACTTGGGCGTAGCTCTAACGGTCCCAACTCTGCTGCCTTCTAACTGCAAGTGGATGAATTAGATCCTACAGGATGATTTCAGCAGCCAAGGTTCCTACAGGACTGCTGAAACAAAACTGGTGGGAGAGCCAGCAAGCACACCGACTGTGCCTCTAGAACAACCTCTACAAGGAAGCAGCCATGTTCCCAGCAACAAATTGCTAACTAGCGTAAAATCTGGATACAGAGTATGGGTCTGCAACACAACACAGCAATATGGGACTTGGTGGTGATGACAGCCAAAATGCCAAGTAAGGGTCACCCTCTGTTTCTGCCCTGCTTTCAGACCATCTGGCTTTGCCCTGAACACAGTGTAACCCCCCCAACACCTATGAGGATGTATACACTGAGTAACTATATCCCAGTGAAACAGAGACAGTATGATTTGTTACATTCAATCCTAGTGTTGTAGTGAGGATTAAGCAGCTGGAAGGCACCCTTACACCCAGCCGTTCTCTGACATTCCTGTTCTTTTATCAGCTTGTCAAGAGGGACTTCCACAAGCGAAAAGCTCTACCCAGTGCTGACAGTAGCGCTCACCACTGACACTAAATTGCACATTATCCCAGGCTTCCCTTGGTGGAGGCAGGCATTTAACTGGCACTTGCCCTCCACATAGCCCAGGAAACTGTTCAGCTTCAAAGTGAGCCCAAAGCACACTTGGTCACTGAAAAGGAGAAAAGAGTGGTCAAAACCAACACCCAGAAGAAACTGCCTTACCTTGAGATCCTTACAGGGGACAGTCAGTTTTTCCAGAGTATGTTTTTAAACTCCACCTTCCCTACTATGCAGAGAAGCCTGGTACTACATGGCAACACAGCTATCACAGAGGTGTCTCCCAAACAGACCTTAGCTGATAGCGACTTGTTAAGATCTCTCTGACCTGCTGCAAAGTGCTTTACTACACAGCCACATCAGTCCTCTTCACACACTGCTTGCAATCTAAGATAAATGCTGTTACTCAGCTTCAGACCTGCTGCCACTTTGTACATTACAGTCTCACAGCTGTTAACTGCACAGAAGCAGACAGAGGTAAAAGAAAGCTTTTATTTCAGGGCATCTCCTCACTGAGGCTCACCAGAAACAAAACGAGTTCAAAGAGACGGTCTTAGGACTCTTAAACCCATCTCAAAACTCTTGCCTATGGAAGAGGAACCGCTCCTGCAGGCAGGTGCAGGAAGCCCAAAGCAGCAGCGCAGACATCTGCTTCTCAGCTACATGCTGGTCACTCCATAGGCACAGAGTCCAGCTCATTCAGGAAGCGCTGACACTTTCCCATCAGTATCTTGATGGCTTCACTCACCAGCACATCTGGAGGCAAGATACCCGTAGACTCCACTGAAACTGCACAGAGACACAAGTCAGCACAGCCACTGCTCAGCTTCAGCCTATACCTGGCTCCAGCATTTGCCTCTCATCTTCCCCTGTGCTGCACTTCTGGCAAGCCAGACCTTTGCAGCTGAAAAAGAAGAGCCAGCAAGAAGCTCAAACACATCATATCCCAAAGCTGTGCCAAACCACGATCTCAGTAGCTCCCCACAGGAATATGAACATAGGAAGATTGATACACATGCTGGCCAGTCCCTGCTTATTTGCACAAACCAGAGTAGGGCTCTGCTCCACGGAAAGCAGGTCACTTACAGATGTAATGATTTCGCACTCTTGCTAGGCGCACAAGGTTTTTCAGACTCTCATGTCGGAAAACTTCCCTGCTGAATGTGTCCAACCGTGCATTGGCTACTCTTGCCACCTTTTTTCCTGGAAGAGAAAAAGACAAAACAAGATGAGCACCTGCAGCAGATGGGTACAAATGGTACTTACCCTCAAACAAGCACTCCTTCATCAACAGACACAGCGAAGCCACAAATATAAAGAATGAGCACATGCCTAACATGATACTCCAGCCTGACAAAATTAATCTTCTCAAATAGTTCCAACCCAAACACAAAGCCTGTATGTACCCCTGGGCAGGACACAAGTCCTGTCTATGCCTAGCTGCTACAAAGAGCAAGCCCACTATCTAGACAGACAAACAGTACTGGAATACAGTACCACAGGCACACAATACCTGAGCATTTCAGGGAGATCTCAGTTCATCACCAAAAGCATTGGCATGTGACAGCCACTCATCCATACAACCAGGCTCAGAATAGCACAAACTGTTGCTGATTAGCAAGACAACACCACAGCGCAGTTTTGTCTCTACGAGGTTTGGCTCTAGCCTCTAATCAGTCTCTGATAAGTAAGGAACAAGGCACTGTAGAGCAGGGAATAAAGTACCCTTAATGTTCTGGACCTCAATGACTCCAGGGGAAAAGCATTTCTGCAACGTCTCAGCTGCCTCATCCTCAATGGGCTGCAGGAGAGTAATGTCAGGAAGCAGTCGATAACTAGCCGTGGCCACAGGAGAAAACTTGGCATGATCTTTACCTGCACAAAGAGGTAAGAATTAAGGATGAGGGCAGGCCTCAGGGAATAAGAGCGCAGTGATGCAGGGCCAAGCCAGTTCTCCACTGCTCCCCTTCACACAGCTGTGCTCAAGTCCAAGCACCCGCACTCCTCCTGCCCCTGCCCGAGACCCAGAGCTCACCTATGCCCTTGACACAGTGCATGAGCACGTCGATTTCCTGGCCAGGTCGCAACAGTGCAATGAGGATGTCGTCGTGAACAGGTCGGAAGTCGGCGTCTGGGAAGAGGTCTGTCTGATTCCCCAGGGGCACCCACGTCATGTGCTTACTGTACACTGCCAAGAGAAACTGCAGGCATCAGCCAGCTGCTTTCTGCAGTCTCAGAAAACAGGCTGCTGACCTATACAGGACTGGGGATGGCAAAAGTAGGCTTAGCAGAATGAGGGAATTTGCTGTCTCTGCTCAGAAGGCTGAGAACAGGCTAAATCCCAAGAACAAAATGAAAAAGAAAATGAAAAATGAAATGAAAAAAGCAGCACCTGTTTTTAGGACAGGCAGAGAAAGATCTCACCTTTGTGATTGAAATACAGTTCATTAGGGTCAGATGATTCCTTGGCTGCCTGAGGATTTCGGCTGCATTTTATTTTCAGCTGGAACTGCAGAGTATCGATTTCGGTCCCTTCTTCATCTCCTGGGAAGGGGAAGGCAGTACCTTCATGGAATCCCGCTCCCGCTCTATTGCTACGACCTCAACTTGTCGCTTTGGGGCTGGCCCTCCCCACTGCCACTTAGCCCCAGACTCACCCTGGTTCCTGTACTCGAAGAGCCGAGGGTCGGCGCGGATGGGGATGAGGCCCAGGCGATGTGCCAGGATCTCGTCTTGCACGATGGAGGTGTTGTTGTACACGAACACCTTCTCCACAGCCATCGTCGGCACCTCCGGGGGAGGACAGATCCCGACGGTGAGATGACAACCGCACACACCACCCGCTGATGGAACACCCACCCGGACAAGTCCAATGCTCGCCGCCCCCTCCCTGCCACGAGCCATAACCCCTCAGGGCTCCCCCAGGGGTACCTCAGCCAGCAGGATGCGGCGGAAGGCGTTGGCGATGGCCGCGTCGATGCCCACCATGTCGAACTCCAGCGCGCCGTCCTCTTCGCGGATCACATCCACGCGGAACTCCTGCGCGGGCCCCGCACCGCGTCACGCCAGCACCTCGCGTGGCCGCGGCCCCCCCCCGCCGCCCCGAACCCACCTCCTCGAAGCGCTGCCGGTCCCACGCGTCGTCGTAGCCGGGGTAGTTCCCGGGGAAGTCGGTGGTGTGCACCTGGGGGAGGCACGGTCGTGAGGGCGCCGCAGGGGACAGGGAGACCCCCCATCCCGCGTCCCGCCCCGCTCACGTTGCGGACGCCGAACTCGCCCAGCACCACGCGCTCCCGCATCTCCTCCGCGCCGCTCCGGGCC
>WBMW01003581.1:1981536-2038621 GCA_013396635.1 Penelope pileata | reverse complement strand
CGCAGCGCGGCTCCCTCCCGGCTGCCGGCCGGGCTCGGCGGGCTGCGGCTCCCCGAGCGGGGGGAAGATGCTGCCTGGGTCCATCCAGATCTCCGGTGAGACGCTGTCGGGCGCGGAGATCCGGGACATCTGCGAGAGCCTGCGGGAGAACTCGGTGCGGCTGCTGTCGCTGCGCGGCTGCCAGCTCTCGGAGCGCGACTTCGGGCACGTCTGCCGCGGGGTGGCCGAGTCCCGCTCCCTGGCGCAGCTCAACCTCAACCTGGGCATCGTCTCCAACATCAACCGCGTCAAGCAGCTGGCCGAGGCCCTGAAGACGAACCGCTCCGTCCAGTCCCTCTTGTGAGTAGCGGGGAGGTCGCGGGCGCCTGGCCGGGCAGGTGCAGGGGCTCCCCGTCAGCCTCGGAATTTAAGTCTCATCGGAGGAGAAATGCCCTTGACATTGCAGGCGCTAATCTCTTGCCCTTCACCAGGCTGGGGGAGCTGGCTCTGCTCCCATCTGGTTGGCGTGGCTTCACTCCCGTCCCCCAAAACCTGGATTTCCAGGTGCTGGGAAGTGTCCTCTGCTCTCCCTGGTCCCTGCCAGGAGAGTAGTGCCTCCGTAGCTGCAGGCTGAGCCTCTGCAGGGCCTTCCCAGTGCTTTTTCCCCATCTCATGTTGTGAGGATCTGTCATCCTCCCTGCTTCTCCCTCCCTGTGGGGTTAGCTAGTCCCTGTGCTGCCAGGGAGAAGGCTCCGAGGTGATTTTACCTTTTGTCTCTGCAGCCTCCATGGGAGTCCCCTGACAGATGCAGGCCTGGCCCTCCTCAACCCCGCGCTCTCCATCCATCCCTCACTGGTGGCTCTGGATCTTGGAGACTGCATGCTGGGTGATGAAGGCATCAACCTCATCTGTGGGCTCCTGCCGCCCGACGGGGCTAAGTCAGGTAAGCACCAGGGCTGTGGGCTGCACTGGAACCAGCAGAGCTTTTACATGGAGCAGATAGACACAGCAGTGAATCCCCAGCCCCGGGAGAGGCAGGCTCTGTAATTTGGGGTGAGGAATTTTTCCCATCTTGAGCAGAAAAGCCAAGCAGCAGGGGAGCGGTTCCCTTGGGCAGGCGTGGCTTTCTGCTGTTGATCTGTCCTGCTGGCAGTTGGTTCAGGGATCAACAGGTTGCTTCTGGCTTGTGACAGGAGTGCTTGAAACTGGAGGAGGGGGCAGCTTGGGCTTTGAATTTAATATTTTGCATTTGCCTGTTGATAACAACCACAGCTAAATACATGACGTGCCCCCCCCTCAGCACCTGGCTTTACTGTCAGTGCCTGGGAACCATCCCTGCTTGTGGGTGCATGCAGTGAGTGTGTGGATGGGTGGCCATGGCCTTAGTGCCAAGGCTCAGATCTTTACAGGGGACAATCTTTAGTGCTCTGAGGCCCGTGGGCCAGTTAACAGGGGAGCTGGCACATGCTTGGGTGATACCACCCCTCAGGAGAACCCTGACATTCAAAGCGATTTTGACCTCCTCTCCACAGACCTTCTGCTGGATGTGCTCACAGTGCCACTGATGCAGTGATCTCAGCTAGTCACCACTCCTTGGGGCAGGCTCAGAGCTCACTGTCCCTGTGATCCTTCCTCTTAGCAGTCACCTCGCGTCAGCTCCTCTTCTGGGGCAGACACCTGCACGCCCTTTACTTATCTCCTTAGTCCTATTTAGGATGAGCAGAACACAGACTGTGAGAGCATAGAACTGGGGCAGCACAGGCAGATGAAGGGATATAAGTGATGATGGTTGTCAAAGCGAACCAAACCCTTCAGCCTGTCAGAGCACAGGGGACGGCTCAGAGCTGCTCTGGCTAGCTGAACTAGTGCCCCTCTGACTGCTTTGGTGACCATTAGGCTCTGGTTTGGCTTCTCTCTCCTCTCCAGGCCTCAAAGAGCTGACGCTGAGCGCCAACCCGGGCGTCACAAGCAAAGGCTGGGGACGCCTGGCCATCGCAGTGGCTCACAGCTCCCAGCTCCGAGTGTTGAACCTGGACTACAACCCCCTGGGTAAGCTGAGGGGCAGAGAATGCTGCACTCCCACCTTTCTGTTTTTGCTGTTTGGTTTGGTGGGTGGCTGGGGACAGAGCTCTGGGTGGGCAGCAGAGCTTCACCAGCAGGACAGGGCAGTTCGTGGCACTGGTCCCGCCTGCTCCCCAGCAGTGAGCCCACCCTGCCAGGTGCCCATGGCTGTAGGAAGCCAGCACCACTGGTCTGCATAACATGGACGTGAGCCCTGCTGGAAAGTGCAGAAAGGAGGTTGTGTCCTGCCTGTGTTTGTCATCATGTTTGACCCTTCCTGAAGCCCCAGGACACAACATCAGCCATCAGCGTGGCAGAGGCCGTACAGCCCCCTGCTCCCCCCTTCTCTTCTCCATGGAGCAGGGAGGAGAAGAAGAGCCTGGCATGGGTTGCCATAGAAACCAACTCTCTCCAGCTCTGCTGCAAGGTGGTGAGGAGAGGAGACCAGACCGTGCCTCCCTACCCCAGGCACCAGCTGGGCGCTTCGCACCTCACTTCCCTGCTGGAAGCAGAGCCTCCCTCCAAGCCCTGTCAGACCAGGTACCCCCTCCTGGGTGGTGAAGGCCCCAGGGTGTTACCTGGTGTCAGCCGGCTTCCCTCAGGAGAGAAGGTGTCACAGTCCCGCGTCCCCAGGGAATGCCAGGAGAACACGCTGGGGTCTCTGTCCTTCACTGGCATTGATCTCTAGTGCTCCTGATTCGCTGCACCCACTCCAGAAGTCTCCCCCCTTTTCAGGGTGGCAGCCCGTCAACTGACACAGTCCTCTGCCAGGCTCTGACTTTCCCTTAGGCTGTCCAGCTCCTTATTCTGCATCCGAGGTTCCTTTCAGGGAAAGTGAAAGGTCCTCACAGCCTCAAGTAGGAAGGAAATGTGGGCAGACAGTTCCTTGGGGAATAAAATCAATTTCCCTCTGCTCTTCTGTGTTCGCTTGATAGTCAGTGACTGTTCCTACACCCAGAAAAGGGTGCACTGTTGCCTTGTCTCTTTTCTCACTTAACAGTTTTTTTCCCCAAGGTAGACAAGACTCAGAAGTTTTCTGATGGCAGCAATTTGCAGAGGGTGTCTCCATGACAGCCCCAGCCCTGTGAGGGCAGGTGGTGGTACGTGAGCGAAGGCAGGCGCTGCTGACAACCCTGGTTTGCTTCTCCCACAGGTGACCAGGTAGCAGGCATGCTCGCTGTCGCTGTGGCCTCCAGTCGAACCCTTGAAGTTTTGGATTTGGAGGGAACAGGACTCACCAACCAGTCAGCCCAGGTAAGGAAACCTGTTACTGTACAGAATCACTAAAGCCACAGCAGGAGCTTGGAAGCCACAGCTGTGGCCTAGGGCTCTTTGGCCTCCCTCATGTCAGGACAAGGCAAAGTAGCACAGGCTCTCCCCTCAGAGCCCCAGCAGTTAAGAGGGAACTTGTCTGGCTATGTGGGAGCAACAGGTGTAGAACAGCTCCCTTATCTTTGGACAGAGTAAGAAACTCCAGGCTCAGGCCTTCCCACAAAAAGTTGGGAAGTCCTCAGGCTCTAAGAAAGTCTGACAAAGGGAGGTCAAAGCCAAGGGACGCAAAAAAAGGAGGGCTGGAGTTTGCAGGGAGACAGTGCTGAAACTTGCTGTTGAACCTAGCTGCTGTTTGTGCTGCTTGACAGCCTGCTTATCTCACTCTCTGCTCAGACCTTGCTGGACATGGTAGAGAATTACCCCACTGCCCTACGGACACTCATCCTGGCAGAGAACAACATCAGTCCTGAGCTGCAGCAGCAGATCTCTGACCTGCTCTCAGAGGGCGAGGAAGAGGAGGAAACGGAGGCTCGTGAAGTCACAGCCAGGGAGAAGAACTCTTGGATCTGCCAGAACAGTAAGAGCTCTGGGGCCTGGCGTGGTGGTGCTGGCAGGCTGGAACAGGGGTGCCTGGGGTGTTCCTAGTGCCAGGGGTCTCTGGGGGTGGTGTTGGTAAATGGTATCTGTCCCTTACCCTGGGAGCTTGATTCCAGACAGTCTCCAGCCATGACCTTCATGTTGAATAGTGTTGGGCTGAGCCATGCTTGGAAAGGGAACCTCCAAGGACAATGCGGCTGCTGCAGATTTTTCCTGATGCTGCAGGAATGAAATCTTTGTGCAAAGGCTTAAAACCAAGGGCAGGAACATTAAAAGATCTTAGGGGCCTTTGCCAGATATCCTAGCCAAAACTCGTGTCATTCCTCACTGCTCCCAGAACCTCTCTGCAACTGGTGCAGGATCAGCTATTCCTTTCCCTGGGGCCTAAACCTGTGAGGGGTTAGCTGGGTGCCACAGCCTGTCTGTGCAGTGGCTTGTAGCAGAAACAAAGGTATATTATGAAAATATCAGTAGCTGTTGTGTGCATATACACAGTGTTGTATATTGCTATGCCTACATCATGGTCCTGCTAGTTTGTTGGGTTTTTTCCCCTTCTTCCCCACCCTAACATCTTTTTCTTCCCTCCTCCACCCAATTCTAATAAGACTAGCATACAAGCACAACACAGGGCCTCAAAACATCTGGCTCTCTATTTGTTGGAGCAGTAAAACTCCTTTGGCAGCTCTGGCCAAATTCTGGATCCAGTTTCCAGAAATGAATCCCCAGAATAGAGATCCCCCACAACAGTTTTGAACGTGTAGGATCTGAAGCATGCAGGCACTAAAGATCTCTCCCCCCACAACCAGGAAAACCAATTTTTCTTGCTGTTTAGACAGTATTCTGGATGGAAACTGGTACCCTGCTGGTTACTTACTTGGTATGCGTGCCCATCCTGTTTGCACCAGTCACTGGGTGTGGGGAGAGTCATTGAGTTCCTGGCCAGGGCTCCGTGCCATCACAGAGCCAGAAGGCTGCCCTCACCTTTCTGAAGCCAGGCGGAGGACTGCACAAACCTTCCATTCATGTAGCACAGAAAGTCAGGATTTCCAGACCTCTGCTGCCACAAAATGGCTTCTTGCCCACTGCCTTCCCTGTTCCTGGGAAGGCCGTGCCACCACCCCGTGTGGGTTTGGTCTGTGGGCAGCCTGCCAGCTCGTCCCAGTCAGACACTGTCTCTAGAGCTGAAAAGACTGAGTTCAGTGCATGCAGGTTTAAAGGTGCAGGGCTGGCTGAGGCGCAGCTGGGGCAGTGGGACCAGTAACTGCATGTATGTGTCAGGGAGGTGTTGGGGGCCTCAGAGCTATGTTCCTCTTGATGACCAAGTGCCCCAAGCTGCTGGGACTCAGCAAACACAAGTGCTTACCCTAGTCTCTTGCAGCTGCCTTTGCCTTCCCTCTGCCCAGACATCTCCTAACAGTGACTCTCCAGAACCGCTGTCAGCTGTGTGACCTGAGCAGGCCTAGTTCCCACTTAATCCCCAAATCCTCTCAGCAGTTCACTTCCAGCCCTGCAGGGCTGCAATCCCTTCCTTCTTCCTTCTCACCTCTGGATCTGGAGAGAGCAGCTCCACATTCTCCTGTGGCCTCAAAGCCTCATGGTTTTCTCCCTCTCGCCACAGATCCCAGCTCCCAGATGGTCTTGATGACGTCAGGACTTGGCGACAGCCTCTTAGCAGAGACAGAGATGTAGCTGGGCTACCTTGCCTGCTTCTGCCAAGAAGACCACTGTGCACATGGCGGGGGGGCACCCACCATGTCTCCGGTGAGCTGCCCCGAGGGCCTCCTCACACATTTCACGTCCTTTTGCCGCTCTCTCAGCTCTGTGAGTGCTGGAGCCCGGTCCAAGTGAATCTCCACACACGTCTCTGTGTTGTCACACGCCCTGTCGGCTGCTTGTGATTGTCCAGTCGCTGCATGTGTAGCTCATGCTGCCCTGCCTCTCCCTATGCCTGGCTGTGCCCCGCGGGGTGCAGGCTGTATTTATTCAGATGTGTATAAGAGATGGTCTTTCTATTGCTTGTCCTGCTGTCACAACCAGAGTTTTATAAAAGTTACGGACGTGGCACTGCTCTCAGCCACCTCAGCCTGAGTCCCTCCACTCCCACTGGATTGAGGTAACAGCAGGGACCTTCCTACTGACAAAAATGGTGCTAAAAATGGGCATTTCCTCTCACAGCTGCAGGAGGGGGCACAACGCAGGCGGCAGAGGGCAGCACCGCCCCAGGCCAGGCACCTCGCTCTGTGCCCGGCTATCCACATCCCTGGGTCCAGCAAAGCTGCAGCCTGAGCTCTGTGCTGGATGAGCTCCATGCTGCCCAGCCTGCTGCGGGGCAGCAGGTGCTGCTCAGTCCCCAGAATGGGGACAGGGGAAAGACAGGAACACTGCCACCCAGGGGTGAGTTTCTGCTGAAGCAGGGCTCCAGCTTCAGGCCGTCAGACACTGGCTCCTGAAGGAGAATTTGAGGTGATAGCCAGGCTCCTTCAAGTGAAACAAGCCCATTCAGCCCCTGTAGGAATGCAGTCTTTGTCTCCTGAAGCACAAGAACCAGGATCCTGGATCCCAGCTGTAAGAGGGCTCAGTTGCTTTGCAGGGGTGAAGGATAAGAGCATCCTTCCACCTTGCCTTCAGCCAACTTCCCTTCCACCTGTGTTGCACAGGGAGCAGGGGCTTGCTTTGGGGTGCCAGAGGTGAAGGCTGGAGCC
This sequence comes from Penelope pileata, assembly GCA_013396635.1. NCBI lineage: Eukaryota > Metazoa > Chordata > Aves > Galliformes > Cracidae > Penelope > Penelope pileata. The sequence goes on along the minus strand of WBMW01003581.1, from coordinate 2,032,010 downwards.
CATCTGTGAGTAGCTTGGCTCCAGCCCCACAGCCTGTAAAGTCTCCAGCTAGCACCAGTACAGCAGGTTGCAGCCTAGCGTCCCTTGCACCTTGCTGCAGTGCAGTAAAGGAAGAAGATTGTGTTTCATGGCTGGCATTAGGCTGGAAGATTAAATTGTGGCAGCAGCTGCTACTCAAGGGAGCGAAGAATAAAATCATTAATTATTAGGACACAGAAACAGGACAGATCCTGTGTCACTTTCCATACACCTACACCAGAAGGTGTACAGGTAGGCAGGGCACCTAGGGCACCTCAGTTTCATCAGAGCCCTCTGCAGCATGGTTCAACATGAAAAGGAAACTCGTGGAAGCATCCATATCAGCATCCCACAGGAACTCCCTCTCTCAGACAAGGAGGGCTTTCTGTTTAGGAACCCCCAACCCACTTTCCTCACACACAGAAAAAGAAAACAGCACATGAAATGCTGACACTGACACTAGAATTATAAAACTTCCACACTCCAAACGGAGGATAACCTAGCTTGGTTTCTGAAATGGAGGCTGACTCTCCCTTGACTCCAAGAGCTGGAGTTTCGAGAAAAACAGTAAATACTAGAAGAGTTAGCTACACCTCATCCTACTCCAGATCAGCACATGAAGGTCTTTGGGAAGACACAAACCAGACATGTACAGCCAGCAAAATACTTGAAATGGAGCTGGCAGCATTTCCTGGGTAACACTGAGCCTTCTTACAGCATTGCAGGGTTCATCACAAAGAGGTTTTGACAGACTACACCTCACCTTCACAGACTTCAAATAATGTGGAAAATCACCCACGTTGTTTTTTAATGTTTCCTAAAGTTGCCTGGCTAAATAATGTGGGTTTTTTGTTGTTTTGTTTTTAAAACTCTGTCAGCTTCTGACACTAGCATGGCTATGACCAGATCCTGGCCAGCAGGCTCAGTGTGATCTTTGAGCTGTCCATATGCACTCAGACCCAGAGAGCAATTTCCAGAGCATCAGCTCTGATACAATTACAGAATAAAAACACCCCTCTTTCCACATACCGCTCCTTGCCCGGGACCATACCTCTTCTCTAACATGGACAACTTGATCTGCACAGACACCCTGAAACAGACTGCTACTGAGGCAGGCACACAGGACAACCTGTGAATTCACAACCCCCTGGAAAGCATACAGGAAGCACATGCAGTTCAGCAAGCTTGGGACACAGTACTGTGAGAGGCTCTGCTCCCTCACCAGACCCTCAAACACTGGTCTGGTCCAGGTGAGAGAACACTAAAGCCATCACCACCTACTTTTAAAATAGTTTATTTCTGGTTTTAAAATATACATCAGTTTGAAAATTTCAGAAAAAAACACATTAGTTACAGATTAACAGTCTGGAGTTGGGACACTGAAAGTGGGGTCAGCTCAAGGCCCCAGAGCCAACACTGCCAAAGGAGAGCAAAGGGCAGACACCACGCTGGCTGGGAGGGGACTCTGCTGCTCTTCGGGCTACCCACTGCCCCTCACCGCCTGCCAGGAGCCTAATGCTGTGAAACAAACGTGTGGGAAGGCTGTGGACACTCTTTTCCTACCCGTTCCTCCATTTATGCTTTGAGTCTACTGTGACCAAAGCAGGGGGGAGGCCAGCTCTGCCCAGCACCAGCTTCAGCAAGAGTGGGTTTTGTCCCCTGACCAGCACACCAGGAGATGGAACTGTGCCCCACAGGGCAATGCCTCCCAGCTGCAATGGGGGTGATTGGCTAACCCACATTAGCAAGCCTGGGCAGCTGTGCTGTCCCACCGATGTGCCACAGGTGTTCTGAGAGCCCGAGGAGCTCACTCAGTGAGCACCCAACCCCAGGTGATGTCCATGAGCCAGGAGCTGAGAGCTGCTGCAGGTGAAAGCCCTCAGTACCGCTGCAGAAGAGTGGGAGAAATGCAGCAGCTTAGTGGCAGGAGAGAGCAAATGTAAGGATTCCATCACTACTCTCAGGACAGGGGAAATAATGCCCTGCAAGCTAAGAGGAGGCTTCTGCTCTCAGCACCAGCCTGTTTGCACAGGAATTGAGTGAAATACTGTAGTGAAATACTGAGTCCCACCTCCACCTTGGAGGTTGGCATCCACCTCCACAGCTGTTTTGAGGTGGGACAGGAAGCGAACACGTAGGCAGCAGCTCCAACCAGGGCACACCAAGCCACTCACACAGTCACCAGAGGCCTACAGCTCCCCTTCACAGGCCCTGGAGCCTCCAGGGTGGAGCAGAGGCCCTGGCTGCCCCCAGCTGCAAGCACGGGAGAGACAGGGGTTTGGGAAGGGAGCAGGGCCCCTGGGCAGCTTTTGGCTGTGCCTCTTGCTGTTGGCTCCCTCCCAGGCAGTGGGCTGCTCTCCTCCAGCACAGCCGGACAGCGAAGAACTAATGGAGTAGGGTGGGAAGACAACACAGACCCAACNGGAACTCCCTCTCTCAGACAAGGAGGGCTTTCTGTTTAGGAACCCCCAACCCACTTTCCTCACACACAGAAAAAGAAAACAGCACATGAAATGCTGACACTGACACTAGAATTATAAAACTTCCACACTCCAAACGGAGGATAACCTAGCTTGGTTTCTGAAATGGAGGCTGACTCTCCCTTGACTCCAAGAGCTGGAGTTTCGAGAAAAACAGTAAATACTAGAAGAGTTAGCTACACCTCATCCTACTCCAGATCAGCACATGAAGGTCTTTGGGAAGACANAGAAAGGTGTGAGGGAGGAGACACCAAAACAAACCTGAGGGCCAAGCGAGGGAGGCCCCTGCCTGGGGAAGGGCCCAGGCTGACCCCCCAGGGCCCTCATGAATGCCGCAGCATAGGGCCCTCCCCGTGTGTCGCCTCAGCAGGGGCCGGGTGCTGAGCTGAGCGACGGGCACCTGCAGAGGCAGGGTCTGGAGAACAACACCGNGCAAAATACTTGAAATGGAGCTGGCAGCATTTCCTGGGTAACACTGAGCCTTCTTACAGCATTGCAGGGTTCATCACAAAGAGGTTTTGACAGACTACACCTCACCTTCACAGACTTCAAATAATGTGGAAAATCACCCACGTTGTTTTTTAATGTTTCCTAAAGTTGCCTGGCTAAATAATGTGGGTTTTTTGTTGTTTTGTTTTTAAAACTCTGTCAGCTTCTGACACTAGCATGGCTATGACCAGATCCTGGCCAGCAGGCTCAGTGTGATCTTTGAGCTGTCCATATGCACTCAGACCCAGAGAGCAATTTCCAGAGCATCAGCTCTGATACAATTACAGAATAAAAACACCCCTCTTTCCACATACCGCTCCTTGCCCGGGACCATACCTCTTCTCTAACATGGACAACTTGATCTGCACAGACACCCTGAAACAGACTGCTACTGAGGCAGGCACACAGGACAACCTGTGAATTCACAACCCCCTGGAAAGCATACAGGAAGCACATGCAGTTCAGCAAGCTTGGGACACAGTACTGTGAGAGGCTCTGCTCCCTCACCAGACCCTCAAACACTGGTCTGGTCCAGGTGAGAGAACACTAAAGCCATCACCACCTACTTTTAAAATAGTTTATTTCTGGTTTTAAAATATACATCAGTTTGAAAATTTCAGAAAAAAACACATTAGTTACAGATTAACAGTCTGGAGTTGGGACACTGAAAGTGGGGTCAGCTCAAGGCCCCAGAGCCAACACTGCCAAAGGAGAGCAAAGGGCAGACACCACGCTGGCTGGGAGGGGACTCTGCTGCTCTTCGGGCTACCCACTGCCCCTCACCGCCTGCCAGGAGCCTAATGCTGTGAAACAAACGTGTGGGAAGGCTGTGGACACTCTTTTCCTACCCGTTCCTCCATTTATGCTTTGAGTCTACTGTGACCAAAGCAGGGGGGAGGCCAGCTCTGCCCAGCACCAGCTTCAGCAAGAGTGGGTTTTGTCCCCTGACCAGCACACCAGGAGATGGAACTGTGCCCCACAGGGCAATGCCTCCCAGCTGCAATGGGGGTGATTGGCTAACCCACATTAGCAAGCCTGGGCAGCTGTGCTGTCCCACCGATGTGCCACAGGTGTTCTGAGAGCCCGAGGAGCTCACTCAGTGAGCACCCAACCCCAGGTGATGTCCATGAGCCAGGAGCTGAGAGCTGCTGCAGGTGAAAGCCCTCAGTACCGCTGCAGAAGAGTGGGAGAAATGCAGCAGCTTAGTGGCAGGAGAGAGCAAATGTAAGGATTCCATCACTACTCTCAGGACAGGGGAAATAATGCCCTGCAAGCTAAGAGGAGGCTTCTGCTCTCAGCACCAGCCTGTTTGCACAGGAATTGAGTGAAATACTGTAGTGAAATACTGAGTCCCACCTCCACCTTGGAGGTTGGCATCCACCTCCACAGCTGTTTTGAGGTGGGACAGGAAGCGAACACGTAGGCAGCAGCTCCAACCAGGGCACACCAAGCCACTCACACAGTCACCAGAGGCCTACAGCTCCCCTTCACAGGCCCTGGAGCCTCCAGGGTGGAGCAGAGGCCCTGGCTGCCCCCAGCTGCAAGCACGGGAGAGACAGGGGTTTGGGAAGGGAGCAGGGCCCCTGGGCAGCTTTTGGCTGTGCCTCTTGCTGTTGGCTCCCTCCCAGGCAGTGGGCTGCTCTCCTCCAGCACAGCCGGACAGCGAAGAACTAATGGAGTAGGGTGGGAAGACAACACAGACCCAACTCAAAAAACAGCAGGTTAAGGACATGCAGCAGGTGCGAGGGGAGCACAGCCCAGGAACCAGGCCAGCCCTCTACCTCACACCTCTGGATGAGGCGTGAAACACAGACAAGGGCACAGGACAAAATTAAAACTGGACACCAGGCTTTGTTAGCCCTCAAAAAATACCTACATCTACAGACCTCTCCCCTTCCCTCCCCCCAGTAAGACACTGAGCACACAAGACCGTGAAAAAGAGTCACACAATATCACACTACACTAGGAAGAACACACAGAGAGGCCCTACCAGAAGGGGAAGCGCCAGAGCCAGCCTGAAGCCCCCAGAGGGGGGCACGAAGAGACCCTGGCAGAGGGCTGCCACTGAGGCATGAGGTAGTGCGTCCGCAGGGAGCGGCTCTCCCCAGAGCGCTGCCCTCACATCCCCACGAGCTGTGCACAAAGCCCTGCCCAGAAAACCCCAGTAGCATCCTTCACGCCTTGTTCCCCCGGGGCAAGATCTCATTCCCAAGTCTGGGGGGATTTCTGCAGGCTGAAGGCCAGGATCAGAGGGGAGCGTGGCTCAGAGCTGAGCCTCCTCAACACACCCTGAATGCAGGCAACAGACTGGCTGCCAACTGCTGTGTCTGTTTATGCAGGGCGGNAACAACACCGAGGGCTAGGGGAAAACAAAAGCCAGCAGGAAGATAAGACGCCGGCATCCCCAGCATATCCCCCAGGGCCCAGATCCACCCCCTGGGAGAGTCCTTATGCCTCAGTCATGGCCCCTGGGGGCTCCCAGGGAATCAGACACCACCATGCAGGCACTCTGCCCTGTTGGCACAAGTTAAAAGAGAGCAGAGCAGCTGCAGGCACCAGTATGGGAGCAGCCAGGGCCTCAGGTACCTGAGTGGGAAGGGGAAAGGGAGGATGAGAGCACAGAGAGACAGGCACCAGGACAAGGGTACCAAGAACAAGGTCCGGTACAGGCACCAGTGTGAGGCTGTGAAGAGAGCTGCGAGTGTGCCAGGGCAGTGGATGTGCTTCTGCACAGCATGTGCTAGTACTGTGGGTCTGAGGTGCCTGGGAAGGGGAACCCCAGCTCTTCCAGGTAGCCAAAGAAGAGAATAAATATAAAATTCCAGAGCAGAGCCCAGAGCTCCTCCTGGGGGAGGGAAGTTTCTCCCTCAGAATGCGGACAGATGGAGGCATCCCACAGCTCTGCAGCATGCAGCTACTTCTTCCCCTGCCTCAGCTGAGAAGGTTGCCTTGCTCCTGGGCTTGCGTCAGACTGTCCTTGCGATGCAAATGGTGGACCCCCATTCTCTTGGGGCTGCGGTGCGGCCGACTGAAGGGAGGCTTGACCCTGCCTTCCCCACTCTCCTCTTGAGCACCTCCTTGATTGCTCTCCTTGCTTTCCTGGAGCAACATTTCCCTCTCGTCAGTTGGGCTTTCAGGCAAGACAAGGTCCACATAGCCCTTGTGCTTCTCTGGTGGGGGACTTCCAGGTTCAGCAGCGCCTCCACCACTTCCCTGCAACAGCTTCTGGGCTTCATCCTGGGAGAAATCTGTGCCATAGTCTGAGGAGAAATGGCTCCTGCGGGCTCTGGACTCTGTGCTGTCTGTGTCCACGCTTGAGTCCCTGCTCACTGTCCAGCTGCAGCTCTGAGCAGACTCCTCGCCATCTGAGTAGGCAGAGGCTGCCCTACCCAGCTCCTGCATGGAGCGGCTGAACCTCTTCTGGAGCTCGGGGGCTGTGTCGCGGCTGAAGGCCGTGCGGTTCATCAGCACCTGCTCCGAGGTGGGGGGTGCCTTGTCCACAAACATACGCTGCCAGTTGGCCAGCAGGTCCTCCTCGGAGCTGGCAGAGCTAGCGAAGGCGCTCGGGATCTGGGGAGGGCTGCTGAACGGGCTGCTCTGGTTAGAGCCGCGAGCCCGGGCTGCTTTGGGGGACTGCTGACAGGAACAGCTGGAGGCCGAGCGGCGTCCCTCTGAAGCAGGGCTGTTGGGGAGCGTTCGGTGCCTGTCGCAGCTCTCATCTTCACTCTGTACCAGGCTGAGGGAGATGGCCTGGCGTGTAGCATAGGTACAGTTGGGCAGGGGGCTGTTCTTTGGGATCCTCACCTTGTCTTCAGAGAACTCAATCACTTTCCGCCCAGGGTACATAGGATGGGGAGGTGAGGGTGTAGGGTACGGGCTTAGCTTCTCAAATGCTGGCATGTCCTCCGGCACGCTTTCCACACTGCTCTGTGGCTTACAGCCACCATTCTGCTGCTTCCCTACTTCCCCTCCCTCCTTCCTCACCTGCCCTATACTGTTGCAGGCATCAGGAGGGGCTCCACTCATGTCCACGTGCACAAAGACATCCTCAGCCATGGGACAGCTGCCACTGCTAGACTTGGCTGAATTCAGCACCAGAGATTCTGGCTTCTCCAAAACCCTGGCAATGACTGAGGTGGGCACAATGTCAGACGGTGCCAAGGTGTGGGCTGCCTCTTGACCAGGGCCTGCAGACTCCTGAGTGCTGTGCAAATGCTTATTGACCATATCCTGCAGCTCATAGGGAAGCTAGGGAGAAGGAAAAGGACATTAGAAGAGTACTGCCGTACAAGTCACTAAGTTCCAAAAACACCTGTGTGTTCCAACTGACCTTCATGTGCACTTTCACTTCCTGTGTCAATCCTAACATTCACCTACCTTACCTTAGGGTAGGCATCTCTTTCCAAAGAGAACCTGCTCCATATGAGGGACTAACAAGGCTCTCTAGCTGTCACACCACTCACATTTCTAGGCCATGGTTCACAGGCCCGTCTTGGATAAAGAACAAGAGGTGATGTCACGTAGGCCTGAGTTCCCCATGCCTGTAAGCACAGACACAAGGCCCAGCCAGTGCATGCTAGGGAGGTGTCTATTGATCTGTGGAAAAATCAGCTGGTGGTTGCACTGAAGTGACTGCACAGCCCCCAGTGCTGGGATGTGCAGTGCTCCCCAAATGCGGTAATTACAGCCTTGCTGCCTTGGCAGCCTGCCCACACACCAGAATCGATGCCTTCCCTTGTTCCCACTGACTCCTCCACCTCATCCCACTTCCTCAACTTTCTCCTTTTCAGAGTGGCAAACATGAGGCTTATTACCACTGCCTCAGGATTGAGGTCCAGCAGGGTTAAGCACTGCTCCTTGTCCTGCAGATGGGTGCTACTGTTCTCCGCATTGCCCTACACATCTCTTAATGGGGAACAAAGCTCCACAAGCCACTCCATGGTACTAGGTCTGTCCTGTCACAGCCAGAAGGAAACTCCTCCCAAAGCTGGGGGCAGAGTGCACATGAACAGCTGGCTGTGGGGCAGACTGCCTGTACAGTGGCTCAGCACAAGCCCCCTCCAGTGGCAGCCACGTGGGACACAGCACTTCAGGGGGCAGAATTCGAAGCCCTAGGGAGGGGAGACAGCTGGGAGAGGGGTCAAGGTTACCCCAGCAGTAACTGATACACTGACCTCAGGAGTGCTAATTTGAGATACAATGGGGGAGGGGGACATACTGGTCACCTGCTAAGTTACTAAAGATGAGCACATCGTTTTGCAGAGAGGAACACACAAAGGGCTGGAGACTAGGGGCAGAGGCAAAGAGGGAGCTGGGGTAAGAGCCTGAATGATATCCCCAGTCAAAGATGCTACTAATGTGAAAGGCCTAACTTCCATCTTTGCTTACCCTGAGGGCAGGATGAGCTGAACAGACCCCACAAGGGGGAGTATATATTGGTACCAACGTCTCCCATTCAGGAGACCTAAAAGACATTCTGAATGTTGCCCCCCAAAATTTTCCTCAGAGCAATAAGTGAAGCAGGGCCAGCCTTCTGCTGCTTGACTCTATCACACAGCATGGCCCTTGCATGTGGCCAGGTGAGAAAGGAAAGAAGACCGAGCAGGGTAAGAGAGAGGTCTGTCCTCCTGCCAGCTCCCATCAGGCACTCAGCTGGCTATCAAATTCAAGGTTATTGTGCTTTTTATAACAGCTCCTGGCTGAGCTGTGAAATGGAGCTGGTGTGAAAGAGGAGCTGGCAGAGGCTTTGTGCTGCCTTCTCAGTGGGAGTGGGAATAGGATCTCCCACACACCTCTGCTGCCTGAGGCTGAAGGATGAGAGGCCAACAGGCCTGCAGAGAGAGAAGGGGAAAAAGCAAGACACAGGTGGAAACCATGAGCCCTTCTTCACCACCACAGCAGGAATGCTACTCACATCAGCAAATTTGTGGTTCCTGAAGTGGGACTTGTTACACTTGAGCAGCTGCACCGCAAGGTTACAGTCGTGTCGATAGCGTTCCTGCAAGAAAGGGCACAGGTGTGCAACAGTACCATACTGATCTCTTACCTGAAAAGACACCACCTGACCAGCTTCAAACAGAAGCAGAAGGTGGCATATCATAAATCTCTCCCCTAAGGGCATCTGCCTTTCCCTCCTCTCCACATCTCCGAGTACTTCTTACAACTCAGCCTACATGTCCCTTTCAACTCCAGCTCCTTGTTCCAGGTCTGTACTCTGTATATCAAACTCCTATCTTTTTGTGGAATTAATCTCCAAAAGCCCCATCAGATTTGTTAACCCATCCTGGGGCTCTCAGCCATGCCTGCAGACACTGCTCAACGCCAGGCATCTTGCAGATGGACAGACTGGTCTGAGAGCAGTTAATGGAAGCATGCACAAGATCCAGGAACTTCTACATTAATTGTGTGGAAAAGGCATCAGTTCCCTCCCACTTCTAGACTAAATGACCCCTCAGTTGGACCTGGGCTCAGGTCAAATCTTAAGCTCAAACACTAGAAAAGCAAACACATCAAACTTGAAGGTCAGCTCTTCCTTGCTCAACCCCTCAGGGCCTTTTCTGTTTGCCTGTCTCTACTGCTGCATGCAGTTCCCACACTTCCATACCCACTGAAGTCATTCATGTGCTTCTTTACACTAATGACTTTGAACCAGAGGAAAAGCCCTTACCTCACTGAGAGAGTGGTGAGGTGCTGGAACAGACTGCCCAGAGAGGTTGTGGATGCCTTGTCCCTGGAGGTGTTCAAGGCCAGGTTGGATGGAGCCCTAGGCAATCTGATCTAGTACCAGACCTGGAGGTTGGCAGCCCTGCCTGTGGTGGGGTGGGGGAGTGGAACTTGATGATCCTTGGGGTCCCTTCCAACCCAGGCCATTCTATGATCCTCAGTACAATTCCACAACCATTTGCAGACTCGCACTTACATTAAGTTCCTCCAGCTTATTGATAGTGGTTTTGGCATCAAGCAATTTATTAGTAAGCTCTACAATCTCCCAGTCCAACGTCTTGCGGTCCATCTCTGCCTTTTTAATCTGGGATGCAAGAACACCAGGTGTAAATCTCCACAGCACAGAAGAAACCGGTTTCACCACCCACCTCACCCCAAGCATAGCACAATGACATGTTCAGCTGGGATACAAAAACTTCTAGACAGACAGACACGGGGGACAGCCAGGCTCTTCACCCAGGGAGGGACTCCAAAAAGCAACTGGAGCCAGCCACTCTGCTAGTTACAGAAACAACTGGTGAGTCTGAACCTCCTTAATGCAGCACCTCTTCTTGCAGCACAATCATGTTTCCTCTCCGCCCCAGCTCACAGGGTGTCTGATGGAAAGCTAGTGGTTTTGAACTGTCATCCTGCCATCAGCAGTAATGACCTCTGAGCTTGTGATAACCAGCCCTTTGCTCAGGGGCAACAGAATGAGAATATTGCCCATAAAGAGCAGCAGCCAATGCTGAATGGACAAGATTTTTTTAGGCAGGGAAAGGGCATCATCTTCAAAGAGCTCAAGCCTGCCTTGCTATAATAAGAAAAAGGACCTGTGCAGCTTCATCTGGAGCTCACTTAATGCCCTTCCTAAACCAGGCGATCTTGCCTCTTCAGACTCCCTAACAAACCAGGTGCAGGGCAGACAGGTCCAGATGTAACAACAGAGAGGCGCAAGAGCTCAGAACAACCAAGCCACCACCTTCTCAAGAAGTTCCTCCGACACTGCTCCAAGCTGCTCTAAGGCTGTGACCACCGAGGTCCAACAGTGAGTCACAGGTAAAGTACAGTGACACATAAGGGGGCTGAAGAGGAGAACTCTTCCCAAATATGCAGTCTCTTTAGGCACCAGCACGATCAATATTAACTCAATAAATTCAGGGGCTAAAACAAAAAACAAAAAAAAAAAAACACCTCCTGGGCTACATGGAGACCATCAGTACGTCAGCTCTTCAACTTGCCTGCTCACAGCCCACAAGGGGAAGGAAAAGGAGCAAACAAGGCTCACGCCATCCACACCTTCTGCAGTGCCACAGCTTATGGGCACCACATCCCAGCACGCCATGCTCCAGCTGGCTCAGAGTCAAATGTTCCTAAGATGGAGCACTGCAAGCTGGAACCTGCAGCGTCTGCAGGCAGCTGCTGGACACCAAGTAAGCCCTTGGCTGGACAAGGGCTGGGGCCCCTCCATCTGGGATGGTGTATGTGAGACTGACAATGAAACCAACAGGCTGAGACATGTAAAGAGGAAAAAGAAAAAACACAAACGAAAAGACGCAACTGCAAAAATCCAGCTTTGGCTGAGAGAGGCCTGAGAGGTGAGTGCGCCCAGCGTGTGCCAGCAGCAGCGTGGGGAGGAGAAAGAAAGAGAGAGAGAGAGAGGGAGGGAGAGAAAAGAAACAGCCATGAGTGTTATGAATGCACACAACAGACACACACGCACATTGGCTCTGCTCTGACTGCCCCCATCCTCCCAGGATGACCACCCCAAGACTGGCTGGCACATCCCTGACATTTTGAAAGGGACTGAAGCAACATGGCGGAATACCATGCAATTATGTTGTGGGCAATCAAGCTCACGTGCATGACCAAGTAGGGGTTCAGTAAATCAAGAAACTAGTTTATGACACCAGTTGGAATGGGAAATAGATGGTCATGGCCAGAAACCCACCCCACACCCACCACATCTGCTGGCTAAAGCCAGGGACTCTTCCCCCTTTTGCTCCTGACACACAGGTCTCTTCTACCTCCTCTCTGTAAAACAGGGCACTTACCAGGGCATGCAGCTTTTCCTCCAGGTCTTGGTTGGTTCTCTGTGAAGCAGTGTAACTGTTCTGCAACCTACAGAATCAAGATTGTACGCATAGGAATGGATCTTAGGCCTGTAATCACATCTTTTTCTTAATTGCCAAGCAAACCATCAAATCCACAACTCCAGAAAGACTGGTACTCACAGTGCTAAGACAATCACGCTAATTAACTATGCTTCACTTCTACCGCATAATGACCTTCAGACTCCAAGTTATTAGAGGCAAGGTGAGGTTAGCTGGGTGACCTTTTATGCTTTTGTTGGGGAGGGTCAAAGGAGAACTTTGGAGTACCCCTCTGAGGTAAGCCATGTATAACCATGTGAATAGTGACTGGCATTGATTTCTAACTGAAGCACTACTTCCCAAGCAGATAGTAGCTCTGTTTGCATATGTCAGACAGCCATCCAAGATGGATACTACCTTACATCCATTAGACAAAGAATTCCCTGCAAACCACTTGAGCTGGCAGCGTTCCTACACTGCACCCTGGAGGAAGCAATGGCTGTGAAGCTTTTACTCTCACTTCAGTATTGGGGAGCACTGAGGATGCAATATGACTCTGATCAACACAACGGGCCCAGCCTGCTCAATCCAGATGAGGGAGCCCTTGGTGGGAGTGATATTTCTAGCTCTATAACTCTTTTGTTTTTCTTTTCCATACCTACGGAATTTGTCCTTGAATTTCTCCAGTTCCTCACGGTTCTGGCCCAGCTCCATCTCTAGGTAGTCTTGACCTGACTCCAGCTCCCTCTCCATCGCTTCCATTTTGTTAGTCACATATGTCAGCCGTCGGCGCAGTTCCTCGTTCTCATGCTGCAGCAGCCTGGGCACAGAGGAACAAGGCACCACTGAGCATGCAAGGGGCACTCTGCATCAGCACCCCCCATCCTGCTGTCCTGTTCTAGGGCCAAAGACCCCACACATGAGCCCCAGAGAGTCATGAACTGAACTGCCAGGAGACTCCAGCCCATGCACAGAGGTGCACCGCTGTTACGAGATGGAGACTCAAACTCTCCTGGAGCAGAGGCAGAGAAGTGCATGCTAGCTGGCCAGCTGTGTTATCAGCTCCCAGCTCCCTCTCAGGTTACAGTGCTGGGATAAAGTCCACTAGCCAGAGGGGCTGCTCAGCTCCAGTGTCCCCCCCACTGGTGAATGAAACCCACTCAATAATTTATCCCACTGTAGGATAGAGGAGTTGAACGCAATGGAGTAGAAGCATCTTCTCCTCCCCTGAACTGATTCAAAAGCCTTCACATCTTTAACACATGGTGGAAAGAGCACTTTACAGAGCCTTGAGGACAGTAGCAGAGGTGGTGAGGTGGGTGTAGAGATGCAATCATGGCTGTCAGTCAATCTCATTCCAATACAAACTGCTCTGTTCCTCCCCAGCCAGGACATGCCTGGTGGTCATAAGGACTTCCTGTTGTTTTTCATTCCTTTGCATTCAGAGAAACCCAGAAGCACAGCTCCTCTTTGGCAGTGCAAACTTGCTCCTCACTATGGCTTGAAGCACACTGCTATCTGTGCCCCATAACACTAATAACAAAGGGCCCAGCTCTCACTCTCACTCAGCAGCAGGCCTTTACATGCTGTTTCTGGTAGCTTACATTAAAACAGTGGAACAACATGAAGGGTTAAAAAGGCACTCTTCCCTCCACCTTAAAGGAGGTTTTAACTCTTCTGCCTGCAGCTGCAATGGAGATCCGTGCAAGGCTGAGGTTGGCAAGGCACAGACTAAAGCTATGCCCACATGGCTCCAAGAGGGTTGAAGATCTGAGAGGAGCCTGCAGGGCCAGTCAGCTTCACTGCACAGGTGACACAGGCAGGATGGGAGGAATCAGCACCAACATAGCTGCAGCATGACAAGCATAAAGGGGGAGCAGAACACTTACTTCATCCTTTCTGCATCCGTCAAGGGTTCCTGCACAGGGAAGAAAACAGCTGTCAGATTCTTTCAGAGGAGGAGTTGCTCTCACACGCTACCCTAAAGAGCAAAGTCTCGGCTGTTAGGCCCTACCTGGGACTTTTCCTCACCTGCTCTGAGGAATCATGCTTGGCAAGCTTAGAGAAGCTGGGATCTATACACATCACTCAGCTGTCTGATACCAAAACAGACTGTGTGTTCTGTTTCAGGGTAGAACATCTGGACTAGAAACCACCACACAAGTTAGGTAACTTTACGCTCCCACCGGTAATCTCAACATCTCTCACACCTTTGCTGGTGTTTCAGCTTCCTACACATACACAGTTAGTGAGCAACAGGAATCTCACAGGCCAGCACACATTGAGAATTAACATGTCACTACAGCAATCACAACACCCTTGAGGCCTCACAAAAGAGCTACAGAGTGTCATTTGGGAGATGAAAAAAATGCATCTACCATTTACAGCAGTTAAGATTATGCTGTGAGAAGGGTTTCTTTCTACAGACCTGAAAACAGCCACTGTTCTAGGACAGCACAAGAAACACCAAAAGCCAAAATGCCTGTGAAAGAAACGTTCTGGGCAAGATCCCCAGAGATGATTGGAGCAGGGACCCGCAGAACAAGGAGAGACAGTGCTGCAACAAGAGCACACAGCCCAGCTACTCTCACTCCCTTTGCACTCTCTGTGTTAACCCGTGAAATGGCTGTTGCTTGCCAGCACAGCTGGGAGAGATTTAATTAGCACTAGCAACAACCACAGTTTTTGTGAAAGCCCAAGGCTGTGATCATTCTCACAAAATCCGAACTGCCCACGGTCTGTTTTTGGTGGTTGGTATACCAGTGGCACTGCACAAGCCCTAAGTGCTGCCACACTTTAAATTGGCCATTAAGTGTCACATCCAGCTCCGGACTTAGAGGCCACATGCAGTTGTGGCTGAGGTTGCTAAGCTTCTAGCAATATCACAGAAAGCAAACCAATCCCACTTCTGGCCCTAAGACATCATAGGGCTACTTCCTTCATCAATTCACATTTTAGAAGGATAGTCCTTGGTGACTGCACACACTCTCTTGTCCTTAAAGGCAAATTCATCAACCCATCCATTCCTTACACCGTGACTCCACATGGCAATCAGTCAACTCATGCAAAATTATCTAGCGATTGCCTCCCCAACCGCTACAAACACACAACAGAGACCAGGCAAAGGGCATAAGGCGATTCCTAGTCAAATGAGGCAATGGTCTCAAGCAGGCTGGAGAAAAGAGGAGACAGCTTACAAAGATCTGAACCAGCCACCAAATATAGAGATACAGTACCCCAGGACAGCTAGGCACAGGGCAGATACAAAGCACCAAGAGCTCCCCAACACCTGCTGACAACAGAGCTGCCCACCTTCTGTCCTGCAGCCTGGGGGCCTCCAACCTGCAAACACCTGGGAAGCCTGCATTGGAAAGAACAGCACCAACTCCTGCCTTCCTCTCTCCTGGGCCAAAGAGAAATTGGTTCCTCCCAGGAAGATGTGCCCAGCTTGGAGCACAGACATGAGCAGCAGCACAAGACAACAGCTTCTAGCGACTGACTACCCACAACACAAGGTCTGGGGGCCTGCTGTCTCCCCCCAACCCTGGGATTATGGATGAGACAAGATCCAGGCAGGAGTTTTAGCCTTTGTGAGACCCCTGTCTACAAAAACCAGTGGCCCTGGCACCTACCTTGCTTAGTGCCAGGCTGAAGGAAGGGGAAGATCTAGATGGGGCAGACCCCTCCTCCCGACTCCAGCGTGTTGGAGGGGAGAAGGATCCTTTCTCTGGGTAGTTCAGCTCCACTGTACGCTTCTGCTCGAGTTTGGCACATAGATGGTTTGGCTGTAGCAGCCGTGAACAGGGACTGCTTTCATCCCTTTTGCCCTCTGCACTGCTTTTCCATGAAGACAATGAGTGCTGCTGCCCAGGGGATGTCCCTGCCAGCCCCAGTTCTGCCAGCTGCTGCAGCTCATACTGACACAGATCTACTACCTTTCTCTCCAAGGAAAGAAGCTTCTCCTTACTGTCCTTTCTCCCAGCGATGGGTTTCTTTCTTAGTTTGGAAACTCTCTCAGCCTCCTCTGCACATTTTCTCTGGCACGAAGCCGCCCCCAGCCCCTCACATTTCTTTTCTGCTTTTCTTCTGCTTGGGCAGGAGGATCTTTCAGATGTACGTTTGGTTTTGACCTCTTCCAGGTGACCTTCCCCTTGGCATTCTGGTACAGAGCCTCTGGGGCAACGGGCAGAGTTCTGGTCTTGCTTGGCTCCCCTGGTCTCTCCCAGTGGACGCAAGCGGATGGGACTCAGCACCCGCTGGCTAATTTCATCCAGGAATTTGGAGAACTGCAGCTTTTCCTCTCTGAGTTTCTCCTTGCGCTTGACAGAGTCAGCAGCACTACTGCTGCTGCGCTCCAATGAGCGTTTCTCCCTACGGACAAGACAGAGCTGAGGATCACTGTGCTTGTATGAACCACGGCCATGGGAAAGCGTCTCGACTGAGCGAGACTTGCGTAAGGTCTCAGCGCATGGGCCTGTCTGCATGCCAGTCTGCTTCAAGATTCCTTTCAGAGGCTGGTGTGTAGAGAAGCCCCGAAACTTCCTTGGTGTCAAGACTTCAGGAGGCTCTTTAAACATAAGTGAGCGTTCCAGGCTTCTGCTCTTCAAAGAGCAAGTAGGATGATGTCCTTCATCTCCAGGTACCACAACTGTCTCCATGCTACGGCTCACAAATTTGCTGAGGTGCCCTCGATTGCGGTTTGGGCACCGCTTTCCACTTCGTTGTCCCATTTTCCTACCATGTGGCAGTGCAGGCAAGATGGTCTGGCTCTTGACGTTCAACTCTGCTCTGCACCCTGTCACTTCCTTCTCACTGCTGGACTCCAGGGACCATGATGAGGAGAAGTTCAGGTTGCAAACCTCAAACCCCTCTGCCTGCTTGACTTGGCCTGCCTCAGTGCAACTAAACCCTGTTTGCTGGTGCAATGCTGATAAGCCCTTTGCCACCCGGCAAGCCGTTACCTGACTCTGTTCAGCCAAGACCACTCCATCCTGGTCGTCACGAATGATGGGAACCTCATGGCGGATCTCGCGATGCTGCGGGGGAGCCTTGCGGTAAGGCTTCTTTGATGGAGCTGTGCTCGACATCCTCCCACCTGCGTGGCTCCGACAGCGGGTTACCTACCAACAGCAGAAAGCGCACAGAAGAGAGAGTCACGGACACTCCATTGAACCCTAGAAGTAACCCAGCAGGAAGTCGTCTCGCCTGGAGTCCCAGAGCAGGTCCCCATGCAGAGTACTGATAGAGCAGGGAAAGGATGTGACCACAAGCCTTGAGCAGCAGCTGCAGGAGAGGGAGGAAAGTCAGAGGTAGCTGTGTCCTTCTCCCAGGCAGTGAGAGCAGAGGGCTGGCACATCCTCTCCCGCCTTTCACACACACTCACTCACGTAGTTTGTGTGTATCCAGATTATATATAGCAAATGAGAACAGGCCTCACAGCAGCATATTGATTAGGCTCTTTAGGAAAGGCCTTTTCCAATATGGAAACAGCAAGCCTTACAGGCAGCAGTGACAGCAGGAGTTATTGATTATATGCTGTCACTGTCAGCAGGATCTATGTGGGAGGAGACTCTAGTCATTAAAGAGCCCAAACCCAGGAGTTTTTTGCTTACACAGGAACACAAGTGGGGCAGACTGTAGGAGATACCATGCTTTGACAACTGCTCTCTGAGCAGAGCAGAGAGGGGACTAGCTTGTAAATCTCCACAATCACAATCCTGAAAAATTCACCTTTGCCACAGTCATTCCTTCAAGATCTCTACCTTTAAAAATAGCCAATTAGATAAAGAGATCTCAAATATTTGAGAAAAATCACATCCAGCATACCAAATGCGCATTCCATCACATCTCCAAAAGAAATAGCTGTGTCTGCTTTGCTGGGAAGACATTTCTCCTCTCCAAAGCGAAATGCCAAAATCCTGGCCAGAAGCAAGTTAACCAACACTCCACCATTATCCAGGTGACCTATGGCTGACTCTTCTGTCAAATTCCGACAGGCTAAGGACAGCAGATACCCATGCAGATATCCCAAGCCGGAATCACTATAATTTCCCTAGCCCTTAAGGACCTAAAGACTTACCTGCCAGCCTGGGCTCAAATTCGAAGCCTCATGAAGCAGGGACACTCACTCAGATGCCCTGAAGAGGAAAAACAAATGGCTTAGCATCCATCAAAAAGCCAGTTTGAAGTCTCACCCCACAAGTATTTATAACAAAGCACAACAGGATATTCACCTCACTCCAAGTGCCTGTTCCAGCCCACAACAGATCTTCTGAAAGTAAAGGAAATTAGCTTAGGACAGTTAAGCCACATAGCCCCACAAAAGCTGGAAAGACACTTGGCAAGGACACATCCCAAGGACTCACTCAGGCAAACTGGACCATGCAAACTCAAAATTCATGAAGCAACAGTTCCTAGAGAACCTTGGTTCAAAAAGGACTAAACAAGTCTCCTGTGATATGGGACCCCTACCACTAATTTTCCCTGCAGAAGGATGCTGATTCTGGAGCCTAGGTACAGAAGCTTGGTAACGCTAGAAGGACAAATGAGGTAATAATTAAATCAGTGCTTCTTGCTAACAGTGCACTTACAAATGAGCTGGCAATTATCAGTCTCACTTTTGAGCCAAAACATTACACTCTTGTGCCTACCGCCGTGATAGCCCACATCTCTACAAGTGGGAGAAAGACTAGCTACTCTCTGGCTTCCAGCAAGCAGCATGTCACCCTCTACCGTGGTGCTAACAGGCTTCTGTAAAATGCTATCCTTCCAACCAAGGACATAACACAAGTTCAGAAAAAATCTGTGTTCAAAGCTCAGGGTATCCATCACTACCTGGAGAGAAACAGGTTCATCTGGGAGACAGTTTAGTTCTGTGGTTATCACCCTGTTACTGGCATGAGAGAGCCTGCAGTGGAATCTTTCCTTTCCTGATGCACATCTGCTGTTGCACTGCTTTTTTCCCTAACCATGGCACCAAGCCCTGGGAGGCGGGACGCAAGTGCAGGGCGTGGAGAAGTTGTATGCGTACTGGGAGAGCCAGATAGAAGGTGAATGGAACAGGCAGGCAACCAGGACCACGCAAACTCAAGTTCTGCCAAAACAAACTGAAAGGTGCCCGGGCACTGGCCCCAGCCCAACAAGCTGTCTAGCCCCCTTCCATACTTCAATGTTGTTGTTGAGTCTTGACTAGTAAAGTTAAAAACAGCTTCACAACAGCATAGCTGATCTGCAAGGCAAAGCTTTAAAGTACAGGTGGAGGACAGAGAGAGAGAGGGAGGGAGAAAACGTGTAACTCCAAGAAGGACCAGGTCACTGCAGTTTGAAACTGCTTTTCCATCAGCACCCAGAAGAAGGTGGGAGACAGGCTGGCAGACAAGCAGAGGCTTCCAGGAACAGCTGTTCCCATAGGTCCCTGCATGTTTCCATTGCATTGGTGCTCAGAACAAGCATGCCAAAGGCCTCACTGTCTTTCATCACACAGTTCCTCAGCCTCAGGCAGGACTGTCCTGCTTCCACCTGAATGCCCAGCAAGTAAACTACCTGCCATCTCATCCCCGCCTACCTGGAAGAGATACCAGGACTGGAAACCTACTCTCACAATCTCAGAATTTCCAGAAACACTCAAATATGCTCAAGTGCCTCCAGGCAACTTTCCCTCAAACAAGGACTTACAGATCCAAAACGACGACGTGTCCAAACATTTCTGGCTGCTCGTCTCCGAATCAGCTTTCCCGTGTCAGCATCCAGCAGCATCTGGCCAACAGCTCCTGAAACACGAGAAAGGAAACTCGGTGTCATTCACCTATCAGCACAACACATGGAAACAGCCAGGCATATGCAGAGCAACCCAGGGCCAGGTGCCAGGGTAGGAGTCAGCAACAAAGTGCTGCCATCAGGCTACTATCTAATCCTCCACTGTGAAAGAACCTCCTTGCCTTCACTGTGCCCCAACAAGGGAAGGTCTTTTCATCAGTCCTCCACTGAGCAACATGCCTGTTCAGAACAGTAACTGGTTTCCAAGAGGCAGCTGGCTTTTCTAGATGGCTCCAAGGGTCACTGCTTCCCCATCTGTGTTCCTGACTGACACCAGAAATTCAGCTTCTCTCCTGCCCCATGAAGCCTGCCACACCAGCCTAAGTTTGTTCTGCAGGCTTTACTGCAGCAAACTGCACAGTTAAGCCCCCTCTGCTTACAATATCCAGGCATCTTTGCTACCACAAAGAGAATCCAAGGTTGCTCAAATCCCAACACCTCCATTCAGAGAGCAACACACTCCCTGCAGACAGATGCACCTTATGCTTCTAAGCAGAAAGGGACATAGGCAATACCTAGAAATAGAGGACAGCACTAATTCTGCACTACACTCACCATGCTATCCACAAGCCTCTCTCTGAAGAAGCTTGTTTACAAGTCCACATTCTGACTAACCAGGAGGAGCTCAGCTTCAGCCTGGAGCTACAGCAGCAGGCGGCTCTTCAGCCCAGTCTTTGCCATTCTAATTAGCACTGTAATACAAGAGGAAACTTAACCTCTTAGTCCCTTTTATCTGCCCTATCCATCTTTCATCAGTGAAGTCCCTTAGCATTTACAGTTCTCTTCCTAGCAGGTTATCATCTGCAGAAGCTCTAATTCTACTGTCTTCTAGCTACTACCCACAATAGTTCCTGACTCATTTCTGAGCTCACTGACTGATAGAGCTTCACTGGAACAGTTCACTGAGGGCTACCAGGCTTGGGCTCACACCCATCAGCATCAGCAGCAGTCACGTCTTCAAGGAAAAGAGACACAAATTGGGTCATAAGACTGCAGTGGAAACCTAACAACTTGCGTTGTTAATGCATAAAGCTGATGATTCCTCCACACCCTCACAAACACAAAAAACAAACATCCTCTTTTCTCTTCACCGTGACAGAGTGCAGTGACAGTGACTGACTGCAGCTGCACACACAGGCTTGGTTCTTGTTGTTTCTATCAGACAGCACCCTCTGTGTAAAACCCACCCTCTCCATTCGCAGAGCGGCTACATTCTCTGCATGGCTTGAGAAAGGTGAAATTATCACACACCAGGAGCAGATGTGACACAGCACAGAAAGGCTTAGACTATTTTGTCCAGGCTCCGCAGAACTAATAACTACTTGGCATTCATGCAAAACGCACCACTATCTACTTGCATTGCCTTCCCTCCAGTAACAAGAAAGGGGACATCTAACACATGCAAAAAAAGGAAGGAGAGGGAGGGGAGCAAGAACCCCAAACCAGACCCTTGGACAAAAGGCAAAAAGTACCAAAGGAAAACAAAACAAAACAACAAAAAACATTTGCAGACACTGACTGCCTTCCTGACACTTGGGAAGTCCCTTGAGCTCTGCGGTAACTAATAATTAGCTGTAGTTTTGAGACTAATTGGCACACAGCCTGTGCCTGTTTGCTGCTGCAGCAGCTATACATTCCCTGCAAACGGGCAGAAAAGAACCTGCAGGGTGTTCCTCGTCATTACCTTCTCTTGTGCTGCCTTTTCTGATCCTACAAAACAGCCTGTTCACCAGTTCAGGATCAGCAGTTTCCCCTCCTTAACAGAAATATTGTGATACTGCTGCAGAGAATGTTCCTTATTTCAAGAGTTGTGTCATCTTCCCAGTGTTTTCCTGTCAAAAGCAGCATTTCTTTGATCTTGCTCTTTAATCAGAAAAATAAGCTCATATGACAGAGAAAATACATTCCATAACACAATCATAGCCACATTTATTTCTAAAGCAACACTACAGGAACACTCATTGGCTATCACCAAGTCAGAGCACACCAAAAAACTCCAATCACATACTTGTGGGTAAAAATAATTGCTGCCACTGTCCTATGTCATGCATCTAATCACCACAGCTAACCCAAAATTTTCACTCTGTTTATAATCCAGACAAGAGCTTAAATACAGATCCAACACCGGAGATTGGCAAGAATCAGGAGGCAATGATTTCTCCTTGCTAGCCTCATGAGAGGCAACATGGATAGAGACTTGTCACTTGGCTTCCTCTGCTTATGGACAGAGCTAACCTGAGCCCCCATGTGTCTCAAGCCAGATTACACAAGAAGCTGCTGCAGTAAGCCTGATCAAGACTACTAATCAGAGAGATGGGGGATGTAAAAACTGCATCGAGAGATCTTGTTCTAGGACAGAAGAACATGCTGTGTGCACTTAAAACGCAGCCCCTGTAGACTGCTCTTGTCAAGCACAATGGAAAAGAACTGCAAGGTTATTAAAGGATACTTTAACATTTAATGAGATCTTTTCGTTCAGAGAAGGAATTTCAATTAAAAATATGTTCAGAATCATTTTGCTGCTGGTTACTTTGAGGCTCCCAGGATTTTATCTTAAAGTAAAAGATGACAGCTCCCAGTGCAGAGACTCGCATCTCAGTTCTGCTTGCACATCAGTGCTCACGATTCAGATCTGAGTAACAGCATTAGAGTGATTCTTGGATTAAAATTGAGTTTCAGGAGGATTATTGCTCATTCCCGCTTTTTCATACCAATTAACCTTGACTATTAGGCAGAAATCCCTGTTCCCTGCACGAGAGCAATTCCAAGAGATAATAAGAGAAAGGGGTTGGGCTAGCTGTTGAACAACAGGCCTACTTAGCACCTACCCTATTTCCAAAGTAAAATCCATGGACTCTACAGCGTTGCATAGTTCTTGCTGAATATAAATACCACTGGACAGGACATATCGTGTGTCTGTCATATCCACGCACCCTGTGGAAGCCTCTGTCAAGTTTTTAGAACCACGCTTCTCTTACAGTCCTGCTCCCTCCCTCCACAACACAAAAATCCCAGCTCCCCCCAACTCAGTAGCACTCCCTATCCTTAAGTATGGGTTATTATCTAGTCACTGTGCTAAGAACAGCTCAGCTTCCCTAACCCTTTTATAAAAGCCAGCACAGATCAGCATTGCCCGAGAAGCACTAACATCTCTCACATGTAGCTGGAATAGAACACAACAGCTGATTGACATCTGAACAGGAACAGGACAGGAAGCAAAAGACCCGAATACAATCCCCAGAAGGAATGTTAATGGAGAACAAAAATACCCAGGGGAGATTCTGACCAGGAAATGAACACTAGCTTTCTAATGCACATATGAGCAGAGAACCACCTTTAATGGTTACATAGGAAATTGCACAAGAACCAGTCTGGCAAAGGTCACCTGCACAGTTACCTTTAGCACTGACAGCTACATAAGAGGCTAACAGCTCCTCATCCAGGAACACCAACACACCAGAAGCCCACTTAGTTTGTTCAGTGATCCCTTGAGCTTGATTCCCTTTAGTTTGTTTAGTGATCCTTTCCACTCTCACAAGGTGGTTTAGGCTGCAAACTTCCACAGCCTTGCTGTCTTTGCACCTTAGATTTCACATGTCCTTCCCATCTCCATCTTCTCAGCTGTGCTCTTCTAAAACCTTTCACTGGAAGACTTTTGGAGCACATTTCTTAGATATTTAAAGAAATGTATACCAAGTCATTAGAAAACTACTCATGGAGATTAGGAGAACTTGCACAGTTGCTGAAAATAACTATGTGGGTCCAGCTAGCAAAAGCACATCTTGATGCCCTAACAACATTTATCTGGCAGAACCTGGGAGATCACATGAGGGAAATTGAGGAGTCAATGGTCTTAGGTTTTCTCTCTCAATCACAAGCTAGAGAATGGCTACAGTGAGCAAACATTTGAAGAGAAGGAGGGCACGGGTAAACATTTCCGTGGAAAATCAACACATAGGAATCCCCTTCCCAGACCGCCTGCCAGTTCCTGCACTGTGTAGGAGAGGAAGAAAAGGAGGGATCATACATTACTTTCCAAGAGCACATAATGAAGGAGCATTAGATCAGGACAAACAAAGAACTAGTTAAGTTTTTTAGTCACTGAAAAGTGGCCTTCTCAGCACCTGTAAGTATTCCTTAAGTCTCATCCAACCCCCAGAGATTAATAGCAACAATCCTCTTGTTTCAGTCCATGATTTTATGACCTCTAAGAAAACTACAGGCTCCAAGTCCTCAATTGCAGGGACTGAGAGTCACTGAGCTGTCCCTCTAGCACAAAATACAGCGCTGCTAGAGAATGCTCCACTATCACAATCTATATGCTTGCCTAAATTTGCTCTCCAGAACATATCCCCCATCAGCGAGCTGCAGTAACACACAGATGGCTAACACACTACACAGCATCTACACAGACTGACAACGGAGCACAGCACATTATTTGGATAATTCAGAGGACAGATGGGCAAGTTTGTTGCAGTGACCCAATCCAGAAAGGACCTGCAAGGTTGCAGAGACTTGAAGCCCAACTCTTATGCTTGCAGGTGGTGGCAAAAGTAATTTTCAAGAAGTGAAACAGCTGTTTACAGCTTTATTCTGAAATATTAGCATTACAATTCGGGTTGTGGAGCAATAGTTTTGTTCTCATAGAACCTTCAGCCGCCAGGAGAAAACACAAGGTGTATCAGCTAGATTCGTACTTTCCAACAAGAAAGTGAACTGGCATCTGCAGTGCTTACATAGTAGCTTCTTTCTTTGCCATGAGTTCTGCAGGGGCTGAAGTCACCATTCGCACTGAGGCATGTGCATACTGGGGTGAGACGGTGTCAGGAAGCAACATCAAGTGAAATTTCTCTCAAGCTCTGCCTAGCTGTAGAAAAGTCCAGCACAAACCTGCTCAGCCATCTGAATCCCAAAGACTTTGAAACACTACTTTTGAGGCACACACAACCCACTAACCAGATCTGCAGGTGCCTTCACGGGCAGGCTGAGGAGCAACCTCAAGGCAGAGTTCCAAGGGTCCCATACCTATACTAGACAAGAAAGCCCCATTTCACAAGGAGGAACAACCTACTTTAATCATGCACTGTGGCTAAGAAGGACCAAGTTGTATAAAGGTTTGCAAGGATCAGCGCACCCATCCTCCACCAACATGCACCACAACGGGCTCTTTCATTCCAGGATCACATGGCTGCAGCCAAACATGACATGCTGTTCAGCAAGTAATAAAAAGGATCAGCTTTTTCCCCAAGGTCTTGTCTACATATACACTACGCTAAATTAAATTGAGTTAGAAAATAATGGAAAGTGGCATAACCCTCCTGAGTAAATGTTTTTAATTCAGTTTAAGAGCACTTTGTGTTGAATCAACTGAAGTTAAATAGATAGATACAAGACAAACTAAATTAAGGATGCCTATACAAGAATGCTTCACTAATATAATCACAACTGTTTCTAATCTGATTAAGTTAAATCAGTACAACTTCCCTGCACAGGCATAATCCTTAACAATATTGAAGTTAACCCTTTTTGTCCTTTTCTGCTTCCAAAGAAGATTTTGGCTGGTTGGTTGTTTTATTTCCTTGAAAAAAAAAGTGGCACATATTTTAGACTCAATGTAAGCTAACAAGACTACACAAGGTATGTTGAGGTATTGAAGCTACCGACATGGATATGACTTGAGGGTTTTACTACTCCTATGACAACTCAACATCATCACAAAGACCTGCATGGCATGAAATTTCCTCTACTCTCCCCAAACAAGAGGAGAAGAGTGATAACAAGCTCTTGTCCTGTGCCCTGCTCTCCATGCACCCGCACAGTTTTTGGTTGCTGGACACATATGGACCCATTTGGACACAGGGAAGGGAATGCTCCCCACTCTCTCATTCCCAAGGGTATGGCTCACCAACAGTGTATCTGAGCAAACTGCAGTGTGCAGTTGGAGCATGTTAGCTAACTGCCCCCAGGCATGGTCTTACTGCTGCCCCTCTCCTACCAAAGCAGGAGGTTCTCTTGCTGACAGTGTGTGGTAAGCACATACACAAAACAAGCCTGAAGTCACAGACGCAACATGCTGCAAATGGGCACCCTAAGATCACCTCTCATCTCCCCAGTTCCCACAGCATTTCCCCTCGAAATGAATTTGTCAAAATTAAACTCCAGCAATTCCAAAACTACCAGTCTTTTTCTTCCCCCTTCTTCCTCTATTCCTCAACTCAAAACTAATCTCAACTGCTACTCCCTAAGTACCAAGACAATTTATCTCCATTCTTTAGGTGCTCTCACTTCCATCTCGACCTGCTTCTCCCATGTGGTCTCTGAGCTCACTCCATCCCTCCTCAAATCTGTTGCAGCAATTCTGTTCCACTGCTGCCTTCTCTTACCACCTCGGAGCTACCCTGTTCAGGGCCAACTTCCTCTCCAGTGCAACAAGCTTTCCCTGTTCAGCACAGAAAGGCAACACAGAAAATACGGAGCCTCTTGCAGGAAACTGTATCCCTCATCAGCCACCAAAACATTTGTGCCACCCCTCTGAACAATAGGGTGAGCTGTCACTGCTGCTCAGCACCAGGAGCAGTGCTGAAATCAAACAGAACTGTTAAGTCCACTTACTTTGTTATCTTTTGGAAAGAGTTATTTTGAACCCCTGATCACATGGCAACATGGGCTGTAGGTACACACACAAGAGTTCCGTTGCTAAGGGAACCACACTTCCACACTTTCGATTTTATGAGATTTAAATTTCAACTCTCAAAGGGCTGCAGGTACATTTTCACAATAAACCGTCCAGTCTCAAATCTCAGATTCACACTGGTGTCTTCTGGCAGTTATGAGGTTACGAGGCCCCTGTACCAAAAGCAGGATTCATGCTCACCATACTTGCGTGCATTGAGGAAGACAGTAGAAATTTCCATTAATAAGTAAAGAAACAGAAGCACTGGGAGAGAAAAGAGCTTTGTGTGCTGTATTTGCATGAAATTCCATGTAAAAGGAAAACAGCCTCAGCTGTCATAAAAAAGCAAACACAGAAAAATTCAGTGAGACAAAGCCTTATTTCTTGCACTGAAAACAGGAGTGACCTGGGGTAGAAAGGAGAAGGAAAGTCTGCATGAGCTGAACACCTACCTGACAGCAGTGAGTTGAATGGCCTGCAATTCTTTACAAATACAAATAAAGCAGCAATCCTGGTCAAGCAGTGGGAGAACACTATTTGCACTATTCTCAATTTTCTCTGCTGCTAGGGTTTAATCCCAGCAAGAATCGTTTTGGTTTAATTAGCTTTTCCCCAGCAGATGGTCAGATGTGAGAGGCAGAGAATGGCACAGGCTTAACTGTTGTGTGATTGTGCAGCTGCATCTGTAGCTGAACGGTTAAGCATGGCCAGGAGTCCAGCTGTAGTTTGCACGACACAGTCCATCTTTGCCATTCACCAAATGCCAGATCCTCTTTCTCCAGATTATCTGTCAGAGGCAGAGGTACTATCCAAAGGCAGGCAAACAACTAACATGCAATCTCACCACCATCCCCTTCCTCAGAGAAAACCTTCAAACCTTAGTCAGCTGAAAGTTCCTCTTTCTTTGGTGACACAGAAGCACATTCAGAAGCATTGCCATGGAAACTTGAGCCATCCTCTGTGCTATTTATCAGAGAAAATCTAGCACAAATATTTTATGATCTCTGCAGCACTGAATACAGACAACAGTCAGTACAATGAAGTAAAATTACAGAATCCAGCACTGTGTAAGGATAGCAGTAGGTCATTCTTCAACCCAGCAGCCTGATCCTTGCTTCACCTACAATAAGCAATAGCTCTTTATGAGTTGGCAGTGAAAAGCAGTGTAGCACTGAGAGGAACAGAAGTGGCAGTAGGGCAATAAACGTGCTCAACCAGAGCAAGAAAAGAGAAAGCAGCCCACAGCCTGCTCCCACCCTGCCACTTTCCTGCCCAGAAGGTAAGAGCAATGGTGCTGCCTGCACCTTCACAAAGCACGCTTCCTACCAGGCACAGCTGTCACCCACCTCACCCCAGACACAGCCATTTCCTGCTCTAGAGACTGCATCAAGTGTTCCCCATTGACTTCCACTTGGCCTCTGCAGCCAGGCGTGATTTGGAGTGTTGGAGCACCCACGCCCACCCGCTGGCAGCAGTAGTCTCAACAGGCCACAACGCACGAACAAGGAAAGGAGGCTGCTTTCAAAAACACGCTTTGGGCCTAGCAGATACAAGGCCTGAGCCAAGGGCAGGAACAGGCACAAAACTTGTCTCAACTCTGTAAACAACAGAGCAGCATGGTTCCTGAAGCAGAACATAACCCTGGAGCGTCTTCTCTCTTTTTTGTGGTGCAGTCCTGTAGTTAATCTGCCTCAGTTTGCCTCATTTGTTTTAGTTCTTTTGGATTTGCTTTGTTTTAAATGATTCTCTTAGCCTTCAGCACCACTGAACTGCTGAAAGATTTTATGCTGAGAGTTCAGTCACAGAAATACAACATGGTTTAATCCAGCTTAGGAAAAGCAAACAGATCCACCCATTTGTCTTTCACTGGTGGCCTGTATGAGGCACGCAACTGGCTATGGCCCTTCTCCTCCCCTTCACCTGGGCTCCAGCTAGTCCTTGTACCAGCAGGACAGCAGGGACCCACACCTCCACCCCGTGCCCCACAGACAGCACACAAGGAGGCTGCTCTGCTCGTCCTTCTATGCATGTTGTGTTATAACCCAACGGTTCACCTTCCTCACCTTGAGAGGACCACCGCAGACATCCCACCCAGACCAAGCAGCTGCTTCAGTTCTTCCCTCAGACACAACTCCTCCTCAGGGCATAGCTAGCACTCATCAACTGGTTCCTTCCACATTTGTCATCATTGCTAACACCACTGTCATTCTTCAGCAAGAGGTAATAATGAGCATGAATCCTCCCAAGGGGCAATTGCAGTGAAGGCCAGGCACTTCTGTTTTACCACAAGGTCAGCTTGTCCAGACTAGCACTACTTCCCCTGCCTGGCACTGCTCTTGTAAAACTGAAGTGCCTGTTTTTTACCACTGTTATCCCCTGGGATAGCATAAGTCCATTAATTATTCTGAGGTTAAGGAAAAACATCTCAATTTTAGCAGCAAAGATAAGCTCTTCACCTCCACAGGGCTCCTTCTCTACAGCCTCCCCTCCCCTGTAAGTAAGCCCTGTGCAGCTCTCCAGAGAGAAAGGTGGGAGTGAGAAACAGCCAAGCTGCACGCAAAGGCACCTCTGGTCACCTACGCTCAAAGGGGCTTTGAGTCGAGAGGACTGTTGGTGACAGATGTCCTAAAGAAAGCAAGCTGTCATGGTCCATGTACTTTTTCTTTGGTCAGGTATTAGACAAAACCACTCCAAGTTCTAGCAGGTCATCACTCATCTAAGGGCAAAGACAAATGCCCTCAGTAGACACTGCAAAAAGAAGGTGCTTGTCCAGAGCCGACAGCAAGCTGCTGGCTCACACCTTCAGCTTCAAGCAGCTACACGAGCTGAGCTTTAGAGTCTGTGACTCCGGGCTAAGGAATGTCTCAACTGGAGAAACACCACTGCCGGCTCAAGGTGCTCCAGGATCAGAACAATTCCCTCTGTTCTACCATTCAGCCACAGCCCTGCTTCCTGGTCTGTCCCACCAGGGGGAGATCTAGCTGCTCGGTGAGAGTTACTGCTCCAGCCCTAGAAGCACATCTCACTGGCGGAGGTGTTTGGGACTGGACACCAAAGCACAGAGCTCTGGATTTCTACATGTTCCTGAACACCAGCAGTGAAGCCAAACCAATTTTCTCTCCACAACATATTAAAACTCACTGACAGGACAGAAAAAGCACAAAAATCAGCCCAGCTCCTTTCCTGGCAATTGGAAAAATAGCAGGAAGAGTAATATTTAATTCTAAAACCTTCATTTTTGCAGTTGCAGCCTACGTGGCATGACAAAGCTGAAACACACAGTGATCACACACAATTAAACATTCAATCAATAACTTTCCACGTAATCCAGTTTGAGACTTATTTATATTTTGTTACACTTCATGTTGCCACAGGATACAGTGTTGAGCTTGGCACTGCAGAACAGATGAAGAAAAATAGTTTCAGGCAACACACTTTCTCCCCAACACCTGAGTCCTAGAAGTCAGGTACAGAGTCAGTGGCAACTGGTATGAAATGAAATGCATAGTTTGCATAAAATCAGGGGAGAAGAGAGTCCGTTGCAAATAATTTCCAATTCTTTCACAATCATAAGTCTTTTGCAACAAGCAACACCTCCCTAATCATCTATCACTGAGTTTCTGCTTTGAAAAGTGATACAGCCTTCTCAAGAAACAGCAGCATGGACCAGCCTGTAGCAACTGATATACACACTGTAGCCACGGCCAAAACACCACAGCTCTGCTACAAAGCCAGAGCACTTCCATGTGTCAATTCCTTCATGCCTGTTAGTGCCTGAGGATGGCAGTGGGGACAAACTCTAACATGGAAGCGACTG
Source organism: Penelope pileata (assembly GCA_013396635.1). NCBI lineage: Eukaryota > Metazoa > Chordata > Aves > Galliformes > Cracidae > Penelope > Penelope pileata. The sequence goes on along the minus strand of WBMW01003581.1, from coordinate 2,001,923 downwards.
GCTGGTCAGAGAACTTAAGGCTGTTAGAAATTACCAGAAGGGGAACTGCAAGTCTCAAAGATCAAAGCAAATTGGTTAATGAGCTGAACAGCCCAAGGCTTATGCTGGACAGAAGATGTTCCACTGTTCTTTCCACAAACCATGCTCGCTCTGACACTGACTAAAGAGATCCCTTTTCCCTGAGCCAGGCAAACAAAAGACTTATGTAAATAGGACTAGGATGGCTTGTATTACAGGGACGTGCAAAACTTAGTGCCCGTTTCTCTCAGACATCCTGGCAAGAATCTCAAAATAATGCATCCTGCATCTTGATCTGCAATTCTTCACCAAGCTTCCAGTGCTTTTCCCCTGAGGTACTAGTTAGAAGTGAGAGGCTTTTCCAGGAGAAGCTGGGGCAGTTAAGCTACAGCTTAGGTGTGTAAGAACATTTACCCCACTGACTGGGAGAAGGGTTTAAATCCTGGGGCCATTTCATCTCCAGGAAGATGTCTCATGCACAGTTTGTACTAAGCACAGCTTGATGGCACGAGCCACTCAATCCTTGCTGACTGCCAAGAGCACAAAGGCTGCAGGGGGACAAGCCAACCTTAATTGGCCTTAGCAGTGTAAATTAAACCCTACAACACACCCTAGCAAACAGTCAGTTCCTTTGGAGAGGCAAGCATGAGTTATTTTGCTGCAGCTATAAAGGAAACATTGCTGCTAGGACATGCCCCTGGAGTGACTGTGCCGCTCAGCTCTCCTGCTGCATTCCTGGGGTTGTTTAGCATGGACTCAGCTCCAGCCTCTCACACAAGCAAGAAGTCTGAACCCTGAATGCCATCTGCAAACAGAGCCAGACTCCACCTCCTGCGTGCCTGCAGGCCACCAGGTGTGGCCAGGAATGGCACAAGCTACACACCAAACACACCTTTGATGTGGAGCTGAAAGCATGTAGCCAGGGGGCATGAACAGCACGCCGCGCCGTGCTGACTCCCAGTGCAGGAATGTGGCTGCAACCACAGGCCAAGGAAGGCAAACACATTGCATTCCTCACCAGGCAGGGAAGGAAAACAAGCAGCAAGCCCACACACCCGCCAGGCTGACACCCGCCACGCTCCCCACGCGCCAGCCCTGCCACTGCCCGGGCCCCAGCAACAGCTTTGGCCTCAAACTCTTCCATGCGGCCTTCTCGAGCTTTCCAGGTGGCTTTTTGAGCCTCTGGCAAGAGACACAGTGCAAGGCAGGAGAGTTACCAACTGGGCACACATGCTGTGCGGAGATGAGCCACCACCAGAGCTGGGAAGCCAGCACGTTCCAGGGCAGGAACAGTGTTGCACAGTAGCCTGGGAAGGGAATTTCCCTGCCTCTTCCTACAAGACATGGGGAGAACGCAACGATGAGCCTTGCTGAGCTGGTGGGGGTGCAGAGCTGAACAGGAGGCTGATTTTGGGCAGCAAGGAAGGGTCCCAGTGGTCCACCTAAAGTCAAGCAGCTTCTCTGAGATGCAATCACTTCCTCATCCTATCCTGTAAACGCTGTCCTCACTGTCCACAGAAACAGATCTGATTTTCACTGTACGTCATCCTCCTCTCCAACAGCACTCACACCTGGTCACTTACATGAACATGAGAAGACAGACTCGGTGTGCAAAAATTCCATACACAAGTAACCTCCTGTCCCACTGTTTCACAGTCACCCTATGTTCTAGTCAGAAAAAACATTGCTTCTTTTTTATGGGCAGCGCCTTGAAGTCCCAAAACCTTTCTGTAGAATTCAGTTACTGAAAGGTTCTAAACTTCAGCAAAGCACAGGGATGTAAGAAAGGAGCAGGATTTTGTAATGAAAAAATGACAGAAAATAAACAACACAAGCTGCAATGGCAGAACAGATTTTGCCCTCTACTTCCCAAGAAGTGAAAGGCACACACATGGAGGGAGTCCTATGCTGTCACTGCACGAAGCAGCACCAGCACACTCAAAGAGCACCAACGAAGGGCTGAAACACTATAACCCCTGAGGAACCTCGAAGTGGAAAGGTCAGCGTGGCCACACGCTCCAGAAACACGCCGATGCATCCAGCAAGCTGCCAGAGAAGGGATGGTTTGTAAGGCTGTGGCCCAGCTGTTCCACACCCAACACGTGCATTTCAAGGCCCTCACTGAGAGGAATGATGGGGTATTAGGTAACCAAAATGGACCAGATGAGGTCCAACAGACTTTCCTATGCCCATTAAACGTCAGGGCCTCAAGCCACCCATTCCCTTCCAAGCCACGAAGGCAGGCTGCTGCACCAGCACCAGCCCTTGGAAGAAAGAGGCATGAAAGGCTAGATTTACCAATAGATTCGCATCCACAGATATAAATAGAAACCTGGCAGGATTTACAAAAGCACCCAAACAGATTAGGTGTCTAAATCACCCCAACCAGAAGAAAGGGCTTCTCCAGCTCTAACCGCTCCATACCTCTGCAACCCCAAGCACCACAAGAAAACCCATTCCCGAGAGGACGGAAGCCCCTGCTGCTCCGCAGGCTGCCAAGGGCCAGCCCCGTGCAATGCACTGCGATGTGACTGCACCCAAATTCCCGCAAGTCTCGACAGCGCAACCGGCCATGGCCGCAGCCCTCGCAGCGTTGCCATCTGCCCGGTTCCCGGAATAGGAGCTGCCTCTCCAGCCTCTCCTCTCCCCGCCCCCACTACACCTTTATTTTTCACAGACTTAAGGCTGTTTCAAGGCACAACCCTCATCCTGCCACCGGTGGGCGGGTGAGTGGGGGAAAGGGGCCCTTTATAATTGTAGTGTTGCAATCTGCCAGCCTGGCCAGGCGGCCTGTTCCCGCCTGCACTGTATTAAATACCTTATAACTGATTACACCCCCATGGGGCATGATTAGCAGTCTTCAGAGAACAAAGTCTACTTTCATAAGAATAAGAACAGACACGTACTGCTAACCTACTACACAGCTGGGCAGGTGAGGAAAGAGAAAAAAGAAGGGTGTGGGGGGGATCAGTTAACTGTACGGCTAACTCTACCCCTTCCTTCCCTCCCCTCTTCCAGCACCTCTGATTTTTCACTGCCCTGAACAGTTCCCTTCACACCTAACCCAGAAGATTCAGTAACACAAGCTGATAAACAATCTTCTGCCTGTAGAAGCTGGGCAAAGTCCTCACCCGGAGCGGGAAGGCTTTGAGGCAAGCAGATTGAGCTTTGCTCTGGGTGACAGCAATTCCTTCACACCAGTTCCCAGGAAAAGGGAAAGGTGAATTCCAACAACAGCATCAAAAACAGCAACAAGGAGGGAAAGCTGGCAACGTGATCCCATACCCACACCCCTCTCTAACACTCTGTAGATGTGGAAAGCCTACATAAGCAAGAGCAAAGCACCTGATTCAATCTCTAGGTTAAGAGCTCTCCTGAATCAGGCAATTTCTTTTCTTGTGGGGAGCGAGGAGGCAGCAAACGGGAGGAAACCCTCTGCATCTGAGATAGATAATAGGGATCCCCAAACACACACAGTCCATATGCATTGCCTCAACAAAGAACCAGCTTGATGGAAACTTAGCCAATCTGACATGAAATGACCCACGGCTCATTAGCAGGTGCCTTCCAGATCTCAAATGCCCACACAAACAGCCACAAACATATTTGGTGCTATCTGGCCTCCATCTCAGCAAGGCACAAAGAACCAAACAGCCTGCACACTCATTCACTAAAATGAATAAAAAATAAATAAAATAGAGGCAACTCGTAGGCTCAGACAAGCCTAGCATGAGCCCTTCCAGCTGCTCTGCCCGAATCAATGACAGAGGAGAGCAAAGCAGGAGGCTCCAGGAAAATGTTCCTATTTCAGAGGGATGTCTGCGCAGCGGCTTCAACGAAACAGTAAGAATCTTTCCAATGGTTTCATTTTGGAAACAAGTCACCACTTTACCCAGAGCCCATTGTCTCTGCCAGTGGCTCCACGGATGCTTATTGGTACAGTCTGGAAGCACTCGTGTTCAACTGACGCAGCTAGAAGGGGGTGCCTTGCTGACACATTCCACACAGATTCTTACCCAACCCACCCAAGAAAGGATTTGTAGACAGAGGCACCAACCCAGATAAAAACGATCTCCTTCCATCTGCATTACTCAGCAGCTGGTCTGTCACCCAGCACACAAGAGGTATCTGAACTCCACTGTCTGGTTTCATTTGTATGGCAGAATCTGAATATTCCTTTTATTACTAAAGGGACCTGAAGGCATCAACTAACTTCAGGCTCCAATGTACTCAGCATTGATGTAACAGCATCAATATTTTTAGAGTTAGGAAACAGATCGTGCTTCCAGGGTTTGGAAAAATGGGAGGTTTCACCACAAACACAAGTTAGTCATTAAAAGTTCCTGGAGGTAATTTAAATTAGCACAGACAGCACAACAATAGCCTGACTTTGGGAGCTGAAATTGCAAAGCTGTAATAAATCCAAGAGGCATAGCAAAACTTTTTCTAAAAGCTGCAAGTTGCTTGTGAAGCCCCAGATGGCCTTCTCTAATCAGATTCTGCCACTGCAGGCTAACGAAAGGGAAACCACTCTTCACACACACACACAGAAGACACCTCCGTAGCCCTTCAGCTCCTAAAAGACAGAAGCAGTCTGCTTGCATTTTCAATATCTTACATTTATATATACACACATGTAATAAATATAAATATATAAATAAAACAAAACCCTCACAGGTTACAATGATTTTTCAATCCCTCACACGCTGGGCAACTACCAGCGAGGCACTGGAGCTCCCAGTGGAGCACTGGAACCCAACGCTCTCCCCTGGCTGCTGTACCCTCACAGACCCCCAGCACCCACCCCATTTCCAGAGGACACTGCCTCCCACTGCAGAGAAGCGCTCCGGCTGTTCTGTTACCGGTATTCTCCACCAGGGCAAGAGGCCCTAATTTAGCCCCGCACGGGCCTTCTGCAAACTGCTAATCCCCCCCACACAGCTGTTTTTCAAAAGCATGGGAATGAGCAAACTGTAAACGATTTATGGCGCGTGGCAGGAAGACTCCTGGCTCTCTGCACAGGCGGGGTTTTGGGACAAGATCATGCTTGGACTAATGTTTATATTGCAAGTTGTCAGTCGGACAGTAAATCATCTCCGGAGTTGCACAGTACTACAGCTCTCCTCATCCAGCTGGAGCCTTGACGACACCGAATCCTGGTACAGCCATTCCAGATACACCTGGGAACCTATTACAAAGGCACCATCAAATCAAGGAAAAATGGGCATGCTTTGAAGTAGATCCTACAGAAATTACACAGTCCAGCAAGGGTGATTTGCTCTCAGGAATCAATCCAACCAAATTCCCCAAAATCACACTCCTTACCAGCCCTAGAAGAAAGTGGGCTGACTGCCTACATAGATGTCTCCTAACAGAGTGCATTTGCTGGCAAAACGCAGTTAGCTGGGAAAATCCTTCTCAGTAAAGTTTGCATTTCCTAGTGTTTACATAATCATAGCACAATAAATGCTCAGAAATTTAATTCTAGAAGCCCAAGAAATGTATTTTGCGTACTTTAGTGCATGAGATGCTTTCTGTACAGAAAAATTAAACTACTTAAAGGTAGAATATGAACTTGAAGTCCATTCTCAAGAAAAGTTACTTAAAACAATTCTACATTAAATAAATATCCTAGCATTTCCATTACTTTCTTTTCCCCATTCGACAGGGTTGTGCACACAATACATTGGGTATGGATCACGTACAGCAAAATGGAAGGGGGAAGAACCCTTAAATAAGGAAAAAATGATAAAAGAAACAAAACAACAAGGCACCAGTAGAATTAACTGCAATCACTTTTCATTCATCTGAGATTAATCAGATAAGTCACCTCCTTAGACTATTTTTAACCTTCCCATTGGGTAGCAGTAGAGCCCTCAGTAATGAACAGTGGAGCAGCAGGATGAAATTTGATTCAGGAGACAAGGAAGCAAGGCAGCTCTGGGAATTGCACAGAGCTAGTGCAGCAAGACATATCCAGGTCTGAACACAGTTACCTTGGGCAGCATATGCTAAAATAATGGTCAAAAATCTTACTGCCACAATAATTATCTTGTTACTGTCTTGGAAAAACAACATTTGTTTCAAAAGAATATAAGTTATGAAGTGAAATTTGCCTAAGGCTTTTTATGAGCCTAAGTATAATTCCCCAGCAGTTAGAGAAACTACCTCATCTGTCACTTCGGATTTCAGAAGCATTCACACTGAGCGTTACACTAATGCAGCTGGACAACTGAGTCTTTAAGCACAAGAGTAAGAAAATCCACAGTTATGACTTCTACAATGCTGCCAAAGCCAGCTTTACCGTGTGGACAAAATACCAAAATAGAAATTAACCAAAGACACAATAGTCGCTGTGGACTCTCAGTTCTCAATTTGCTGACCCCCAGAAATCAGAAATTTAAACTAGTTCTCTCTTGTAACTAGCAGGAGGTCAGATCCTCTGTGCCTAAAAACCAGCCCAATCTTTGCAGAAAATCTTATTTCCCAGTCCTGACCTAATTCACTTTTTAATCTTCATTCTCTCAGTATCACACAACAATGGAAGTCAATAGCCCTTTACACCAACCACAACAGCGTTACGTTGTATCCTAAAGCACATGTTGTTCCAGACCAGCCCAGGAGGGTATCCACACACAGATCTGAGTTTGCATGACCTGCTCCTAGCTCTGAAAATCCTCCCCCTCTGCAATTATTTTCAGGAGTTCCCCTTGCATTTAGGCAGACATTACAAGCACCCTCTTACATATACCTCCATACAACTGCCACTTACCTTTGTTAGCCTATCCAGCAAATCAAATCCACACCTACGTGACCAAGCAGTACTGCTGATCCTCTGGATCCCCAATGCGAACCAGACGAGCGCAGGACACAGGCTGTATCTTCCCAAACACCACAAGGTGAAGCTCATGTCACAGGATACCGGATCTCACTCAAACAGCCTTAAAGTCCACCTCCCCAACCGCCTTCAGGATTAAAGTCCACTACAGGACTGCAACGTGGAAAGGCCAAACTCCGCACGCATTTTCCCCACTTGGAAGCAAAGGCAAGAGGCACAGATCACTCCGCCTGACCACTTGGAGTCAAGAGAGGATACATACATGCCTCCACATTCGCAAACAAGAGTCTTCATCTATGGGCTGCACACTAACCTTTCCAAGAACCTTACTTAAAATCCTGAGCTCTAACCATAGCAGCTGCAGTNTTTTTTTTTTTTTTAAGATGTGGTTATCACAGAAGGAAAGGTTAGCAGGCAATCTAAATAGTAAATAAGTGTGATTCAATACCTCACCTCTGACACAGGCCAACAAACACTAGGTGGTTTAGAAGACCGAGCAAGAAGCCCCAGTGGACAATTACGGAATGAATTGCCCTTTTTTCTAACCTTAACCTGTTAGAGATTGGGTTATGTCTGAAAATTATGCCTTCTAAAACAAGCTCTTTTGCTAAAGCAAGTCTGAACACTACCATTCATATAAGTGCTTGATCTTTTCTGAATCCCGCTCAGCTCTTAGCCTCAGTGCTATTATGTGGTAGTGAATTTCCACAGATTAAACATCATGTGAAAATACTTTCAAATCATTATTCAGTTTGATGCCTATCAGTTTTACTGAATTGCATTCACCTCAACTGAAGAATACATTCCAGCTTCTTCACCCCTGCGCAGCAGTCTTCCTCAGACTTGGCACCCAGCACTGCTGAAAAGGAGAGGAAACCGAGCCCACCCAAGTGATGCTTATCCTGCATTCCAACCATTGCAATGCTGTTCTCACACTCCTACACGGCCTTCCACGCCATTTCTCTCCCAAGCACAGCTCCCAAGAGGACACTCCAGAGGGTGGCTCATGTCAGTACAAATACGAGACAGCCTGCAAGCTGCTGCTCTCGGCCTTCTCTGCCTGAGCACGTTAGCAATACGACCAAGCATGAACATCCTGGCAACAAAGAGAACAACTTCCGAGTCTAGAAGAATCAAAGGGGCACAAAAGGGAAAAGATGACTTTAAGTCATAAACATTCAGCTAGATAAGGCATTACAAGCTGTGGAAAAGAACTAAATAGCTTCAGGGAAGAAAAGAAAGGGGGTTTCAGAATGCCTGCTTGCCTTAAAGAAGGCCGAGCCTGCCTTGAGCTGCACAGCAATTTCACCATGCTACAGAATACACAGGAGAGCAGATCACAGAAGGTCTACTCCATTTTACAGTCATGGTTTTGCATATTCTTTTTATCATTTCTTCCCCACCAAGCTTTACTAAAACATTTAACAGCACAGTATCTAAGATCTTACAGACATTTGTAGACTCTTCCTCAGATCCTTAGTAAGATGGGAATTCATTAATATTTACAATCAAAGAATGAAGAGCAGGAAACAGTAATTATCTGAACACACACAATCAATCTGTGGCAGCAATTAGGTATCCTACATCCCAGTTCAGCATTCTGACCCCAAGTTCATCATTCCCTTCTAACCAGCTGTAAAGGTATTTCAGTTTTAAAAAGTAATATTCTTCCTATTTCAGTTACAGACCCAGCCAATCTACACTTAGGCAAAAGCCCTCAGGAAGAGGAACTGGCAGGGAAACAGGATAGATAATTTTATGCCTAAAGGTATTAGTCCCATTTGCATAGATCATGCTCGTAGCTCCTTTGCAGTCCTATATAAAATTGCTTTCAGGGAGGACCATATCCATCCCGTTACTAATGACTTAAAATGCACACACCTAGCATAAATGCCAGAAGCACTCACTCCCTCCACAGTCAAGGTGTCACACAAAAACATCAACCACTACTACATTAATCTTGTCACAGCGCTGTAAAAACGTGGTCCCTGTTAACAAGGACGCAAGATGGTCAATTTGTTTTGACCTAACCTCCAGATCTCTTTCTTGGGACTGTGCTGTAGATGTGGTGAATACATGGCAATCTCAGAGCCCAGTTTTCACTAGATCCTTCATAGAACAGACATTTTAGCAGGTCAGAGAGCTTGCCTTTGGAAAAATCATCAGCTTCCAAGACTCACAAGCATCAAGTCTACGTCAAACTGCCAAAAAATACACTCACACTTTACTGAAATTTGTTTATATTGCTATTACTAAAACAGTTAGGCTTTATTTTTTTATAAGCACTTTATATGCCACACTGGCTTCTGCAAGTCCTTTCTCCAAGCCAGCTCTGGTGCCATTCACACCAGCACATTGACCAGAAAACACCCATCATCCTACCCAACTTGATTGATCCTTCTCTGGGACAAAAAGGGGCAGACTTGCAAAGGACTACTCCTCTTCTGAAGGTAAAATTTATTTCCTGTTTCCCCTATATACTATGCCACATATTTGTACTTAGAGTGGAGAGGGAAGATAAGAATTCAGGATTTCAAAGCTGCAAAGCAAGTGACTTAGCAGCAGCCAACAAACTACCTGAAATGCTGAAGAAGAATGCAAGGTCACCTTTGGTTCAAAAAGATGGTTTGAAGAGGCAACAGGCCCTTGCATGCAGCACTTCCCTTCCTGACCCAACGCTTTGTTTCACATAAAGATGAAGATAGCCACTGCACTTGTGAACTCTGCTGGTCCTTCTGAAATGCATTCCCACAAATTCAAGAGTGCTGGGTACCTGGCAAGGAGCTGAAAGCCAAAAGCTTCTGATACCACAGCTAGGACCTGCAAGCTTAAACGTAGATTTAACATCCAGAAGCTGAAACACACTGTATGTAAAGCACTATTGGGACAGAAACATTTTTTGAAGTGATTCACTACACGAGACAAAAAAAAAAACAAAGAAATTGTATTAAAAGTGACTTGACAAGTGAAAGGGGTGAACAGTTTAAAGGACTGAGCTGTTAGGTATCAAACAGCTGTCCCTGTAAACCAGACCTCAGCAGGGAGGTCAGGAGAGGACAGAAGGGCCAGCAGCACACCTGCACCATCCATTATCACAGGACCAGTTAAAATATGGGTGGAAAAAACAATGCGATGGAAGCAACAACTGGACAGAACAGAGGGGCAGCAGAACTACCCAACTGTGACAACACGATTACTGCAAGAGCAAGATCTTCAGCAGGGACTTCATCATGACTCCAGTTCAGTGACCTCTTGTAATTTACAGAGAGAACACCACTACTTCAGTGCTGACAGAATAGACTCTAGAGTGCCTTTTTAGGCAGCATGTAAAGGGCGCTAGCCTACATCTTTCACTTAACTTTCCTTCCCAGGGGCTCTTGTTGAATTTTTCAGGGTTACTCCCATTTCATTTGCATCCCTGACCTCTCCGTTCAGGCAACATAAGCCTAACGTGATGCAGAGAACACCACAGAGAAGGGCTGTTTGCCAGGTGCGTGGTTCCACAGTCTCAAAAAATTCAAGTACAGGGACATGAAGAGCACAGTCTGACTCAGCACCAGCTTGTTCCTGGCTTTCTTACCTGCTGTCTGATGCTTCAACAACAATTCATCGCTTCTGCTTAGGTAGGCCCTTGCTCCCAGTTCCTTCTCTGAATCTGTAAAATACGGATGAATATCTCTGAAAAGCTTTCTCTGGCACGGAGTATCTACATCTGACAAATGATTTCTTTCAGTGGACAGCATCCACCTGGCATCTCTCAGATCTAGGTCATTCTCAGCCTTGCCAGACTTGCACATCACTTGCGCTCCCTGACGCCTACCAATGCAGTGTCCTGCTCATCTAAAAATCCATTAGCACTCAATCTTTTATTGCGCTCCATGCTGTGTGTTTAAGCTCTGAGCCAGATGCAGCTCACTATCATTTGCTTAGATCTCTTCTTTCGAGTTTCCAGCGGCTGCTCCCTAACTCCACAGTAGGGAGCATCCCTTGTGCTAGGGAGGGCACCCAGGCTGGCACAGAATTTCCCATTTGCCCCTGACAGCTCTGGCAGACAGAGTGCTGCTCCTCCACCCCAACCCTGGGTCAGTTATGCTCTGGTTCCTAACACCGACACCAGTCCAGACTCGCCCCACTTCGCAGCTCCTCCTGCAGCAACCCTCCTGCAGGGACCCTGCCCTCCTCGCCACCCCCCNCCCGCCGCCGGCCCCCGGTGCAGCCCCCCCGGCCCCGGGCCGCGCACGAGAGCAGGCAGAGGCGGAGCGCTCCACCTGCGGGGCCCGGCCCAAGGCCCACCCCGGAGGGCCCGGCCTCGGTCCCCCACCGGTCGCCGCTCCGCGCCCCCGGGGCCCCAGCCCGGCTCTGACCCGGCCGGGCTCGCCTCCGCCCGGGGTCCCCGTGACTTTGTGGCCGGTTCGGTCCCGGTTCGACCCCGCCTCAGGCCCGCCCCAAACTTTGCCCCCGCTCGGCCCGGCCCCACGCTCTCACTTCAGGCCGCCATTTTGCCGCGGGGCACGCCGGGTAATCCGGCGGAATCCCCACGCCGCAGCGCCGCTGCGTCATCGGGCGGCACGGGAGGGGCGGGGCCGCGCGAGCGGAGCGTGCCCTCCGTCACCACGGCAACGCGCCGCGCGGCATCGAGCCCGGGGGAGAGAGGGGCGGTGGGGCGCTACCAATGCGGCCGAGCGGCGGGGTGCGAGATGAGCGAGCCCAAGTGCCGGCGGGGGGGGAAATGCCCCCGAGACCACAGCTCTGGGTGCGAGGCTGCCAGCGCAGCAGGGCTTTCTGGCCCTGTTGTGTGCCTCAGTTGGTGTCCCCATGGCAGTTATTTAAGCCAAGTTCCACGGAAATGTGAACAGCTGAGCAAAGTGCTGACAGTATTTGGATGATATTCCCAAACGTATTGCATTGACAAGGCCTTCAGGTCTGCAGTCAGGTAGCAGAAGGCTCACTGCCCTGCAAGCCCTGCCCAAATGGTGCCTTCACAACGGGGGACAGGTGTTCAGCAGGGCCCTGCCTCCATGACCTTGGGAATACTGTGCAGAAGCGTCTGCCGTGCGCCCAGCGAGTGCCGTCTGCACCGTGCCACGCGCCAGCCAGGGATATTTCAAGAAAGCCTTCAGTCCTTGTGCCCCCATAAATTCTCCAAATCCTCCCCGTGCTGGAGTCGGATAACAAGCAGAAGGACAATGGCTCCAAGAATCCAGGCTGCCCATCTGCTCCCCACTTCCAGATTCTTGCTTCCCCAGCGCCAGCTGATGAAATTTTCATAGCTGATGAGGTTTCTCATTTCCACGGGGCCTTGCTGCCTTGGAGCGCTCACAGTTGTGGTCCGTTCAGGTTTCCGTGGGTGAGCGCTGATGGCAGTGGTGATAAGAGTCCTTTCCATTCTTGGAGTGCGATTGTAGAACCAGAGAGACCCTGTGACAGGGAATCTGTGAAGAGGACCTTCAAGCTTTTTACGAGTTTAGGTGAAATAAGCCCTGCAGGAAGGAGAGAACTGGATTTTCAGATGGCCTCAGCATGTAACGCTTCTAATAAACTCAGTTCTCAAAATCAGATCCCAAGGTCAAACAAGACAGAAACCAAGCTTGGGATGCCTGCACACCAGTCACCTGCTCTGAGCACTAAAAAAGGCCTGTCCCCGGATCCAGAAGTCCTTGATCGCCAGCCCCTCTCTCTCCACACACATCTACCCTGCCTTTTCCTGTATCCGGAATGCCTGTGAGCTGGGCTCGCCGCTGCCCTGAGCCCACAGAAGCGACGTGATGCGGAAGCATGACGTTGTGTTACATTATATTCATTTATATAACACGATCAATGCCAAAGTCCTGCTCCCTGCTGGAGCCAGTTGCTCGCTAAAGCCTCTGAAGTTCAATTAACAAGCACCAGGTAATCTAACACTTGACTCCCAATAATCCCTTTATTTTAAGGGGCCTCTGGCGGATGCTAAAGCTCTCAGCAAACAGTTCTGGAAGTACATTTGAGATTCTCTCAAATACCAGCTGAATTTATGACCCTTAATGAAGAGCAGGGAAGAATCTCTTCAAAATACTTTCCAACTGGCAGCACTTTATATAGACCCCTGTAACTGTATAAAAGGAACCCCTGGAGGGGCAGGTGCCACCCCGCAAGGGGACAAATCCCTCTGAAGTGCCTATAGTCTTGGCTAGTGAGGAAGTAGACACCAGAAATAATGTCTCCCCACCAGAAGGCAGGGCAGGCTTGTTCCTCTCGAGTTCCCCGCTGACCCAGGTCAAGCTGGGAAGACAATGGGCTGGACCACCCTTGGGAGATCCCTGCCGGAGAGCTGTGTGGAGTCCCATTTCCTCCTGCTTGGATGCTGCAGTCATGAAGGGACTCTCAGGACACACTTGCCTCCTCCACTGCTTCTGTGACTCGAGCTGTCAGAGGAGGCTGCGCAGAGAATTCCCCACTAGACCTCAGCCAGGAAGCCCTCAGAGGCTGAAGTGATTTTGTGGATGGGCTGTGACCACCAAAAGCAAACAAAAAAAAACCCGAGACTTAAGCAGTCAGAGCTTGCACTCTGGCATACACAAGTACACAAGGAGCCCAGCAGCCAAAATCAGTAGCATCTCACAAACAATAAGAACAGTGAAGTACAGCCAGCCTGGGACAGCCAAACGTGTCTGTGGATGCAGATCTGGACAGCCAAACACACCCTGCCAGCATGGCCGGATAGTGCACTGACTGGAGAAATACAGCCCACCAATAAAGCAGCTGCTAACAGTGCCCGAGTATATAACTCAATCAATTCTTCTACAGAGGAGTGAGGGCTAGGGCTCAATTTTAGCGTGAAGGTGCGACTCTCCAAAAACACCTGGAATGTTTCCATGGCCAAACACTTTCCTGTCAGGATGCCCAGCAATAATGACTGAAGAACAGAATTGTGCTGACCCATCCCAACCGAAAATGCTGTTTGACTTACAGGGCTGCCTAAAGGCACCCATCGTGGCTGGGATGTAATTGCGCTGGGCACTGCACAGAAAGACAAGCAGACACAATATCCTGCCCCCAAGGCTTCAATCTCCAAATCTCTTGAATTTCTCTCAAAGCACCTCAGGGCATATGGGATGGAGGATGACAGCAGGGCTGGAGAACAATGGCAACAAAGCACCCTCATGGGCCCTGGCTCCTGGTCAGCTCGGAGGTTTCATGCCATCACGAATCCTTAAGCAGAGAGGGACGCACAGCTTATGCTGGTACTTCAAACATATGCAGGGGCCTTTATCCCTAACCTGTCCATCTGATGAATCTATTGCATATCAACACTTCCCGGTTACAACTGCTGCCTGTGCATGTTTAATGTATTTATAAATACGTATGTTGAAAAATAAAATAAATAAAATGAATAGATATCAGTGACCCCTACTGGCCGTTTCTCACTAGCCATTAAAACAGCGATTGCTCACTGTTGCCTCCTGCCCTGTCCCCAGGGTCCCCCTCTGGCCGCAGTGACCGGGCTGTGGCAGCCCCCTGCTCCTCTGCTGGCCCCTGGATCTGCTCTGTGCTCACCCAGCAAGCAGCGCCTGGCTGCCACCTGTGCCCTGCACAGTGTATCCAGCCCTTACTCCGTGGGGCTTCGGGGCTCCATGAGGGACCACCAGGAGGGCTGCAGCTTTGTGAAAGTTATTCTGACAGACAAAAGCCAGTTCCCAGCCGGGATCCCCGGCACAGTTATTGTTGTTCCTGGGGTGAGCTCTCTGCAGGAGGAGCTGCCCCAGCACTGCACGTTTTCTCCTCCCCTCCTCTCCCACCTCCTTGCAGCCTCACCTCGCCCCACCAACGCTCTCTGCAAAGCCCTCACCCCAAGGGGTGCCAGTGCCAGCATGGGTGTACCCTGCAATGGGGACTGAGGAGCAGCCATCCTTCCGTGCCAGAGATTCAGCCTGGTGAAGGAGCAGAGAGAAACAGTGCCCGTGCCCGAGGGGCAGAACAGCTGCTGGAGTGCAAGACAAAACCCTACCTGTAAGCAAAGGCTGGAGTAATGGTGTCAGCCTCAGGTAGAGACTCTAGGGCCTCTGAATCCATTCCCCTTTGTCAAAACTTGTTTAGCTTGTCATGCTAATAAAGTGTTTGAAGTGAACTGAGTTAAAAGTATGTGGAAGGGAAGGGGGAGGATGTATCACCAGAGCTCGTGTGGGGCAGCGGCACAGGGCTGAGGCGCAGGCCTGGGGCCTCACCGGGCATGGGGCAGAGCACCCACCCGTATGTGAGGGGAGGTTGTGCACACAGCCAAGCCAGGGTGCTGTGGTGGCACCTCACCAGGGTGCACAAACAGGAGGAAGGAGCCAGCCCCTCAACCCTCGCCTGCTTCTGAGGGCACAGCAGGGACTCACAGACTTCTCCAGGAAGAGGCACGTGGCTGTGTGTTGTGTCCTAAAGGAGCCTTCCTGCATGTCTGGCTCACTTCTCCAGCTCAGAGAGACCTTTTTTGTGAAATCTGCAGCACTGCCTTCCCCTTGCAGCTCTTGTTGTTTATAGGGACGGGTCCAGGCAGGCTGGGGAGGAATTACCTTTCCCTAGGACACGCTTGGTGCTTGGCTGAGCATACCACTTCCCCGCTCCATGAGTGCTGTTGAAGGCCAAGGAGACAGTCAGTCTGCAATTAGCCTCCCCCTCCAACCATCGACCACGTCCCCCAGGGCTGGTAATTATGGACTCCCCTTCTTTGCACCCAGGGTTCAAGTCTTTCTAAGCATGGGCTGTAGCTTTGTGGAATGACCTTGAAATTCACTGCAACAGCCTCTCCTGCCAGGTTTCTCTGCAAACACAGAGATACGCCAAGCTCTGCAAATACCCAGGAGCAAGCTCAGAGATGAGCGCTGAGAAAGCTCCAAACATCCTCTTCAATAGACTCCCATTAAATACTTGCGTGATCCCGGTGAGATTAGGGAGGCTTTATTGCTAGAGCTGCCAGCTGGAAGAGGATGGGATGGGGCATGGCTGGAGGTGGGCTTCGAGGCACCCCGTGGCGTGTGCCAGCAAAGGGAAGGCCTGGCAGATATCCTCTGCCAGTTTCTCCTTCATGCCCGCTCCTTCTTAACCTCCCCCAGCAGCAGGAGGCTGCGGGGAGAAGGGCTGCACCTCCTGAGGGCTGTGCCTTTGGGACAGCTGTGGCAGTGACTGTCACACACAAACACAGGGGGAAGCCACAGATCATTGGGCAAAACAAGATCCTACGCAGGGAGCTCATGGGGGCTTTCTGAAAGGGAATGACTCTGTTTTCTGAGCTGTGGAGGCTAAAGGTAACACAGTTTTTCTCCAGCTACCCTCCATATATACCTGTCTCTTTTCCTTTCTCTTCAAGTCTCTTTGAAGTTAATTAGTCTTTTTTTTTTTTTTTCTTGTGGCTCTGTCCTATCTTGGACAGAAGTACTCAAGCTGTGCTCAAGGAATCCGTATCTCACAATAACGTGAGCTTACTTTTCCAGCCCCTCAGGGCAGGTTTGAAGGCTGCCAGGTATTGAGCTCAAGTCCATTACAATTGACACGTGCTCTATGCTGGATTTGGAGGATCTGGTTTCCTGGAACAGCCCAGCAGACAGCCAGATTTTAGCTAGCCCACATCAAGCAACAGCATGGGCAGGATGCAGATCCCTCTTAGGGAGCAGCCCAGATGATGAAGGACTCCCCACAGCTGGCTCGGAGCAGAGAAGGGGCAGGCAGGCAGTGAGAGGCTCGGGTGGAGGCTGACACTTGGCTCTGAGCACTGGGACTCCCCCCTCCAGAACACCTCATAGCACTGCTAGAGCAGCCATCGAGTCCTTGGCCATGGTGATGGGCTGCTCTGCATGTCAGTGGTGCCTACACTCAGCATCTTTCTTCTCCCAGGGATGAGTCCTCCTGATATAGGGGGAGGTAGAGTCCTTCCTCTGTGCAAAATTACTGAAGGAGCCGTGCTGGTAGAGAGCTGCTCCTTACCCCAAAGCCTAGTGCTCTTCTTCAACACCCTGGAGCAGGAGGATTTGTAGCTCGTTGGGGTTCATTACTCTTTATCCTTGCTGTCATTTTTGAAAGCCTACTGAACATCTTTTCTTGCGGCAATGAGTTCCCTCCATCATCAGTGTTTAGGAAAAAGGGGATCCTTCCTGTCATTAATTTTGATTGCATTATTTCTGATTTTGCTGAGTGTCCTGGCAGGCCACAACGGATACAAATAAAAAAGGCCGCTGAGTCTCGGCAGTGTTCCCAGGGACTCCAGGGTCATGGGGAATGTGATACTGGGCTTGGGCAACATTCCCAAAGGCTTTGGAAAAACACAAAATATATCCTGGGGTAGCACAGGGAGGCTACCCCCACTGCAGCACTGAAAACAGAGGAGGGTGGATCCCAGAGAATCTTTCATGGGCCAAAGCATCCTTTGCAAAGTCACCAGGGCCAAGCAAAGTGAACACTTCCCTTCCCAGTGCCATTTCTGATGGTCCCAGCCACCGGACCCAGGAAGATCTGAAGGGCTTTTGGAGCATTTGTACCATAGTGAAACATGGAGTAGTGTGGATGGATTCACCAAGACTGCAGATTGTCCTCTTCTCCATCCTTCCCCAGAGCCACCACCAGCCCTGCTGTTGCTGTTGACCGTGTGTGTTGCTATATTTCCACCCATCCACTCTCCACAGGGCGAGGGATTACTGACATGGTGAAAATCACAAGGGAAGAGCCAGGAGCTTCTCTACCCTTGACCTTCACCCCTTCCCTGTCCCTCTGTCACCCACCCCCTCCACGTCCCCGCTGCAGGCACAAACACCTACTGCCCATGGAAGCTATTTCTAAGCAATCCCGGGCATCTGGAGAATGAGGTTCTGAACAAATATTGGAGCGTGCGCGTGCGGTGAGCGCGCACACACACACACACACACACACACGCATGCACGCACAGCCACGGTGCTGCCGCAGAGTCAAATATAGACCTTGGGGAAGGAGGAACAATGGCCGGGGTTAGGTTACATGGCTGCAGGGCCAGCGAGCTGCTGATGTTTGTTGTGGGCTGGGGTGGGATGGGAGAAGCAAGGGGGGTGGCATGGGGGAGAACATTTGTTTTAACCCAGAGCCCCTGGGACGGTGCCACACGGCGTGCGTGTGTACAGCAGAGAGGGTCACCCCGAGCCGCGGGAGGGGATGGTGGTGTGAGCTCAGAGGTGTTTGCAGTCATTCTCCAGCTGCTTTGTGCTGCTCTTCTGTCTCCCTCAAGGGACTGCAGTGGGCAGGAAAGGGTGATTTTCTCTGGGTGTCTGCACACAGAAGAGTTTCTTTCTCTCCTTGTGCTGGGGAAGGTTCCTCGGTGGAGGAGAAGAGGCAGTATCACCCGCTCCCGCAGCCCAGCATCCTCACTCCTGATGTCCAGCTGTCTCCAAGGCACAGGTTGCAGACACCGGAGGAAAAGCAAGCAGCTCCAGCTGGCTTTGACAGGTAATTCTTCCGTGTTGCTGGGAGCGATGGTGCTGCGTCGGAAGGACAGCATGGGGGGGGAGCTGCAGCTGGCACGCGCTGGGGAGAGTCACAAAGGCTCTGAGGTGATGGGGCATTCCCAATCCCACTTCGGGTCCCTGCTTTGTGGAGTTTCCTTCACCACAAGGAAAAGCAGTGGAGGGATTCTTATGACTAGGAAAAAATCCTTCCTAATTCTGACCCAGCAGCTGTTCCATGCGAGACGCCCCTAGGGATGGCACGGCAGGGATCAGAGTGTAGTGGAGCTGGGTCCAAGCCAAGCACAGGAATCCCCTCCTCAGCCCCCGTACCTGGGGTCTGCAAACAGAGCGACTTTGCTGAAACCACCCGGGGCAGCCTGGGGACAGCCAGAGCAAGGCTTGGACTTGGGAGTTTGCCCAGGGATGGACAGGAACCCTTCAGTCCCAAAGAAGGAACATGCTTGGGGTCCATCGTGCTTGGTGTGCCCTTCTGGTCCCTTCTGCACCCGCTTTTCTATGCCCACCCCTCCTGTCTGTGATACACAGACAGGAGTAAACCAAACCCCAAATCCCATTTCCTCAAATGCGTCCACTTCACCCTGCTGTGATTTCTCTCTTCCACTCCCCTGTCTTGGCATTCGGATCTCCAGCAATCAATTTCCCCTGCCCAGTCCTGGCTGTTTCCACTCCTCACCACGGCTCTCACCTCTGAGAGGACCGGCACGGGGAGAGCCACGCATGCCGCTCTGCTCACTGCAACCCCATCCCACCTCCCCTCCCACACCACTCGCGTTGAGGATACAGATGCTTACAGCTATCACCACACACCTCTCTGCAAGAGGTTTCTCTTATGTTCATTCCACTGAGTAGGGTTTAGACACACCCAGGCATGGCCATCCCATGGCCTTGCAATGTGGGGCTGTGCCTGGGCAGATATCCACAGAGGAGAGCAAGAGCAGGGTGGAAAACTGCAGGAAGCATCCCAGAACAGAGCTGGTGCACTTCTGTCAGCACCTGAGCAGCAGGAGGCCACTGGAGGACCTGTCTGGTCCTTGGGGACCATGGAGCAGTGATGTGGGGTGACCAGGACAGCAGGCAAAGAGAGGAACATGTTTGTGGCTCGCAGGAGAGCAGGAGAGAGGCAGGAAGAGGGCAGACGAGGTGGGAGGTAACCCATGGAATACCTCGGTAGGGTTGTACTGTCCAGACCTGCCAATGATGGAGCAAGCAGGGGTCTGCAGCCAGGTCCTGCACAGAGCGGGGCTTTGATGGGGCTCAGAGGGTCAGGGCACTAGAGGAGGAGACAAGGGAAGAGCAGGGATGTGGTGAGCTTTGTCCAGTGCAGTGAGATGGAACTGGCGGCACCCACATGAGTTCCAGGAGCATAAGGTTATTCTTGTTTCCTGGTGGAAAACAGAAAACTGTGGGGGCCAGAGAGATATGTAAAAGGGCTGGAATCTAATTAAGGATGGCTAGGACCCGGGAAGGTGGCAGAGTAATCCAGTCTCACTGAGCAGCAGAAAGACCGTGCAAGGTGAGGACGGGTGCGAGCAGCTGTTGCTCCCAGATCTGGTGGCCCAGCCCCTCTCCCAGGGTTATCCGTCTCAGTGGTGGGGTACTGGTGCTCATGGCTAGCGAGGGGCAGCAGTAGGAGCACCAGGGAACGCAGCTTGGTGGGATGGCTGCTGTCTGGGGTAGCTCTCCCCATTTCTCCTCTGCTTTAGGACCGAGCTTCCAACCCCACTGTTTGAAAATGGAGGTGTGCTCAGGTGGGCTTGGAGCTGGCAGGGAGGGTTTGGGGGAGGCATTTTGTCTCCTCTCAGATCCTTGGGGCTCCCCGAAGGTCGGGGGGGGATGGAGTGGGTTTTCCTGGCACACAAGCAGGGCTCGGAGGCAGAGGTGCTCAGTGGGAGGTGACCACCGCCGAGCTGGAGCGGCATTGTCCCCTACCCCTGCGCTGCACAACGCTGCGGTGGGGACGAGCGGTGAAGCCCCCCCGAGTGGGGATGCCTGGAGCGGTCGGCCTCCGGGGGGTTCCTCCGGGAGCCGACCCCCAGCCGGGGGCTGCCCTCATCCGCCTGTCCAGGGGCTCGGCCTGGCGCACG